>OY755217.1:11185761-11573544 GCA_963576765.1 Draba incana
AAACAAAAAGAACGTGAAAGGATTATATCCAAGAAAAAAGATATCGATGAAGAGCTGTGAGAAATTGAATGGAATTGTAAAGAGTTATACTATAATTATGATTATGTTTTAAGCAGTTTATTGTATTAAAATCAAATTTTAAATGCTATGGTTATGTATTTCGTAATGTTATAGTTTCGCTATTTACTACGTTGTATTTTGGTATGCGTTATCTTTAGACATGTAAAGTAGCAACATCCCCCGAGTATTATCGGACTAATAATACACATAAGTTGTTTTACTCATTTCACACTCTGAATATGTGTAATGTAATTTTAGCCTCTATAGTCTACATAATCTTTTCGTATTGAATTTTTTTGATTACACAATAGAAAATACCTTTTATGTTTTATAATTAATTACTCCTAATTAAACCATCCCGCGATGGGCGCGGGTCTACATCTAGTAATGAAAAAAAAAACACACACACACATAAACACAAAACACACAACGTCATCTAAAAAGAAGAACATGCATAATTTTCCAATTATTTTGTTCTTTTTGTGAGTTTGAACAAGATAGTTTTTTAGAGAACAAACTAGAAAAGCTAAACCCAATACCTAGAAACGTGAAATACATAACACTAAATAAAAAAGCTTGAGTTCAAACAATTTTTTTTTCCACCCAATACCCAGAAACGTGAAATACATAACATCTATAACCACCGTTAGAAAGGTAACAAACCCGATACCTAGAATCATTTTCAATCAATTGCAAATAATATCTTTCAAACCTTTTTTCTTCTTTACAAAGCTTGATTTGAAACTTTTTGTTTTTGGAAATTCTCTATAATAGCATATATAATATTACCTTACAAAGATAATTCTCGAGAAAAAAAAACAAATACAAAATCCATAATAATCCATTACAATCTATCTTAATCTATAAAAAATATCTGATAAGAATCTTTCAGATTTGTAAAATTTCACTAAAATTTGTAAAATCTCACAACTTTAAAATCTATTCAAATCCACTCCCCAATAACACCCTCTAATTATAATCCTTTTTTCACTATCAGATTCAAACAAGATATGTGCACAACATCTAATGTTGGTTTTTTACTTTTTTACCACTTTATTGACCTTTCCGCTCATCAAACATGTTTAATTTTGGGGGACATCCGATAAACATGTTTAGTTTATTGGTGATCATAGTACAAAATAATCATAAATTGTAAAATAGCTACAAAAAATTAAGGTTCCGAGTAGTAATATTTTACAGGGTAGAAATAAACATGTTCCCTACAGTTTCCAACAAAACATGTTCCGAGTAATATGGTTTAACTCGTTTCAGGATAAGAAATAATCAAATAAGGTAAGGCTCTGTTTTTCTTTTCATAAGCCTCAAGCAATAGTTGTCTATTATTGTAGTCACGCTTATTTACAATGTTAATTCTATGTCTATACACCTATCCTCCTATATGTAAAATGTTTTGTATCCTTATATCAATGTATCATCCTAGAAAATACCAATCCTCGTCGGAATCTGACTCGTAACTTGGACTACCACTCAAAATATGCGGCTTTTGTCTCATCTCCATGTCCAATTCTTCCTAAAAGTATGAAATTATAATCTTAAGGGCCTCCCGGAAATGCGAAAGGTATAACATAATGTAATGAAAAAAATGATTGTATAGTTACCGCTTCTGCGACTTGACTGATTGATGGAGTGTCTTGAAACTGAACACTAGGTGCATGCATTACTTGTGAAAGTTGCCGTAGTAATTTGTTCCTATAATTGAACGCACAGATAAGTTAAATCATAGAGCTCCTTAATTAGATAACAGAAGGACATGAAATGCCAAAGAAGTTTAGAAAGCTAATGTTATGAATATATAACTAGGCATCAAAGTAAAGGTATTAGACGGTTACTTTATGTTATTAATATCTCTTGCTGAGTTTGAATCTTCCATGTTGTTTGGCCAGATATGAAGCTTATAACTTGGGGCGAAATAATCCATGTATTTATTCGGTGGGAGATTGTTGTTAAGTTCTACTCCAACCGCAACTGCCGTCTGCAACAAAGCAACAAGGAAAAGCAACTTTGATTAACAAGGCTTGTATGATATGAAAACACATAGTCAAAAGAGATGAAAGAGACCTCGTAGCACCAGGAACGGGCAACATTACGAAGAGTATAACCTCCACCACCCAAGACCATGAGAGGAACATTAAAAGATCTTAAGTACCAGAGGCATCCAGCGTGACCCCTGAGAGTCAAATTGAATCGACCATATAGATCACCAGTTAATGAATCAGCCCCACACTGCAGAACAACTGCTTCTGGCTGATAAATTTCCATAGCCCTGTGGATAACAGGTGCGAATAGATTGGTGAAATTTAGATCGTTCAAACCATCCAGCGTCAGTTATGTTTCCGGTTTCCGGTCCTCAAATTTGTGGAAAGAAACAGTCGTAACTCTATCAGTGTCGTAAAACGCTTCTTGAACTGCATCCCCATGGCGATAGCCAATATCTATGTAGAGAACTCGCTGTCACACAAAATTCAATCAAGAAGCCAAGTTACTAACATCCTCAGAAACAAAGGACTTCTCTTTCTAAGCGTAATTTTCAATTTAGAAGCATCAAGATTCAAGAATCAACTCTTGATTCTGCATCTATAGTCCCCAGCATTATGATTCAGGAATCAACTCTTAAGTCTACACCTATAGTCCTTGAAACATCTGATTCAAGTATCAACTATAAGATTCAAGAATCAACTCTTAATCCTGCACCCATATCTGAAATCAAGAATCAATCCCTAATCTGAAAACCCTAAATTCCGGAAATGGCAACACAAATTCAAGAATCAAGGGCTTTGAACGAAACTATTACCTTGAAAACATTGAGCAACTCGAGAATCCCAAGCACAACGTCATTAACTTAGCCAAATCCACAAGCCGAATCTCTCTTCGCACGGTGCATCCCGCCGGCCCAATTGATTGCGATATCGGCGTCGTGATTTTTCAATTTAGCGGCGGCGCTAATAGTACCACCAGCGTAGGCACGGCAGTAATCGAAGAGGCCATGGAAGACACGGCATTCCGAATCAACATCTAAGTTCATCAACCATTTATTTTCACTCTTTATTTTCACATAGAATGCATCATGTCGAAGTTGTAAACATGTGAAAATCAAGAGAACTCATAAAAACGATAGGGTATATAGAGGTGAAGTCACATTTTTACCGTATTCTAAATTACCAAACAACAATTGTACTTTTTGTAACATCCGCAAAACAAAAATAGGTTATTTTTGGTAGTGTCGAATAGGTTATTTTTGGTAGTGTCGATCAACACTAGCAAATATTCGGACCGGCTGGTTTGATTTAATAGCGCGGTTTTGGTCTGGTTTTGGGTGCAAAACTCTAGGTTGCGTTATATAAACGCGTTGGCCGTATTTTCCTTGAGGAAAATCGTGATTTTGAGAAGAAAAGAGAGAAAAAGAGTTTGTGAGTGAGTTTGAGAGATTTTCGTTTGTTCTTAAGCTTGATTAGTGCCTTAGAGAGCAAAGGTTGGAATTGTGGGTTGTTCTTCCTGATTTTGGGAAGTGGAATCGGAGATATTGGGGTGTGTGTGAGTCTGATTTTCGTGACTCTCTATTCGTGTCTTTTTTTAATATGAATCCCTAAGGTGAGTGCGTGACCATTGGCTTCCGGGTGATTTAGGTTGACATTGATGCGAATTTTGTGAATTGATTGATTGGGAACTTATTG
Organism: Draba incana; assembly: GCA_963576765.1. Classification (NCBI taxonomy): domain Eukaryota; kingdom Viridiplantae; phylum Streptophyta; class Magnoliopsida; order Brassicales; family Brassicaceae; genus Draba; species Draba incana. Next base: position 11,189,514 of record OY755217.1, read on the forward strand.
TTTTCTGTGTTTTGTGATTTGGGATGTATATGTTGACGTTTTAATGCAGCGTTTGTGAATTGTGGCTGATCGGATTCGGACTAGAGAGGAGAAAGTTCGAGTCTGACGTTCTGCAGTCATGTGTCGATCGAAACACGTATCGTGTCGATCTACACATAGTGATGTTGGTCGTGTCGATCGACACGGTGCGTGTGTCAATCGACATGAGTTGATTTTTCTGGTTCAGTGTTGTTGGTTATTGTGTGTTGTCATGGTATCGTGTTTTTTTTTAGCCTAAGTGTGACACCCTGGTTTTTGAGCATATATGGTATATGCGGAGGGGCTTAAAGGAATTGATTTGGCTACCTATATCACCAAAGTGCACTTATCTTTTCAATCACAGGTCTTGAGAAAACTCCAGAGTTAAGAGTGCTTGAGCTGGAGTAGTTTCAGGATGGGTGACCTACTCGGGAAGTCATTTCCAGTATCGTGTGAGTGAGGTCAAAACACGAGGAAAGATCGCGTGGTGATTTGCAGGGTAAGTAAACATGACTTCTGAGTCTCTCGGACTAACGCACCGACCGTCGGACAGGGTGGACCCACGGGCCTGAGAGTGGACGGGGGCCCATGGGAGGGGCGGTCGGGGCGTTACACTAAGGGATAGGCCGTAGATGGTATGATCGTCTCACCAAGTATTTGTGATAATATTTACGCATCTCTTTTTCCATGTGATGCAGGTAAAGATAAAGTGTGATCGTGACATCTAGGTAATGAGAGCTGATGATTAGGATTTTTTCATTTATGCTTTGTTTTTTGAGTTAGAACCTGGTGTTTAGGTTGCTAGCTTAATAGGATTATAGAATTTAGATTGTTGTGGAATTATCTGGTTTAATTATTTATGTGATTTATTAAATAATTGATTAGTTCTGGTTTAAGTTTTTAATCATTTTTGCTGGTTATTGTTTAGTTTATCGGTTGAAATAATCGTTGAGAATTAGGACTTATGGAATACTTAATTCGAATTAATTATTAAAAAAAAAAAGTTGGTTGTTTCACTTTTAATGAGTAAAATTGTTAAGAACATATTTGCTAATAACATCGGATATTGCTAGAATTACAGAATCATTAAAATCCTTTTTTTAAGAACAACAAATTTCGTTTAGTTTGTATGAATTTATAGACCAATAATAGTTGATTTCATTAAGATTCTTAGAATTTATAAACCAATAACAATGGAATCTAAGAATTCTAAAAATTATTAAAAATCCTACTCCCAATATCTTTAATCTCCCGTTAATTTAAGCTAAAAATATTATTTCATTATTATTATTATTTGGGAGGATTGGTTTGATATTCCAAAAATTTTATAAAATTTGAAAACTGATGTTTATTTAGAAAATTTTGAAAAATAACTTTTTGATGAATAAAAAAACAAAGTTATCTTGATAAATTTGAAACTTTACGATTAGAAAAATATAATTTTTGAAACTAATCTTAACTTAGTTATTTAAAATATATTTTGATAACGACAAAAAAAATATTAATTTACATATTTTTTTTATTAGTTCATTGTGGTTTGCTGAAATTGTTTTGAGTTTTCAATACGGCTTTTACTAACTTTAATTGTTTAGCTCGATCTCGAATAATCAATTTTTCTTATATAACTTTAATTAATTTGGTTTGTAACTTATATCCACTTAAGATAATCAATAGTGCGCAAGTTTCATATAATTAATGTTTGGTTTACAAAAAAATATTGGTTCGCTACGGTTTGCATCATTAGTATTTTTGTACAATCTAATCGAAACTAAAGTAAAATCAAACAGTTTGTCATAACAAAAGATCACCTACTTATTTCTAAAAGTGTTTCATAAAATCAGTCATTAATATTTGACTGAAAAAATGTTTTTAGGCTGAAAAGTAATTAATATTTGACTAAAATCAATATTTGACTGAAAAAATGTTTCATAATTAAGCATATATATAAAAAGGAAAACATTTCAATATGTCATAATGTCCAAAGGACCTTTCCAAATCTGCCATAAATTAAAATTCATTTACAAATCTGTCACAATCTGTACAGACGTCTATTGTGTAAAGACAAAATTACCCTCAGAAATAAAAACTTGTTAGTTCAGTGGGTCACCATCTTCTTGTCCTCCGTCTTATATTTTTTGTCCTCCATCTTGTATTTGTCATCATCCGTCTTGTATTTCTTATCCTCTGATGGCCAGCATCTCATCCACCATCTCCGGCTATGTCCACCACTGTCTATGACACCGTCGACCACCGTCTGTGTGGGGGACATTGGAGGACAAGAAATACAAGACATCACCAAACAAGACGTCCGTGACGGAGGACAAAAAATACAAAATCTACAACATAGTAGACGTGCGTGTCTTGTATTTCTTGTCTTCCGATGGCCACCGTCTAGTCCGCCTATATTCACCACCATCTCTAACACCGTCGACCACCGTTTTTGTCAATGTCTATGTGGTGGACATCGGAGGACAAGAATACAAGACGTTCATTGTCACGCCCCGATTTCAGGAAAATATGTGGTGTATGAGTGTATGAGGAGATGCTGAAAAGAATTGATTTGGCAACCTATGTCACCAAATTGCACTTACTTTTTCGGTCACAGGTCTTAAGAGAACTCGAGAGTTAAGCGTGCTTAGGCTGGAGCAATCTCATGATGGGTGACCTACTGTGACACCCCGATTTAAAAGCATATATGGTATATATGGTATATGCGGTATATGCGGAGAGGCTTAAAAAGAATTGATTTGGCTACCTATGTCACCAAAGTGCACTTATCTTTTCGGTCACAGGTCTTAAGAGAACTCCAGAGTTAAGCGTGCTTGAGTTGGAGTAGTTTCAAGATGGGTGACCTACTTGGAAGTCATTACTAGTACCGTGCGAGTGAGGTCAAAACACGAGGAAAGATCGCATGGTGATTTGCATGGTCAGTAAACATGACTTTAGAGCCTCCCGGACTAACGCACCGACCATCGGGGAATGTGGGCTCACAGGCCTAGAATGGACCTAGAGCCCATGGGAGGGACGGTCGGGGCGTTACAAGTGGTATCATAGAGAACCCTGACATATGTGAAGAGTCAGATTGTCGGGGTAACGATCTTGGTATGCGTAACGAGGACGTTGCGTTCTATTAGTAGGGGTGATTGTGACACCCCGGTTTGAAAGCATATATGGTATATGTGGTATATGCGGTATATGCGGAGAGGCTTAAAAAGAATTGATTTGGCTACCTATGTCACCAAAGTGCACTTATCTTTTCAGTCACAGGTTTTGAGAGAACTCCAGAGTTAAACGTGCTTGAGCTTGAGCAGTTTCAAGATGGGTGACCTACCATAAGTCATTTCTAGTACCGTGTGAGTGAGGTCAAAACAAGAGGAAAGATCGCTTGCTGATTTGCAGGGTCAGTAAACATGACTTTAGAGCCTCCCGGACTAACGCACCGACCGCCGGGGAGTGTGGGCTCACGGGCCAAGAGTGGACGTGGAGCCCATGGGAGGGGCGGTCGGGGCGTTACAAGTGGGAAGTCATTTCCAGTATCGTGTGAGTTAGGACAAAACACGGGAAAAGTTCGCGTGGTGATTTGCAGGGTGAGTAAACAAAACTTTCGAGACTCTTGGATTAACGCACCGACCATCGACATGGTTGGCCCAAGGGCCTGAAAGTGACAGGGCCCATGAGAGGGGCGGTCGAGACGTTACAAGTGGTATCAGAGCGAATCATGACAACTGTGTGAGTCAGACTGTCGAGAGTAACGATATTGGTATGCGCAACGAGGACGTTGCAGTCTGTTAGTGGGGGTGACAGTCACTCTCCGGTTGTGAGGAAAATATGAGGTGTATGCGGAGAGGCTTAAACAAATTGATTTGACTATCTATGTCACCAAAATGCACTTATTTTTCGTTCACAGATTTTGAGAGAACTCCAAAGTTAAGCGTGCTTGAGCTGGAGCAATCTCATGATGGTGGTCTACTGGGAAGTTATTTATAGTATCGTGTGAGTGTGGACAAAACACTCAAAATCTGCCAGTAGACATTCACATACTAAACGTCCGTCTCGGTGAGAGAGAGAGAGAGAGAGAGAGAGAGAGAGAGAGAGAGAGAGAGAGAGAGAGGAGAATGGAGACAGAGATAAAGAGGAAGAAAGAAGAATAGATAAAATTGTATCTACCACGGGCGATACAGTTGATAAAAAAATTTTTCTCTCTCTAGAACTCTCTCTGCCTTCTCTCTAGCAGAAAGAAGAAACACAAAACTCTGGTGGTTAGCCCGGCGTTTGGCTTGTGCCAACGTTGAGGCTTGTAAATACGGATCTTATTTTCGGCTTGTCCGATTCTCGGTTCGGCTTTGTCCGATTTTACGTTTTCCGTTTATCGGATTTTAAGTTCCTGACTTGTTCGGTTTTAGTTTTATGTATGAGATCCATACTTTCATCTTTCCTTCTCTGGTTTATGGATTATTCTCCTAAGTTTTTGTATGATCTTTCTTATCCATCGGATTGCTCGATTTTACTTGATTGAGAGTAAAGCTTTGTTTAGATTATATTATAGGATTAGCTTATAAACAAAGTTTCTCATCGAGTGAACAATCGTGTTTTCGATTAAAATTCGGCAGATTTAGAGCTAATTAAGTAGAACTGGAGTTTTCTTTTCGAAAATTGTTCCGGTGAATAATTGGGTCTTCCTCTGTACGGGTTTTTTTCGGGTTTAATCATCCGGTTGATTTGTTTGATTTTGTACTCAAGCTTGGGAGTGCTGGAAGGAAGATGCTGCAACAGTGATAGAGAAGGAATTAGATTGCCGTTGAAGTTAGCGGTTGATGGAGGATCTGAACGAAAAAAGTTATTGACGGTGAATCAACCGAGGTTGAAAAATCTCCAGCAAGCTTCAGTGTGCTTCTCTCCTTCATGCTTCACGTGCCTTAGTGGTAGTCTATGTCTTACACGTGGTTTGTTGGTATTAAATTGTTGTATCTTAATTATATTACGTGTTAAGCTAGACTCTTATCTTATCTTGTGAGCATCACTGTTGTATGATACTTTTCAATCCAATATAATGAGTTGACAAAAAAAAAAAAAAAAGTATCTACCACTAAAAGACAAAAAAAATGGTAGATTTTGAAAGGAAAAATAGATTATGACATATTGGGAAAAAAGTTTTCAATTTATGGTAAATTTTGTAATAATCAACATTTGACTGAAGATACCATTAACTAGATTCCTTTTGTTTTTTGTTTTTTTTTGAGGCCTAGGAAACTCCTACCAGTCAAACTTTTGTATTCAAATCATGTTAATTTTGGTAACATGAATTACATTTTATCATAATAAGAACATTTTTTCATTAATATCATTTGTGTATATATACATACCAACTTCTTAGCAAACATATACAAATTCTTTTATACACCATAAATACAAAAACTTAAGAAGATGGGTGTAAACAAGTGCATCGTATTGATGATGATGGTGGCAATAGTAATGACGACCATGGAAGAAAAAGTAGAAGGACTTTCATGCTGGAACAAATGCATGTTCGAGTGCGGACTCATGTTACAACGTCCAGCACTCTGTAAAAAGAAATGTCACCATAAATGCGATCATCAATCCAGTCTTTCACCTCAGTCAGCACAGTAATAATCTTTACATATAATTTAGGGAGAATTGCCAAAATACCATATATTTAGTGACAATGTCCCAATACACCTTTAAGAATTTTTTCCCATATTACCCTTGATTTAACTAAAAATAAATTAAATATAAGTTATTTGAAATTATAAAAATTCTCATAATTATAAACATATTAAGCATAATACTTTTTGTGAAAACATTGTTTTTAAAAAAATTAAACAACATGTCTTATAAATGATTTGAGTTTTTCCTTCTACCATTGGCAGAGAGTAGATTTTGCCAGTTATTGTTATTCTACCACGCGCAGAACGTTAATTCTACCTAATTGTCAGTGTTCTACGACAGCTAGAATCTAAATTCTACCATTTTTCAACTATCTACGGCTCGTAGTATCTAAGTTCTGCCATCTTACTAAATTATGTCACGACTGATTTACCGATTGTACCGCCTCTTTCTACCATTATAACGTCTCTCTGCCGATTGGTAGAACATGCATTCTACCAAGTGGTTACAACTCCCATAAATTAAGGAATAAATATTTTATTTCCTAATTAAATTATAATATTATCTGTATATTAATTTTCATTTTCACGTTTGTTATTTTTAAATATTAATAACTGGATATTTAAATATTAATTACGTAATATATTAATTATTTTCTTAATATTTATTATTTTATAATTTCCAATATTTGTAAAAATGGCAAAAAAGAAGCCTATGGAACTCGAACCCGTGACCTCTGCATACGAATACGTAAGCAGTTAAGCTGCATGAATACTAACCATCACGGAGTATTATAAAACAAAAAATGTTAGCTCAGCAACTACGCGGCGTGGAGACATGACAAGCTTGGGAGGATGTCTCCTGAGGAGTTAATGGAACTTTCACGACCATACTATTATTGTTGGTGCTTGGACTCGGTTGCTTGGAAATGAAAGATATGGATCTTCAAGAATATGATGAATGCGAGGATTTACATAGTATATATAGTACTCCCTCCGTTTCATATTAAGTCTCGTTTTGATAAAATGTATCTGGTTAGTATTTGGATGTATTTAACTCAAAAACACATCCAGATACATTTCAGATACATTTTATCAAAACGACACTTAATATGAAACGGAGGGAGTATGGTTTACAATCGAATAAGTTTGGTTTTTAAGAAATTTATCAAAATTTGTAATGGTGAGTGGTGATATGCATTGGTTTTCGTTATAGTATATGTACAGTTTTAGTTCGTTACTAGTTAACTACTGATCTAATGTAAATTTGATAGGTATAAACGGAAAATTTATATATGTGGTAATTTAAATCTTAGTTTGAATCTAAGTGATGAGAATGCTTTATACGGAAATGACTTGGTGAATATATAAAATAAAGTTTTCATTTTCAAAACTAAAACAGAAAGTGGACCCTCCACATCGTTTAGAGAGGTTAGGGTCAATGATAAAACTTTGAGAGTAAACTGAGATTGTTTGTCTTCGAGCTTGTGCGTGTTTTGGCTTTAGATGGACTGGAGTGAACATAGTGCATAACCGGAAGCCAAGGAGCAAAAGGCGAATGAGACAAAGGAGACGAAAGAGAGTGAGACAGATGCTCTAGCTAAGTCTGGGAACCTATCTGCTCCCCAATTCGATAGCCAATCGTCTACGCGGATCGAAGCTGAAGTTGACCTCGATGCAAGAAGATACGCTATCATTTGCAATATCAAAATCATCTTTTAACTCTCACAAATTTGGTAGAGTAGAGTTTGATGGAGCACTTGAGTGGTATGTTCAATCATATGCCAGACAAACACTAAGCTATGCACAAGAATCAGAAACAATTAGCTCAAATGATTTCACAAACAAATCACATCTTTGGTTAATAAAGTCTTATGAGACCAATCAGATTTACTAAAACATCTAGCTGAACCTTCTAGTTAGGTCTATCGCATCTAGTTTCAATTACTTACTACCATTTGTGGTGATACAAGAAAACAGAGTTTCAATCACAGAGAGGCAGAAGAAACTTACTTGATCAAAACCAAATTCCAAGAAATGTCGCAGGTTATGTTTTGATCTTCGGATGCTAGTGGATAATAGATAGACAGAGATCACATATCATAAAAGCTAAGTACACAAAACCAATCACATTCACAGCCACGTAGAACCTGCAGCCAAAATACCAACCAAAAAAGGAATAAATCAACTCAAAAAAGATCTACTAGCAGCTTAGAATTTAGTCTAAAGACATGCTATTATAATTTAAAGCTCGAGCAGATCATTAGGTAAGCTTTCTAAGCTTACAGTAAACAACTTCCACAGCTAATTTTGAAATTCTACACACAATGTTTAGCACAAGTTAGAGTCATCTAACTAAACGCTCTGAGCTCAAATGAAATCAAACCTAGAACCAAGGAACCCTAAATCGTATTAGACTGATTATAGTCTAAACATTTTGAAATACTTCAACTTCATTCCATAGTGAAGCTAGAAAGTAAGAGAATTTTACCTAAACTATTAGTATTTGCCGAAAGAATCACGATCTCAACGGTTAAATAAAAGAGAAAAACTTCAAATTCCAAACAGTGCTTAGACCAAATCAAGACTCATCTATGAACCCTAATTCCTATTAAAATTTGATTCTCCTTCCAAACATCTTCAGATACTTCAAATTCAGTATATAGTGAAGCTAGAAAGTAAGAAATTTCACCAAAATTTCATGACTTCCACGGCTAATTTCCAAGAGAAAACTTCAAATTACAAACAATGCTCAGACCAAAATCAAGATTCATCTATGAACCCTAATTCCTATTAAAATTCTGATTCTCCTTCTAAACATCTTCAAATACCTTAACTTCGATGAACATGAAAAATTGTTAAATTTGCAAAATTAAACCACATGCAAATCACGAAATTGAGAACATGAAAAATTGAGAAATTGTGTTACCTTTGAGGATCTGAAATTCCAAATCAGTATTGTGAAGACAGGGAACAAGAAGCGTTTACTTCTCCGGAGAAACCTAGATAAGAACTCACCGGAGTGATAAAAACTCGTTGGAGACGACGGAGAGGTTTATGGTGATTTCTCCGGCGAAACCTAGATAGAAGAAGCGTATAATCTCCGGAGACGACGTAGATGGTGATTTCTCCGGCGAAACCTAGGGAGAAGAAGTGATTAGTCGGAGATTTTAGGAGAATCGGAAAGATATATCAGTTTTTTTTTTTTTAATATAAAATATATATTAATTTCCTTTTAGTTTTTTCTGAATATAAATATATATTCTTTTTCCTTTTCCCAATTTCGAATTATTGTTAAACTATAGCAAAAACTGATATTCATTTAAATATGAGGTTAAATTTGGGAAAATTTTGCAAAAGTCTAATAGACCTTAATTGGGAAAAATTAGTCTTAGTTAGACACTTTACCACTAAATGTGGTTTAATTTAGCAATTTTCTCTATAATTTATTGTGTGTGATCGCTTTATTGTTTGTACATGTTTTTATCAAATGTTTTAAAAAAACAAAACTCAACATAAGAGCACATAATAAAATCTAACTTGATAAAAAAACTTTTTTTTCGAAAAATAAATATCTATTAGAAATTAACATATATTTGATATCCTAAAATTTTAAAGTATTCAAATCTCTATCCGGATCGAGTAGATCCAGAAAAATACTAGATAGATCTCGATCTACTAGAAATTTTTAAAAGAAATTTCAAAATTTATTCGGTCAACAGTAAATTAAATTTTAAATTTTTTTATCATATACTAATTTCAAGAATGATTGTTATAAAAAACTGTAGAGCATATTTATCATGAAGAATGTAAACGTTTGCAAATTTTTAGATATATTTTAAACTATTCTTCTATTAATAATTTTAAAAGGTTATATATGAAAACGGATCTGGATATCTAGTTTTTTAAATCAAGATACTCAGAATTTGAAATCTTTACATGCCATATTTATCGAAGTTAATTGGATTGGATCCTATATTGGACCTCAAATATTGGATTCTCCACCCAAACTTAATTTCATCTAACAAATACAACTACAATTTCGAATATTTGCATTTGAAACAACCATATTTATATGCATGTAATTTATTTTGTTGTGTGTATAAAAAAGTTGACATGGTTTATCGCAATTATTGCAGGATGAAGACTATAGGAATGAGAAACATAAAATAAGGAATTAGTACTTTAAAAGAGAACTATAAAAACGATGGTATTGTAATAAATAGCAGTTTTTTTTTTTTGGTCAGAAAGAGGGAAACTCCCCTCATTTTATTCAACTAAAAAGAATTACAATCGAATCTGCCGAGGAGCCGAGACTCCACCAGCATCTTCTAACAAAATAAAATCAACAACATCCGGAATTAAATCCAACATATGAAAACTTAAAGCCGACGAAAACGCATAGTTCGCTAAACCATCCGCGAGGCGGTTAGCTTCCCTATACACATGACTAATTCGGACTATCAAGTCCCGTGATAAAAAAGTGTGATGCCCCGTTCCCCGATCACTTTGAGCCATTGGTCTCGCGCCCTAACTTGTACAATAAATAATAAACCTGCACACACTAAAAAGGGAAAAATGGGGGGGGGGGGGGGATGTTCAGGGAGGATGTTACCTGCATAAACTTTAATACTCGAAAACAATAAGCGGTCAGACACACTAAACTAGAAATAGATACACATTACTTATTACTAGCAGTCACACAATTCATATTTAACATTTCTATAATATTTACTTATCCATTAACTCATACTTAAACACTTCACATCTTTTCTTTTCTTTTCACATTCTTTACTTTTCTTTCTCATTCTTTTCTTTTTTTTTCTTTGCATACTTACTTACGGCAGAGCCAACCCCTTTCTACTATTTTGGGTATGTCCTCCCCGTCACTGGCCCAACTATGGCCTAATGGATCTACAACGGGCTTACATACGCGATCGTCTGTAGTCCAACAAAGAAAGTTCTACAACGGGATTACATACGCGATCGTCCATAGAACTATAATATTCTAACAATCTCAAACAATCACTTAATCTTTAACATTCTTTCTTTACTTAACACAATATAACTTTCCGAAACAATTTCCACAACATCAAGTAATCATTACTAACTACACGTAGCAATCATCAAACATCAACTATTTCAATCCTAAACTTAGCATATAAGACCAACAACTATCAAATATTTCATTCCTAGACTTAGCATGAAAGAACACGTATTGCTAAGTAATACTAAAGTAATGTAGATCTCATCCTCACCCTAGCCTGTTGAATGGATTGACACAAACGAATGAATCTCGAAAAATGGGCTGCTGAGAATCTGCGTTTAGGAAACCATGTTTAACGTTCCATTACTAAACTTCTTACCGTGATTATTCGGTTCGACCAAAACTGTACCAGTCAGACTAAACCAACAATAACATTTTATTCGTACCTAAGATAAATACAAACTTAATGTCTCTGGAAAACTAAGAGTTGGGGCTTTCCAACGATATCCTGATTGTATTCTGGTATAGAACGACGGGAAAGAAGCTCGCAAGTTCAGTGATATGATATGAGAATAATATTTTCTATTTAGCCAACAGTAATGTTCATCAACTTGGAGACTGAATTCCGGATGGACCTTACCTCGGATTTCAATTCTAAAAACAGTTCCAGAAACTAGACAAATAGAGCTTTCCATCGATATAAGGATCACCATCCAGATCCATCTTAACTGGTCGAAAAACGGTTGCAAAGAAGGTTGTCCGCAGCTTCTCTCTACATATAAGTCCTAAAGAAACACAAATAACTTTTAAACCATAATTCCGATTGACAAACTGTTTCATATATAGCTAGATATACAAGTTACAAATCTCCTTACCAAAAATCAGCTTCATCCGATCTTTAACGAAACCGCAGCACCAATTCTCCTTTGAGTGGTAAGAACTCAACAGCAAATACAACTACGAGAAAACATCCATAACTCTCATATCAAAACTCCGAATAATAATCCGATTTCTGTATATGTTAAACAATAGATTCAGGAAAGCTCTTATCAAGTTTCAAATCGATTCGAATAGATTTGATCATTGGTTTCCATTCTCCATCGAAACTGGTCCAATCTGCGATTATTTGAGACTAGGATAGCCTGTGACAGACGACAAACAAAACGCCATAACTCTTAGCACAAATCAAGGATCGGGACGATATTGAAATTTCTGGAAAGCTGAGACTCAGGGCTTTCCACGGATAGGTAGATTGTCATGCAGATCAAGACGGTTCGTCGGAAACACGTCACTCAAGCCGGCTGTGCAGTTCTGTCTCACCTCTCTTCTCTTCTTCTTTTCTTTTCCTTCTCTCTTCTCTTACTTTCTCTCCTTTTCCTCTCACAATTCACGACCACTTCTCATTCTTTGCTTTCTCTACGGTCTTTACACATAGCTTTGGTCTTTATGCAGAAAGACATCATTTGGGCCTTTCTATTATGGTCTTTTCAAATGGGCATTATCCTTGGATTTTAATTGCATTCGCGGTCCAAATTTATTTTCCCGCAAAATTTTTAATAATCCCGGGACACGGTCGTGACAAAAAGCCTTGGCACAGACGTACCAGGAAAAACAGCGGATGACACTCACTTATCCCTGCCGTAAGAAAATCCACCACCATCTTCGAATCAACTTCTAACTCCAACCTGGTTACTCTCTGCTCCCAAGCAATAACCAGGCTATAATAAACTCCCGATAATTCCGCTAGCGGAGCCGAGCATATCCCAATATTAAGAGCGAAACCCCCACACCAATCACCTCCTGCATCCTTAATAACTCCTCCTGCTGTAGCCAATCCCAGGTTTCCTCTAGAAGCTCCATTCGTATTAAGCCTGATCCATTGATCCGGTGGGCATTTCCAACCAATTAGTCTCTCTACGCTCTCCACATTTCTTCAGTTTAGACTCACAATGTCAGAATTTGCCAAAGAAACCTCTTTAACCATGTTTTTCACAAACTTCACCCGATCTCCACATCTCCCATTCACTCCAAACACATTCCCACATCTCCACTTACAACCCCACCATACCGTCGCGTCATGATTACCCAGAGTACCATAAATCCACTCCAAAATGGTCTTGCTAAAGAACTACCTTTGCTTACTAGGAGCCACTATTCTTCGCCAAATCCCTGCCATAGCAGGACAATCACGAAGAATATGCATGATAGTCTTCTCACCTCCTTTGCAAACCTGGCAAATACCCGAGTCACAAAGATTTCTTCTATGCCGTTCCACATTAGTCATGATTGCTTGATTTATCCCTAACCAAAGAAACACACGAACTCTCTCTGGTACCACAACACGCCACATTCGATCAAACAAATTAGTCAAGTTAACACGCGGGGTAGCATCCCAAGTCAACAACGAATAAGCCGAGCTAACCGTAAATTCATCATTTGAACTTCCTCCCCATAAAATCTTGTCTTTTACGCCGGTGACACTATCCACTACCACCGAGCTCAACTGCAGTTCCTGGTTAACCTATAGCCACGTCGTTATCCTATGCCACAACCAAACCTACACCATTCTGCCACAACTCACTTATGGAGCAATCACTATCACCTGCCCGGAAAATCCCAATAACCGACTCCATCAACGGCTCACTTGAACACCATCTGTCCGTCCAAAACCGAGTTGTATGTTGGGAATGTCCTGAAATCACACTTGTATTCACTCTAGAGATTGTTGTATTGTCGAGATTAGACATTCATATGATACTAGGTGGTCATAACGTTTTGCTAGAAACCAATGATGATCTATGAGTTATGAACTCATTGCTAGTATTATATGATCCTACAGGGTCACACACCTAAGCAAATTGGATTCACTTTATGTGGGAATGATCATTAATGTAATGATCTAAATAATGTGTATTTGATGCACATTATTTTCATGTTTCAAAAGGTGTGTCGATCGACACAAGTATGGTGTGTCGATCGACACGTGCTGCTGACCGAAATAAAGATTTCGGTTTAATGACTTAATTGATTCTGAATCGGTTCAGGATCAATTAGGTTTTCTCCAGGGCCTATATAAGGAGTTATAAGGCACGACCTGGAAGATAAGGGTTTTGTGAAAACTTTCTGGCAGCCACTTTAAAACGCAGAAACTTCCTGAGAGATCTACCGGCACTAGCATCCCGGCGGATTCCAGTCTGTGTGCGTGTGGACTATCAGTAGAGGCACAGCGATTGAAGTGCTCTAAATGTCGAATCCCTGTTCTATCCGCTGCAAAACTCCAGGTATATTCGAGATCCGTTCTATCAGATTTATTGTTTACAAACCCTAGATCCTAGGAAAAGGAATTGTGACTAGGTTGATTAATAGAGATTAATCCGGTAAAACCTGAGTAAATTCCTACAGTGGTATCAGAGCGTTAGGGTTTAACAATCTACCTGATAGTAATCGAATTTGATCAATTGTTTCGTCGCAAAATCGTTTTGTTGTTGAATTGTTCAAATCGACATGAAAAACCTAGTCGTGTCGATCAACACAATGGTTGTGTCGATCGACACGATAGTCTCTGCCATTGCGTTTGATGAACTGGTTTAATTTGATTAAATCGGTTATCGCGCTTGGTTAACAAATCAATTAAACCGACTGATTTTGGTTTACTGCGAATTGGTTGGTGTCGATCGACACAAATGTTGTGTCGATCGACACGGACTGGTTATTGCCTCGGTTCGATTGGATCGACCGGTTATCGCAAAATTGATTTGGTTTGACTCATGTCGATCGACACAAATGTTATGTCGATCGATAGAGTGCAATTATCAACCCGGTTCCATTGGATTGACCGGTTATTAAAATTGGTTTGGTCGGTTATCGAAACCGGATTCAATTGGATTGATCGGTTGTTGAAGAACTGTTCCAGAGAGGTGAGTGTCGATTGACACTAATGTGGTGTCGATCGACAACCTCTAAAGATTAAAGGTTAGTGAACCTGAAATCAAACAACCGAACCAGATTTAATTAGATTGTGTTCCTGAATGCATATGTGATATGTATTAAGGATTAAATGTTCAGTTCCTCGACTAAATATCAAGTGTTATAGATGTCTTCCCGATCTTGTCAGCTGTCAAGGCTCGTTTAATTGCGTGATAGACTTGCAGTGCAAGGTATCTGCGGTTACATAAGTAAGGCAGTAGGTAATTGTGTTGATGGGCATGCAGTGCATGGCATCAACTATTACATGACTGAAGAGATTGGTTAACTTGAATGGGCTATCAGAAGTTCTGGGCTCATAGACATCAGGTGGACTAAACATAAGATGTTTTATCCACAACCAAGAGTCATATTGGATATGATTAGCAAAGTGTTGCTTACCTACATAGCTGAGATTTGAGTAACAGCCAGTGGCTTGCTTGGATTTTAGTGAAACATGGATCTTGGATCATTATATTCTTTTGAGGAAACATAGTTTTGAATATAATGCGAGTTTTCTTAATTTTTAAGCTTACCCTTTTATTGAACATCGTAACTTACCCTCTACCTCTTTTGTTTCAGCAATGTCTAGCTCAAACAACACATTCTCCTTGAGATCCGTCCTTGAGAAGGACAAGCTAAATGGATCTAATTTTCTGGAATGGTATCGGAACCTGAGAATTGTTCTCAGGCAGGAGAAAAGGGACTATGTCCTTGATAAAGTTCTCCCCGAGAAGTACCGTGCCAATGCCCTGCAGGCAGAAAAGAATGCTTGGGATAAACATTCAAATGATGTGGTCGATGTGACTTGTCTGATGCTGGCTACCATGAACTTAGATTTGCAGAAGAAATATGAGAACGTGGCGTCGCCCATCGAGATAATCACTAGCCTGAAAGCAATGTTTCAGGAGCAGGTTCGAACTGAGAGATACCAGACGATTAAATCTCTAGTTGAGTGTAAGCTACCAAGTGATGCTCCAGTGAGTCCCCACGTCATAAAGATGATGGGTTATATTGATAACTTGGGGAAACTGGACTGTCCCATTAGCCAAGAGTTGGCTACTGACATCATACTGCAGTCACTGCCGCCAAGCTTTGATACGTTCATTATGAATTATAACATGAACAGCTTGACGAAGACGTTGACTGAGTTACATGGCATGCTCTAGACAGCTGAGCCAAACATCAAAAATGGTACCCCAAATGTGCTTATGGTACAAGGGGATAAAAAGTTTAAGAAACCTAGAAGAGGCAAAGGAAAGGGCAGGGCCGTCCAGGTTGTGAACCAGGACAGACCTGCGCCTCCTCCTAAGCCCAAGTCTGGCCCTTCTGATGCTGATAAGTGCCACTTCTGCAATGAGCCTGGGCATTGGAAGAGAAATTGCAAGAAATTCCTGAATGGTCTAAAGAACAAGAAGAAGACGTATGAGACGACTTCTCCAGGTATTTATGTTATTGAAGTAAATGTTACTTCTTCAGGTTTTAACTCATGGGTATTGGATACCGGTTGTGGTGCTCATATTTGTACTAATGTGCAGGCACTAAGCAACAGTAGGACGCTGAAAAAGGGACAAGTGGAGCTGCGAGTCGGGAATGGAGCAAAGGTTGCTGCGTTGGCCGTGGGCACTTACCATTTGTCTTTGCCTTCGGGCTTGGTTTTAGAATTAAACAATTGCTATTATGTACCTGCGATAAGCAGAAACATCATTTCAGTTTCCTGTTTGGATTTGGAAGGATTTGATTTTTCTATTAAGAATAAATGTTGTTTTTTTAATCGCGATGGTATGTTTTATGGTAGCGGTCCATTAGAGAATGGGCTTTACTTTTTAAACCAATCAATACCCGTTTATAACATAAATACTAAGCGGTTTAAGTCAAATGACGAAAACCCAACTTTTCTCTGGCACTGTCGTTTGGGTCACATAAACGAGAAACGCATACAGAAGCTCCATAGTGATGGGCTTTTGGGCTCATTTGATTATGAATCATGTGAGAAATGTGAATCTTGTTTGATGGGCAAAATGGCAAAAGCTCCTTTCAATAAACCAAATGAATGGGCCAGTGACTTATTGGGCCTAATACATACAGATGTCTGCGGCCCGATGATCACAAGTGCTAGAGGAAACTATAACTACTTCATTACCTTTACTGATGATTTCAGTAGGTATGGCTATGTCTATCTAATGAGACACAAGTCGGAATCCTTTGAGAAATTTAAGGAATTCCAGAATGAAGTACATAACCAACTTGGCAAAAGTATTAAAGCTCTTCGATCTGATCGTGGCGGAGAATACTTAAGCCAAGAGTTCAGTGATCATCTGAGAGAGTGTGGAATTGTTTCACAACTCATTCCTCCTGGAACACCCCAATGGAATGGAGTTTCCGAGAGGAGGAATCGGACCCTATTAGATATGGTTCGATCAATGATGAGTCACACAGACCTTCCATTATCCTTTTGGGGATACGCTCTAGAAACGTCTGCGTTTACACTAAACAGAGTCACATCAAAATCAGTTGCAAAGACACCACATGAGATGTGGACTGGAAATATTCCAAGTCTGTCTTTTCTGAAAAATTTGGGGTTGTGAGGCTTATGTAAAACGTTTAATATCCGATAAGCTCGCACCCAAATCTGATAAGTGCTTTTTTGTTGGTTATCCTAAAGAAACCAAGGCGTACTACTTCTACAACCGTTCTGAGAACAAAGTGTTTGTTGCTCGGAATTGTACTTTCCTTGAAAGAGAGTTTCTTCATAAGAAGAATAGTGGGAGTAAAGTACTACTCGAAGAAATTCAAGAATCACAGGAGCCTGCTCAACCTCATGAGGAAGAGCAGCAGGTGGAACCACAAGGAGTTGTGGAACATATGGAACCACAAGGAGTTGTGGAACCTGCACCTGTGATGCCTGAAGTTCGCAGATCCAGAAGGATTCGTCACGAATCCGAGAGATACTATGGATTTCTCGTGAATGACTGTCATGACCTGTTGATCATTGACAGTGACGAACCTGCGAATTTCGAAGAAGCAATGTTGGGCCCAGACTCCGAAAAGTGGCTGGGAGCCGCTAGATCCGAAATGGGATCCATGTCAGAAAACCAAGTATGGTCCTTGGTAGATTTACCCGATGGTGTAAGACCCATTGAGTGTAAATGGATCTTCAAGAAGAAGATTGACGTGGATGGGAATATCCAGACATTCAAAGCTAGATTGGTGGCTAAAGGTTTTAAACAAATTTATGGTATTGACTATGATGAGACCTATTCCCCAGTCGCTATGCTTAAATCCATTCCATATAGGTCATCAAGTTGAGGACTTGATCATGAAACCCTATGAGAATTAAATGACATAGATTATATTTGTCCCTGGTCGAGGTTGTTAAAGTGGGACACTAACAACCGCGTGAGACTAGCATGTGAGGTGACTGATGACTGAGTTTTATGGAGTCATTAATACGAGTATTAAAGTCAATCACATAGATATATGTTAGAGAACATATGATCGGACATGACCCGCTAATGAGAACTCTACAGGATAATTAATTGTCATAAGAGGTTCTCATTACGACTATAGAGTATAGTCCTTAGACCTGAGTTCATCATGATTTCTTACATATGAATTGGTCCGCTTTGACTTTGTCAAACGTTATCCGTAACAGGTGACTATAAAGGCATTGATTGGGCGTATCATGAAGTGTGTGAAGGAACAGGGATGGAACAAGATGGGATTTGTCCCTCCTGTAAAGCAGGAGATAAATATCTCAGGGCCCATCGAAGATTTGATACTGAGGAATGTGTGGCCGCACTCGAACGAACTGAATGTCAGTTGTTTGTATTGTCAGTATAAATCGGAGTTTGATGAATATGATTTTGGTTGAATAAGGATGACACGGATCTTGCCTTATGCCATGTCGAGATATAGAGACGAAGGGATTGTTGGAATAGTTGATTCCAGTACAAGTGGGAGATTGTTGGGAATGTCCTGAAATCACACTTGTATTCACTCTAGAGATGGTTGTACTGTCGAGATTAGACATTCATATGATACTAGGTGGTCATAACGTTTTGCTAGAAACCAATGATGATCTATGAGTTATGAACTCATTGCTAGTATTATATGATCCTACAGGGTCACACACCTAAGCAAATTAGATTCACTTTATGTGGGAATGATCATTAATGTAATGATCTAAATAATGTGTATTTGATGCACATTGTTTTCATGTTTCAAAAGGTGTGTCAATCGACACAAGTATGGTGTGTCGATCGACACGTGCTGCTGACCGAAATAAAGATTTCGGTTTAATGACTTAATTGATTCTAAATCGGTTCAGGATCAATTAGGTTTTCTCCAGGGCCTATATAAGGAGTTATAAGGCACGACCTGGAAGATAAGGGTTTTGTGAAAACTTTCTGGCAGCCACTTTAAAACGCAGAAACTTCCTGAGAGATCTACCGGCACTAGCATCCCGGCGGATTCCAGTTTGTGTGCGTGTGGACTATCAGTAGAGGCACAGCGATTGAAGTGCTCTAAATTTCGAATCCCTGTTCTATCCGCTTCAAAACTCCAGGTATATTCGAGATCCGTTCTATCAGATTTATTGTTTACAAACCCTAGATCCTAGGAAAAGGAATTGTGACTAGGTTGATTAATAGAGATTAATCCGGTAAAACCTGAGTAAATTTCTACATTGTACTACCATCTCCTACAACCCAGTTCAAACCCGGCATCACAACCTCACGCAAACCCAAACAAATACTACGCCAAGTGGACGACCAAGTTCCTTTAACCTCTAACCAAGAGGCATTATGTATCTCCAGAACGTTGGATTTGTACCGCAACACACACGCCCATAAAATGGTCCGGTCACATAGTAATATCCAACCCACTTTAGCAAGTAGTGCGTAATTCATTTCCGCCGAAGAGCGAATACCCAAACCTCCTTCCCTCTTCGGTAAACAAACTCGTGTCCAATTAACCAAGTGTTGGCGCCGTTGTTCATTACTACTACCCCTAACAAAAGATCTTGAAATCTTATCCAATTCGGTAAGAATGGACTTAGGCAGTGAAATCGTACTCATCGTATGAACCGGAATGGACGACAGCACCGCCTTAGTCAACATAATCCTACCGGCGAAACTCAAACATCTCCCTTTCCAACCCGGTAACCGAGAGGATACTTTCTCCAAAATATCCCCAAAATCCTTATTAAGAATTTATTTCATTAAGATTCTTAAAATTTATAAACCAATAACAGTGAAATCTAAGAATTTTAAAAAATCATTAAAAATCCTAGTCTAGTAACACCCTCTAAATCTCCATTTAATTTAAGCTAAAAATAGTGTTTCATAATTATTATTTTTTGCCAAAAGTGCTTCATGACTAATCATACATGATAAGATTAATATTTGACTGAGAAAGTGTTTCATAATTAAGCATACATAAAATCAATATTTGACTCAAGTTGCTATTAACTAGATTCCTTTTGGCTTTTCATATTTTTTGAGGCCTATGAAATTCCTATTTTGTAATCAAATCATGTTCCTTTTGGTAACATAATTTAAATTTTACCAAAATAAATAACATTTGATCATTAATTACATTTATATATATACAAACTTCTTAGCAAACATATACAGGGCCTAACTGGTTGTATGTAATAGGGGAAAGGAAGTGAGGAGAATTATAATTCCTCTGGGGGACCCTCATTTTACCACCAGTCAGAAATATGGGGGGAAAAAAAAACTGGCATAATAGTTTTGCTCTCACGCGGACACAGTGAATTTTTGTCCTCCACTATAACCAAGTGGACCAATAATTGGGCAAATTGTTGTTTTTAACCCAAAATTTCATTTTTTCAAAAAAACTAAACCAAAACTTGAATCAAATGCAATTCTAACCTATCGGGCGTGGAAAATTACAGTTACCCCCATATGACCAAACAAAAAACGCGAAACCGATATTACCATTTTAACCTTCGGGTGTGTCAGACTTCTTTAGAGGTTTGATATTCGACTCTAACAAAAGTCTGATACTGATTAAATTAGTAAATTTAAATTATAAAATAAAATAAAAATATTTGTTAGCAATTGTTTGGACAAAAATTAAATATTGACGATGTCGATGTATAGAAATTAAAATTTCATAAACTTCAATCAAATTAAACAAGGTTAGTTAATTATGCACATATCCTAAAAATATCAGACTTCTGGAGAAGTCTGATATTTAATTAACTAGTAAATTTAAATTTAAAAATTGTAAAAAATTATTTTCTCAAAATTACTTGTACATAAATTAAATAGAGACGATTATTGAAGTATTGAAATTAAATTTCGTGATATTAAATCACATTGACTACATGTAAGGTAAAGTATGATGTTCAGCTGAAAACATGCTTTGAAATGTAAGAAACATGTAAGAAGCATTTACCTATAAATTTAGGGTTTAGATTCATGGATTAACAAATTTACTTTTGAAATATTAAATTTGCACATAAGTGTTGTAAGGTGCTTATATTTAACGAATTTGCTGGAAAATATAGGTTTGTTTTTAATATTTTCACTGATAAGTGCAAAATATTAGATTTAGGGCTTATCAGACTTCTCCGACAGTCTAATAATTTAACATCTTCTGAAGTCTGATAATTTAAAACTTTTGAAAAATTGACGCCTAAAATTTCAGACTTCTATGTGAAGTCTGACGTTTTAAAAATAATTGAAAAAACAAGAATTAATATATATTAGTAAAAAGCCCTAAAAAGGCAGGAATATTGCCGCCCAAACTTAAAATATTAGTAAAAATCCCTACAAAAAATGCGGGAATATTGCCCTGTCAGACTTCTTTAGAAGTCTGATGTTTTAGAATTCTCGCTCTATTCAGATTTGACCTAAAATATATAAATTTTTTTTACAGGTTTGACCTAAAGTTGGTCCACACAAAATTTTAGATCTGCAAAAAAAAACCGACACAATTTCTTTCTCTCTCTCTCTCTCTCTCTCCTCTCTCTCTCTCTCTATCTCTCTCTCTCTCTCTCTCTCTCTCTCTCTCTCTCTCTCTCTCTCTCTCTCTCTCTCTCTCTCTCTCTCTCTCTCTCTCTCTCTCTCTCTCTCTCTCTCTCTCTCTCTTGGAGAAACCGAACCGACATCTTCGTCTTCATCGTTTTCTCTGGAATTTGTCGCTTCGATCATCCCCTCTGTCTGCGCCGGTAAGTTTCTTCTACTACTCTCTTCCCCTCAATCCGTCACCTTCTCCATACTGATTTCTAGAACGTCACCAGGACTGAACTCTTGTCTTTTTTGATTCCCAGATCTATTTCTCTCCCTTTGCCGTGGTCACCGAGGATGACGTCTTCGTCGAAGGTCAAAATGGGAGGACCTGAATTCCCTCCAAGGATATTCAGACCTGGGTATGAGCCTGAACCAGACAAAAGCATACATTATTTCAGCGGTAAGAGAGATCTAATGGATGCTCTCCAACAAGCGCTGGAAGATAGTGAGTGGGAAGAGCTTCGCAACTCAGCCTTTCGGGGCTGTGTGATAAGAACATGAAGACATGCAGAGACAAGCTTGCGTATGAGATATTGACTAAGCTCGGGCGAACCGGTCAAGAGGAACGTACTGAGGAGGAGAATCAATTGCTAGACGTCTACGATGATATTCCCCTTTAACTTTTGGATTCCCGAAAACAATGAAACTTTGCATATATGGTGTAATTAAAACTTATCCGACTTGTTTTGCAGTCTGATGTTCTGTTTCTATCTGTTTTTATTGAATTATGTTTTAGTCTTTTTAGACCTGACGATGAAGCAAACACACAAGTACTACAAATTAGGTTTAAGCGAACCTCAACAACCAAAGTTTAAGAAACGAAATACAATACCTTCTCATATACAATATATAGAACAGACTGCGGAAGCCGTCTGATAGAAGGTATCAAACAGACTGCTATGGTAGTCTGACGAAAAGACTATTTTTTGCTCACACATTTTGTTTTTTTGTGGCCTGGTTGATTACAATTAGAACAAGTATATTGCTTGGGAACCTTGCGTGGTTTATGGCCCTTGCTATCAAAATACTTTCCGACATAGATAGCGTCGGACCAATTCCTTCCTCGGCCAGCAAATCGGTCGACCACACAATGCAACTCATACGTCTTATAATCTACATCTTCTTTATCATCTTCATCTTCACCTCTCACTTTACCATACACGCTATAATCTACGCCATCATAGTAAGACGGATTAAATGGGCAGTAGCTAACTCGACCATGCTTCTTACTTGCCTATCATTGGTGACATAAATAGGAGGGCTATCCAGACCGAACTGTTGCAAGAGTGGTTCCGGTAATGGATATGATAAGTCCACCAAGTCGGTTTTCTTGTCCAGCATATAATCATCTTGAATCATCTCAAAAAGTTCACAATATGTAGACTCGTCGCCCAAAGTGATAAACCGCCCACCTTTGAGAGGATCCACCACAAAATGCCATATCAAGTCTCTCACAATCCATTCACCAACATTAACAAGTAATTGCACCATTATCTGTCCAAAAAAATCATTTAAACCAAAGTTAGCGATCTCAGTGGAAATTTCAGACATCTAACGAAGTCTTATTTAATTAGCAACATTGCCTGAACTTATGAAAAAATTATTTAAAAATAATTACACAACATAAACATTTGATACTAACACAGGGTGAACATATACAAGTAACACACCTATTAAAAATTTAAAATCAACGAAATTCATCACAAATATACAAAAAAAAAAACGGTTTTCAAAATTTAAAACATCAGACTGCCAAGTAAGTCTGGAAGATTTAAACTTCCAGACTTCTATGTCAGTCTGAAGAGGAGTGTATTTTTGCAATTCGGTTTTGATGTAGAAGACTGCGGATGCCATCTGATAAAGTTACCAACCCAGACTGCTATAGTAGTCTGAAAAGACTATTTTTGCAATTGACCAAACTTTGACTTTTCCGTCAGACTGCTCTAGCTGTCTGAAAAAAATCGAAAGGTATTTCTGACATTGACCAAAATATTGACTTTTCATGTCAGACTTCTTTTATCGGCCGGGCAGTCTGAAAATTGTGGTGAGGTATTTTTGCAATTGACCGAACTTTGACTTTTTTATTTAGACTTCCATCGCGGTCTGCAAAATCATTTAGACTACCAAAGATGTCTGACAAAAATTTGTGTAATTTTTGCGTTGACCAAAATCTGTGAAATCAGACCATCTAAGCCGTCTGAAAAAATTCATAAATTGCAGACTGCCATAGAAGTCTGAAAGTTTTTCGATCTAACCAAGACTTAAATAGAAGTCTGATATTATTCCCCCCAAATAGGTCAACATATGAAAATTTTCGGTCAATTACAACTAGTACCCTTTTTTTTTTTAGATTTCTGATTCCGTCTGAATAGACAGTCAACTTGCGGTCAAAGTGACTGATTTTCCTGCAGACAGAAAATGAAGTCTTAATAGAAAGTCAATTTTTCGGTCAATTGCAAAACTACCCTATGCCTCGATTAGAGGAATTTTCATAATTTTTTTGGTTTCAAAGGAAATTAGGAGACTTCATATTGAGTCTGACTAGTTAAATGTCAATTGCAAAACTACCCTCTCGTTGACTAGTTGAGTTTGAACAGACTTCTAAAGCAGTCTGAGTATACAACTCAGATCTGCAATTCAACGATATGCAAAAATCGTACCTATATCGGTTTCGAGTTTCATTTCGCCCTCGTTGGCCGCCCAGATCATATAATCCCACCGAAATCCCGCCAGCCCTGTCGTCATTTGCCGTTTTTATGACATTATTTCCGATTTCGGTAGGTTTTAAACGGAAACGCAAAGGAAAATCTGGAGAAATCGGAGAGAGTAGTCGCGAAAAGTGTTGGAGTGCTCTATCCTTGAGCTTTAAAGGCGGAAATAACGTGTAACTTACTACATTAACTCGTCGACCATGGTGGTTGTCGTGGAGGTTGAGAATTGATGACAATGGCATTTCCGTAAATAAGTTAGATCTGAGAATGCCCTTAGGTCTATTGAAAAAATGGTTAGACTCTAATAGCAGTCTGATGAGTGGCATATTCGTTAATACACAGATTCATTAAGGGTAATTCGTGGGATTTTGAAAGAGATGAGAGGAAGAGGTTAGTTTTAGCTTTGACTTCAAGTTTTGGTCTATTTTTGCAAGTACCCCCCAATAATTCTGCTTAGCAAATTGCACAATAATTTTTTTTTCCTCTTATTTTCAGATTTAATTTACCTATAAATAGGAGTTCTTCTTCACTCTAAAAATCCACCACATTTCTCTCAACAAACGTTTCTTTCTTCTTTCTAATTCACCTCAAGAACTTCTTTTGAACAAAAAAAATTCACATAAATTACAATCCAATAATAATAGTAAGTACTAGAATTATACACTAATTTTAAATTTCTTTCATATATATATATATATATATAATTTTAATTATCTTTTATATATATATAAGTTAGTTTAATACATATTTTAATTTCTTACAAATTAATTCTAATTACCATTGTTTATATGTTAGTCTAATTATCATTGTATATATATATTTATATATATATATGTATTAATTTGTATGTATATATATGTTATTTTGTTTTCAATTTTAACTTTCTTCCATGTACATATATAAATCTATTCATATTTTATTTATTTTTACATATTTATATATTTATATAATTTTATATATATACAAATGTTACTATCATTCATATTTTTTTCTCATATGTATAATATTTTAATTATTGTTGGCCACCAATTGTTTTAATATGTTGCTAATAAAAAAAAATTATTGCATTCGATTGTCAAGATTTTATTATTTTAACATTATCATTTCCAATATATATCTAACTGCATTACCTTTTATGATACAGATGTCAAATAGAGGAAGTAATACACGAAGAACCGGTCGACCTCGAGGTCGCGGTCGAGCTTCTGCTCCTTCATCTTCAAGTCATGGTGGAAATACAAGTGGTGACCCGGTGTTTCCAACACCTCCAGAAAGTAAATACATCTTGTAGATTCTGGATATGCTAATAGACGCGGATATTTAGCTCCGTATAGAAAAGAACGAAGGGACGGGACAAGATATCATCTGCAAGAGTTTTTAAACGGTGGACCTCCACGAAACAACAAAGAAATGTATAATAGATGGCATGCGTCTTTACGTTCTGTTATTGAACGAACATTCGGCGTGTGGAAGCAAAAATGGAGGGTTCTAAACGAATTTCCTAGGTATGACATTGGCATGCAGAGAAGTGTTATATTTGCAACAATGGGTCTCCATAACTTTATCCGTCAGGAAAATATAAGAGACTATGACTTTGACAATGCCGACATCGAAAATGACGTTTTACAGTCACAACACATTGCATACAATGAATCTGATGACAATGATGGGATCAGAGTTGAAGAACAATCAAAGGGAGGAATGTATATGCGGGTAGTTCGTGATCAGATTGCTGAACAAATATGGTCAGCAAACCAACGTGGAAATCGACATCGATGTCAACGTTAGATGATAAATTGAAGTTTTGTTTAATATCAATAATTTTATAATTTATTTAATTATATTGAATACAGTCAATGTAATTTTCTACCTTGTAACCATATTTAATATTAATTTAATTATTAAAATTCTATTATATTAAATAATTTTATTTTAACTTTAAAAATAATCAAAATAGTTTTTAATTACTTCCCTCATTTTCCTTCGTTCAATATTCTTCCTCCCAATTCCTTTTTCTTCCTCTCAATTCCCCCCCCAAGTATTATTTTTACTTTTCCTTTCCTCTCTTTCCCCTCAATTACTCTAAAAGTTTACAGTCAGGCCCACGGATTCTTTTATACACACTAAAAACAAAAACTTAAGAAGATGGGCGTAAACAAGTGCATCGTATTGGTGATGATGGTGACAATAGTAATGACGACCATGGAAGAAAAAGTAGGTCTTTCATGCTGGGACAAATGCATGTTCCAATGCGGACTCACTTTACAACCTCAAGAGGGCTGCGAAAAGAAATGTCACCGTAAATGCGATCATCAATCAAGTCTTTCACCTCAATCATCACAGTAATAATCTTTACATATATTTTGTTGTGTGCGATCGCTTTATCGTTTGTACATGTTTCTATCAAATGTTTTTTTAAAAAAATCTCACCATATGAGCACATCATAAAATCTAACTTGGTAAAAAAACGTTATGGTTTTTGAAAAATTAATTTCGATTAGAAATGAACATAGATTTGATATCTTAGAATTTTAAGGTATTCAAATCTCTATCCGGATCCACAAGATCCAGAAAAATACTAGATAGACCTGGATCTACTAGAACTTCTGAATAGAAATATCAAAATTTATTTAATCAAGAATAAATCATACGAAACAAAACTTTATCATCTAATAATTTTCAAAATGATTGTTTGTTATAAAAAATGTAAAGCATATTGATCATGAACATTCAAAAAAATTGCAATTTTTATAAACATATTTTAAAATTATTCTTCTATTTCTATTTTTAAAATGTTATATATGAAAACAGATATGGATATCTAATTCTTTAAATCAAGATACTCAGAATTTGAAATCTTATATATCATATTCATGGAAGTTAATTGGATGGGATCCTATATTGGACCTCAAATACTGGATTCTCCATCCAAACTTAATTTCATCTAACAAATACAACTACAATTTCGAATATTTGCATTTGAAACAACCATATTTAAATGCATGTAATTTATTTTGTTGTGTGTATAAAAAATTGACATGGTTTATTGAAATGATTGCAGGATGAAGACTATAGGAATGAGAAACATAAAATAAGGAATTAATTCTTTAAAAGAGAATTAGAAAAATGATGGTATTGTAATAAATAACAGTTACGAAAATAGTTTTGAATTTCAGTAATATTTTCGGTGGTTATGCTATAAAATAAATAAAAGTAGTAATTATATCAAAAGCTCAACTGTTTGTTGACAAAAAAAAAAGCACAAATTTTTCTATTGGGTTAGTTTGCTAAATAATCAAAAATAAATTAATAATTAAGAAAATTACAAAAAGTTATCTTTAATTTTAAAAGATCTTGCCTATATTCTTAATTTGAGTTTTTTTTTTGGGGGGGGGGGGTTCGCATAATTTTGCGTTTTTATAGGGATTTTAATGAAAACTCCCCTCAACAATCCCCAAAATGTGAAAAATCTCTCGATTATTTTTTTAGTGAAAAAAGATTCTCAACTAAACTTTGTCAGTAAAATCAACTCTCCGTCCACGTTTATGTTTAAACCCAACAACACTATTGTTTTATGTAAAAAAATGATAATATGTCACAAATATTGACTGAAACACTTGTAGTAATTTTTAAAGCCTTGGATATAACTAACATACGCACATGTAAACATGTAAGGCAGAAGCGGAATATTGTTGACGCATCCACAAGGAAGACTCAGAAAAAAATAGAATTTTATGGCTGAGAAAAACGCAATAACTTAGCCAACACAGTCCTCCATAGTTTTTTAGAGAATGATGATGATCAATTTCTTATATTATGCTTCTTTGCTATTGTTTTGGATATTGGAACATATTTTTGTTTATAGGATATACTATTTATTGTTAAAACTATGTTGTTGTTTGGATTTATTTGGTAACATGTTTAACAATTCATGTTACTAATTTTCGGATACATGTGAGGATGATTTTCTTCAAGAATTGTTTGTTTTAATTTTTTTAGCTTATTTAGATTTATGAAACAACATCCTCGTCAATCTCTAAATAAATACTCAAAATACCTAAATTCTAAAATAAAAAAATTGTTATTTCCCTTTATTATGGTAACAATGGTAACTACGTGTTGTTTTGGTCATTATTAGGGACGTCTTTTCGTTTTTAAAACAAAAGAAAAAAAAACTTTTATAGGATTTAAATATTTTTGTGGACGGAGGGTTGATTTCACTAAAAATAATTGAAAGGCCTTTTCACTTTTTAGGGATAGTTGAAGGGAATTTTTTATTATAAACCCTTTTTTTTTTTTTTTTTTGGTAAAATATTATAAACCCTTTTTCATTTAGCTAAGTGGCATCATTTTCGTTTTTTTACTTAAATCAGAAACATGTTTTGACAGATAAAGAAACAGAGGAGACTAGAAATACTTTGAGCTATTGCAATACAATGACTTGGTCCAAAAAATAATCTTATAGATTTTCAAAGCAATGAGATGAACACTTAACATACGATAACGATAACGAGCAAATAAGTAACACAATGTATGACTTTCTTTCTAACATTCACTCTGTCTCTAGACACATACATATCCACATGATATCATTATGTAATGGGATAATTTTAGCTGTGTTAATAAAACAATTCACAGTGCATTCATATATTTAATGCTTATTGGATAATATGGAGCGCAATTTCTCATGTTTTTATTCATCTAAGATAACATGATTTGTTTGATGGTTTAGTATAATGTGATATAGATAATTTGTCTTACATCATTTGTAATTGGGAAAATTAATAAATATTCTCTATGTATAATCTATCCAAATTGGAACACATTTTTTTCATAGTAATTATTTTTAAAAGTTAACGTGTTTTATTACATTGTAAACATCATTGATCCAATAAAAAAAATAAAAAATTTGGGGTTCTTGTATTCGTAACCACCGGATCTTGAAAGCAGGTTCGTATAATGCTCCACCAAAAATCCATATTGTCGCTGCAATGAAGGCCACATATGAGCTATAATGTTTCTGTCGAGACAGTGTTAAACAACCTGTGCGCAAATACATTTGAGTGTATACTGTTGGGTACTGTAATGTAACAAATACATTAGAGTGATATTAACCGTCGAATTTGTTAACTTAATCTTTCTATTACATTAATGAATAACAAAAAATTTACGATTCATTCATATGGGAAGATTTGGTACGAATCGACACTGATTAATAATTACAACTATTATTAGTCACTTTATAATTACTTAAGGAATAGACCAACTCAATTCTAATACAATGAACGAGAGAAAGACCCGACCAAAAAAAAATGAACGAGAGAAAGAATATTCGATTTCTTAATAACTAAATAGTTCAAAACACCCATGAAGCGTCCAACGAATCAACGGATATTTTAAGTTTTAACTTTTCTACACACGGTTAGGTCCCACCATGACGTTATTTCCTGCTTTATAAATACGTTCCATTCGACCCCCATTATTCTCGGTTTAAGCCAAAAAGAAACCAAAAAAATCCACCACTCCCAAATCTCCTCTCTTCTCCCAAAAAATCCCAGAAGATTCTTAGAAAAACGCTAACAATGGCTGCGAATCAAAATTCCCAGAAGTTCCTTTGCAGTTACGGCGGCAAAATACTTCCTCGTCCCATCGACGGAAAACTCCGTTACGTCGGCGGTTTCACCAGAGTTCTCTCTGTTGATCATTCCGTCTCTTTCACAGGTCCGTTACAATTTTTCCCCAAAATCCGATTTCAATTTCTTTTTTCAATTTTTTTTTTCTTATTCTTCAGAGCTAATGGTGAAATTGGAGGAATTTTGTGGTTACTCTGTTGATTTGAAGTGTCAATTACCAAACGGAGATCTCGAGACACTAATCTCCGTCAAATCAGACGAAGATCTGACGAACATCGTGGAGGAATACGATCGTCTTTACGGAGGCAAGATCCGAGCGATTTTGTCGCCACCCAAGCACATGTCGCCACGATCTAGCGGCGGCGATATGTCACCGAAATCGCCTTTCTCCGTCGTGGCTTCTCCTTCTCCGCCGAAATCGCCGGCGTACAGAATGGTTCTACAACCTCGGTACTGTTTACCTCCGACGGAGAGTAGAATATTCCGTTTGAGATCGGAGGAATATTCTCGTTGCTGTAACTGCCGTGTTCACAACAGAGACTCTAAACTCATCTGGCAGTAACGGTGACGGAGAAAAAATCTAAATGCCTTTACACAAATAAAAAAAGTAGAATTTGGATTAGAAAAATAAATAAATTATGTAGGTTTGATAAGGTCGATGATGTGTTGGTTGCGAAGAGAAAAAAATTATTGAAATTTGAAGTCGGTAAAGAAGACGGGAGTGTTTTTTTGTTTTCCCGGCCGTTAATCAGCCGTTATCTTTGCCGTTAAGATATGTGGGAAACGTACAACGTCAGTTTTTTTGAATACGTGGTACGTTGAGACCGTTCCAGAAATGATACGTGTCGTAAGCTGACGCAAGTTCACGTGTGTATCTTGTGGGTCAGTGGATGTATATTTTTCCCTCAGCAGAGGATTTGCTATCCATTGATTTCTTTTTCATTTTCTTTTTAATATTCATGTACTTTTGTTTGTATATAAGTTGTTTATTTTTGTAAATAATATTAAAATTTGGTATTTGTCTTATTTCATCCGTGTCTAGTCAGAATGACATGATACAAATATTTTTTTGCGAATTTAGTAAGTTCTACTTTTATCAAAAGCAGAAAACCGTAAAATGGGAATATAATATATATATATATATATATATCCAATTCTATGCAGAATATATATATAAACAAAGCTGTTGTTAGCCGTTGTAAAAACAGACCTATTTTCATAGCCAAAGACGTTTTAGACAAATGGCGACTGAAGTTTGGATTTAGAAACGTGTCAGACGCCGATTTCAGTTTAATTAAAACAACTTGACCAAGTCAGAAATAAAGTACTAATAATGTAAAACCAAATTCGAAAATGAAGTATTTCTTTTCTTTCTTTCAAAGGACCAAATACTTTATTTAGTACTATCGTGAATTGATTTGACCAAGGTCCTCAAAATTCAAAACACAATTAAATTATAGAGATCTTGAGGAAATTAATACTGAATTTAATAATTCTTAACCAAGGGTCAGATTGGTCACTCCATTTAAAATGAGCGGTTAAAAAATTTTGAACGGTAGAACTGAAGTTCGTTTGAAAAGAGGCGGTTAAATACAGTGGTTAGAGAAAGCGGTTGAAAAATAAGTTGATTGGTAACACTAGAGCGGTTGAATAGTATAATTAAATAAAAGTAATTAAATACAATTATGTAATTGAATGTTGGTTATATAATTTACAAGTATATATATATATATATCTTTATTCACATATTCACAAATAATTTAACATAAATAACATAAATTATTACTAAAATAATATTACAATTATTTATTTTTATAAAGTAATTGTGTAAAGCTAACCATTTTTTTTACTATGATAAAAATTGAAATAATCATACATGATTTGTCCATACCATATCTGCAATTTGGTTACGAATTGTTGCCATATATGTTCCATCAGTCGTTGCTTCATACTCTTCTATCAAAGTGATATTGTCTTCAGTAGTTGCGTGTTGTCGCTGTATTTCTTCATCGTCATTTACGTCATAATTAAAATCATCATCCAAAATAGCCGAACGTCGAATGAAATTATGGAGACCCATAGTAACAAAAATTATCCGTTTCTGGGTTTCAAGCTTCATCGTCATTTGTGATTTATGAATTGTCATTAAAAAATTGCAATATTTGAATATTGATCAAAATGATTATTGCTAAATGTAAGTAAGTTTATTTTTTATTTCAACACAAATATAAAAAGTTACAAATTCAAAAATCTCTACTATCAAAAGAATATTGAAACATATTATTTTTCTACTAAAATATAAGTTTTAAAACAAACAATCATGCATATCTAATGTTTAATAAACTGATAAACACTTTTTAGTCTTTACTAAAAACTAAAACTAACTTAATCGTCTAAAGATTTCATACCCGCACACGGTGCGGGCCAGTAACCTAGTTATTTATTGAGAAATTTCCTAGGATGCCACCAAACAAAATTTTTGTTCCTTAGATACCATTCATTTTTAAAAGTTTCCTAGATATCATTTTTCTCAAAAAAAAAACCAAACTTTCCAAAATGGCCACAAACACAAAAATTGATTTTTAAAGGGTAGAATTTAAATTTTTTGGTTTGGGTTAACTATTGTAAAATTAGGGTATAGTTTTATGGGGTAGGTTTAGGTTTAGGGTTTAGTTTTGACCATTTAAAACTAATTTTATTTTGTGGTATTTTTGTAACATTTGAAAAAGTGGTATCTAGGGAACTTTTAAAAATTGGTGGTATGGTTGAAAAAAACTAAAAAATGTGGTATGTATGAGAATTGCCCTTATTTGTAAACATATATTACAATTATTTATCTTCAAAATAATAATTATATAATGGTAATCATTTATGGTTCTAATTAAAATAAAAATTTAAATAATTATATATGATTAACCTGTAACAAACCTGTAATTTAAAATAAATCATATATAGTAATCTTAATTTGTTAAATGGTTTAGATAGGTGTCAAAACTTTGAAAAATATTTTCATGCATTTTTGGATAAGTGTTAAAATTGTATAATGCAACTTTTTTATAAATATTTTTATCACGTACAAAAAAAATAACAACCCAAAACCTCTTTTCTACATCCAACCGCCCTATATTACCAGCTTTTGAGATTTTCGTTTCAATCGCCCATTTTTAACCCAAACCCACGTTTACAACCACTCGTTTCAATTGCATGTTTCAACCGCTCGTTTCAATCGCTCGTGTGAATGGTAACCAGTAAGCGATTCAACCGCCCTCTACGTCTGCTACCAATTTGACCCCAAGTGTAATTCAATAAAATGATTAAGCAACATGTGCCAACCGAAGAACAGTTTTTCTTTCTTTCAAGTTTTCTTTTGACTACACTAAATGCATGTAGCACTTAATCATGGACGACAAACTTAGGAGGAGCAACACGTATAATTAAAAGTTGTTGACCAGCTTGCACATTATATGAATAATAATGTTAATACAACTTAGCACATACAATATGTCAAAAGAATAACCCAAACAATACGTGAGAACATGAAAAATAAACGATATTCTGAATTGCAGAATATTTATGATCTTTATATATGTTTAGTATTATCTCTGAAAAATGATTAGGAATGCATAAGAGATATGCTTCTTCATGTCGACAACATCACTTTCGGATACGAATCTAATACTCTTTTACTAAACCAATAAAATTATACACAAATTAGTTATGTTTTGTGTTTCCTTCTAGTTAGAAAAACTAGTTATAATTTTGAGCAAAACAATAAGAATCTGTTTTTCTTAACATCTTTAAATTAAAGTTTGATATGACCATTTCTTGACGAGTTCGATCTACTCGACACCGTTGGATCTAAAATTAATACACAAATGTCATAATCATGTTACTGTGTCACAAAGCCAATCAATCTTCTAACCATTTTCCGGTAAAAATTGGAGGCATAGAAAATGTTAAAGGCCAAAATGGACACAAATCTAACTTTGATGCGAATAAACCGATTAAACGTCAGCATCAGGGTCGCTATAACAATAGCAAGATTAGATACGTACCCGAAATTACTCTAAGCATCAAGTAAACCGGTTCCACGTCAGAAGTTTTTTCCCATTGCATCATTTTATCATTTTCTTAATTCTTCAACCATGTGCACATACAAGAGACAAGGAGAAGTTTGATGTGCCAAAAAACAAACAAAGATTTTTTTAAAAAGTCTGAGACCAAAACTCTTGGCTGAAAAATAAAGTGACATTTTAAGAAATGATGTCTCTTGGTGGTGAGCTCACTACTTTCAGCTAAGTAATCAGACAGCCCATGCATGTGTGCAGAAGAAAACACGTAAGCTTATCTGATTTCTGGAACAAATCTCACATGGCCTAGCCAGACAGGCCCGGCCGATTTATATTCGGATAAGAGTTTTATCACTTTCCTTGTCGTCTTAAAATTCACATTTAGGCCCTTTCTAGAAAAACCAGGAAGAAAACTTTAGCATTGCAAAGACTGAATTCATTTCCATTCTAAATCAAGAAACAAATCTCAGAGTCAAAATTGTTATTTAGCGTAGTTGCTATCCAAAGTCTACTTTAATTTATACCATGCTTGAGCAAGACCTTGATCACTAATGAATTCATAACTGCATTCTCTTATGAAAATCGAAATTTCTGTTCAATAATGAGTTGAAGAAGACAAGAAAGAGATAGTGAGAGAACAAAAATTGGAAAAAATTGCAAACTGTTTATAAACAATTCACAAGAACATCCTTCAATTCCATCAACAAAGCCTAAAAAACCCTTACTATAGACTTCTCCTTCACAATCCCCATGGCGCGTGCAACAAGCAAACGAGTATAGGAGAGAGGAATGGACATTATTCGAGAAGATAGTGTTACTCCAAAGCGGTTTTGCGGATTTGTCTAATGGATAGACTTTCAAACAGTAATAGATCTCTGGGTTGGATACTTCTAGCTAATTGCATTGAACATATCTCTGCAAAACACTTGAGTGACATGATACCTCAAGCTGCACCGAAGAGTGCAGAGATTTTAGGGTGAGTTTTAAAGTGATGGGGACAAATGAAGAGAAGATCTTTCGCATCAGAGAGTCTTCCTTCTCGGTAGAAAGCTTCGATAACATGAAAATAGGCTGCAAAGGAAGGAGAACTATTTGAGCATAGCACATCCAAGAACTTCTTAGCGTCTTCCAAAGTCCCATACTTTGTGAGGTATCCATCAAAAGCTTCTGCATACGCAGGATAATTTTGCTTCTTCATCATCCGGAGAAGATCTAGCGCCTCTTCGCCCTTCTTGATCTCTAGCAGCTTGTCTATAAGAGTCTTGTAAGTGTTTTGCCAAGGCTTTACATTGGCGTTTTTAACCATCTCCGTAAGGAATTTGCACGCTCCCTCGATCCTGTTTTGGCTAAGAAACCCGCCTACCAAGACATCAAGCAGGTCAGAGTCGATATCAAACCCTTTCTCTAGCATATTGGCAAAACACTCGAAAGCCTTATCGACATCATTGTTTTTGAAATGCCCTTGGATCAGTATAGTCCAAGTTTTTATGTCGGGAAAACACCCTTGTGCTTCCATTTGATCTAGGACTCCACATGCTTCCTCTGTTCTCTTAGCTTTACATAGCCCGAACACGAGCTGGCTGTATGTGATGTTATCCGGCTCATAACTCGCATTTCTCATAGCCTTCATGATTTCCTCGGCTTCGTCAAACCTCCCTACTCTAGTTAAAGATCTGTGGATTCCATCATACACAGCCTTTGAGAGAGAATTCCCAGTTGATTCAAATTTTCTTGAAACCCGAAATACCAAATCCAAATCCGGATTGGGACCAGCCGATAAAGACCTCAACAAAAGACTACAATCTTGAATAGATGGCTTGAAGGGACCATCCATCATAAACTCGTAAAGCTTAACCGCCTCGACCATCATTCTCGATTTCTGAAACTGTCTCGAAACCTTTATATAAGTGTCGAGATCCACCTCGTACCCTACGGTCTTCATTTCGTCAACAACACTCCAAAATTCCGAAACCGAATTAGGCCTAGCTAAAACCCTCAAGGCCGCGTTATAAGTAACCGTATTATGTTGATAACCAGAAGAATTCCCATCAACCCAATGGAAAAATGCTAAAGCTTTCAAAGGATGTTCCCTTAATTCCTTCATTACCCTGATAACGAAATTATACGACAACACGAGTTTCATCTCCTGCAATTCCCTCTCAACCTCAACACTCCAATCAACTTTCAAAACAGCAGCAGAAACATTCCCTGCAACTACACCCATTGCGTTCTCCTTAACCATTCTCTCATAGAAATGCGCTACAGCCGCCGCATCGGCTTTCGAATCCTCCTTATTAAGCAAACTATAGATAGTCTTATAAGTTTCCTCATCCATGTAAAACCCTCCTTGTTTCATATCTCTAAGAGTCATCCAAAACTGTTTCATGGATCTCTGTTGCGCTAAAATCCTCAACATATTGCTATGAAGTGGAGAACTTGGACTAAGACCTGATTCTCTAAAAACCCAATCTAGAAAGCAATAAGCTTTTTCTGGGTGCTTATCTAATTTCCTCAGAACGTAGATCGCTGTCTCGTGGGTTAAAGGCATGTTCGATTTTCTCAATCCTTCTTCTACTTCTCTACACCAATCATTCTCAGATACTAATTGAAGCATAGAATCTGGGTTTGAAGAAAAGGATCGGAATTGCCATGGAAATCGACTAGGGATTGGAAGGGAATCGAAAGGCGAAGACGAATTCGAGGGAAAACAAACCTGAGTTCGGATTAGATACGAAGGAGTCGAGATCTTCGAGTAAGCGTTTCGAAGAGAAGACATGATTGCCTTTGATCTGTACATGGCTACAGATGATGCTACTGTGAATTTGTTGAAAGAAGAGAGGAAGATGGAGATACAGTGACAATAGGGTTTAAGCAAAATTGCAATTTTCTAGAATTTGGGGGTTTAAGTGTCTTTTTTTTTTTTTTTTTGTTGAACTAGTATTTAACTCGCTTATGCGCGGTCTTTTTATATAAAATTTGTGAAAAAAAACTTATAAATATATTCTTAACTTATATATGGTCTAATTAAATTGTCTGTGGTAAAATCTTATTATATAAAGCTTGATGCGTCAAATATAATAATTAACACGATCATGACACGTGTCAATTTATTGGTTTAGATTTTGACACGTGTTAAAAACAATTCTCCAATTATATTTTGTCACTTATATCAAACAAATCTTATTATCCTTTCAATATTATATTTTTTTATCAAGTAGATTATTAAAATCAACATATATTAAGATTTACAATTAATAATTAGTTGATAAACATGGTTTACAAACATAATAATTAACATGATCGTGACACGTGTCAATCGGTTGATTTAGATTTTGACATGTGTTAAAATTGTCCAATTAGATTTTGTCATCTATATCATACAAATCTTATTTTTCTTTTAATCTTATATTTTTTTTATCAAGTAGATTATTAAAATCAACATATACTTAAATTTCCAACTAATCTCTTATTAATAATTTATAAAATTAATAAGTTGATAAACATGGTTTATTTTTTTGAAAATTTTATTTTGTCATATGTCTTGGTTTTATTTTGTGTTCGTATAACCATTTCTTTTCTTTTCTTTTCCTTTACGTATACTAGATGAAATAGGCTTCAAGATTTTCTCATAAGAATATTAATTAATACACATGTTAGAAAAAAATTGAGTTTAAGTAAAGTTAGGTTTACATACCCAAAGCTTCATGAATTACAATATTTTTAAATTTATATAATAAGCTTTTGTGCTTTCTCAATCTTCTCATCAACCAATTTTAAATATCCCTTTCACAAGTTTTAGTTTAGTTTTTTCATTAGAAAAATAACATCGATTACTCTCTTATTCGATAAGTGAGATAGATTACGATGATCTATTTTAATTAGTGAGATTAATAGAAAAATTTAACTCATTTTTTTTATTATTGTTTACAACATAGATATCATCACATTAATGACTACTCAACCCAAAAAAAACATTAATTATTTAACATTAGACTTTTTTTTTTTAAACATGTTTATCGTTGTATTGTAGTATGTCTTATCATAAATTGAGAAGCAGAAAATTTTAAGAAAAAAAATTTTATTTGATGAAAGCGTTAGCGTATTACTAATTACTTGATTAATGTATAACTAAAATTTCATTTTTTTAAGGAAGAAAATACTATTCAATGCTTTGTGCATTACTTGCTTCTTGCCAAATTTGGGTTTTTAACATGTTATAAAACTGAAAAATTCAAACAAGAACATGAGCAAAACGTTCTTGATTTACGATATTATTAGTATAAATTAATAAAGTAAGATGTCAAAAATAGAAACTAATTATAAATTTTATTCATACCGAAAAAAATAATAGATTTTATGATATCTTAGCCCACAAAGCCCTTGATGGGCTAGGCCCAGGTTCTTGTAAAATATAATATGATATTACAATTATATATTACTTTCATTCATTTCTTATCATGCCATCACGTATTTTATACTAGAATAAGGCCCGCGTTAATACGTGGATTAACACATTAAATTATTAATAAATATTTAAGTTTTAATTAAAAACCCGTTGAATTTGATAGAACATAGACTATAAATCAATAGAGATCATTTATATCTCAATTCTTATGTGATAATTGATATAATGTGAATTCATAATCATATACTCCCTCCGTTCCAATATGTAGGTAGTTTTTGCTAAAAACACGGTGTTTAAGAAACTACTTTTTCTTATAAAAAATATCATTTAGTATACATAATAAATATAATTTAATCAAACCTAAAAAAGACTACAGAATATTATTGGTCACACAATATTCAATAAAGATGAAAAGTAACTAGGATTCTCAAAACAACTTATATTTTGAAACAAAAATATTTTGAAACACCCAAAACAACTTATATTTTGGAACGGAGGGAGTATATAACATAATTCAGATCATACTCAATATTTTTTTTAACTATATAATAAATCGTAAATAACTTAAATATTTTAGAATTAAATCAAAAATTAGTAAATTTTATGTTAGTAACCTCATAGAAAACATATAAAAAATATTATCAAACATCCATATATACATCTTATTATATCCTCTCTACATCTCATATATTATAACTTATATTAATTTAGACTATTAGAAATTTTCCATTTATATTATCAAACATTACATATATACATCTTATTATATACTCTCTACATCCCATATATTATTATTTTTATTAGTTTAGACTATTAGAAAATTTTCATTTAATTATTTGAGTAATTACTTGGAAACTCTTTTAGTTAATTTATCATTTTTAATTTTATTTTTACTTAACTAAATTTAAGTTTTAACACATGTCATCATCTCAATCAATATTAAACACATGTCATGATCTCGCGAATTAAAATTTTGCTTATGTGTCACGCTCTCGTCGACCGGCTTCTCTTTTATATAATAAGATTATTGTTTTTGTTAACATATTTTACATGGTTTAGCCTTTCTCTTTTTTTTTTCCTTTTTTGCATTGTATGTAGAAACGAAAAAAATAAATTTCGTATTTTCTTTTTTTTTTGTTGAAAATTTGATTGTATAAGTTTAGTATTATCTAGTTTTTTTTTTTTTTGAAAAATTAGTCTTTTGTTTATAGCAATGATATACCAACTCAACATGAAGACGTGATTATGGCCGAGCGAAATGGCAACTCAAGTACAAAGATGTACAAAAGATACATTTGATTTTCTAGATTTGATATGGCGATATAATTGTCAAGAAACCTTTCATGCAATGCCTTTGCCCGACTGTATTTAGCGATTACTCTTTATAACTCTTTGGAACTTTTCTCTAAATCCATAATACATCTATACCAACACATTTGTAGTGTTTTTTCTTCATCTTCAGTGATATCATACCACGATTTTGTTTCTATGTTGAGACCTTAGGTTTTTCCATCACCTATGATTCATACATATAGTTTTGCAGCCACCACATCCAGAGTAGCCCCTTGCTCTTACTTTCTTAACTCCATAATAACAATTG
The DNA here is from genome assembly GCA_963576765.1 of Draba incana. NCBI lineage: Eukaryota > Viridiplantae > Streptophyta > Magnoliopsida > Brassicales > Brassicaceae > Draba > Draba incana. Next base: position 11,229,568 of record OY755217.1, read on the forward strand.
TTACTGTTCTCCCTTGCTTTCTCATGATGCAACTTTATCTTCTTTTAATCCTGCCCTGAGGAAATAAAACAAAAGTCATTTAGAGATGAAACCATTTAAAATTCAAAAAACAATTTAAGTCAATACTTCACCTAGAGGAACTCCTTTTTTCGCAAACTTTCTTTCATGTTCCCTCCCATTGATTATCCAACCCATGAGTTTGACTTATGACTTGCGATTATATGTACTTAGGGTTATGAATTCATATTTTGATTTTCCGATCAGCACCATAACTCATTAGTCATGATTTGTTCTAACAAAAAATAATTTCTCTGTTTTTACCGGTTTGTTTTCTATTCTTGGAAAACCATTTTAACTATGACAACCTCCTCGAGTTTCGTGAATAAATTGAATCCTTGTTCCTAAATCCTTTCCTTCAATGTTCTTGGTAGTTCCTTTGAACATGTTCTTCATTAAATTTGTATCCTTCTTTTCTACTTGAACTTTGAATATGTTCTTCATTAAATTTGTATCCTTCTTTTCTACTTGAAGTCGATCTCCTTCTATTCTATGTGATAACCATCGGCTACTTATCTCTTTCCTCGTAACTTTTTGTCTTGGCTATAGAGATATTCACTCCGTCATAGACTCTCCCTATTTTCTAGTTTTTGCAAATGATTAAAACTAAATTAATTGTTTGACATACAATCTGCTCATGTGTGTAGAACTCTCACAAACAAAATCAATTGTTCGACTTCTATCTAATCATGACCTCTCGTTCCATTACTTTTTGTCAATGATTTCTTTGTTGGTTGGAATGAAACATTGTATCTGACCGGAATTTTAGGAATTTAGTAACTATAATTACTAAATGATAGATCACATTAGTTCCTTTTTCTCCCCTTAAAACTTTTACTGTACACGTGTCGACACCACATGAAATGAATTCATGTTTTATAATATACGCGCTAGCATATATATATATATAAGTATATATATGTTGTGATTTACTTTAGGGTTAATTTAAGTGTATAACAAACAAAAAAATTATAACTAACAAATTAGCCAAAAAATCTATATGTGGCTAAACCAAAACCATTGATTTTAGGGCTTTTAGCTAGTTTTTTAGTTATCATTTTTTTTCTTGCTATACATCAAATTATCCCTTTACTTTAACATAAAATTATTTACATAAGAGTTTTCTTCTAAATTTATTATTTGGGATAAACGAAAAAAAATATATTAGAAACCATGTCTTTGTTTTTGGAGCAGTATATATTCCCATATGTTTTCCTTTTGCCAGAAATTTTACAGAAATACATGTTTGTATGATACTATCTGCTCTTTTTTTTTTTGCTAAATACTATCTGATCATACATGTTTTTATGTATCTATTTGGCATTATTACAACAGCTTATAACATATTTAAATACTATTAGTCTCAAAGTACCAATATCGTTTTCTTATAGTAGTGGAATTGTGTCGACCCTCATCATAATTCTAACTCTAGTATGTTATACTTTTGAGTTTTGGCACTTTTTTTTTCATGTATGTCTCTAGAGGATAGCTGTTTGTTCATATATACTCCTACTTGTTAAAATGGTATCTATTCTATGTTACTCATATATTTTTTTTTTTTTGTTCATATGTACTCCTACATTTTAGCTTTTCTTTCCATGCTCTCTCTGCCCTCCCTTTTGTTTCTATTACCGGATTCACCAACATCTAATCTCCACTGTTATTGATTAAATATGTCATTCTTTATAGTTAATCATCTGAAATAGCTATAAGAAGATAAATGAAGAAAATAATGAAGACAAAATTGTTCCGGCAAAAAAAAATTATAAATCATTTGTACAACCGTGATTCGTGTTTGTGATCATAATCTGGCGGGGTTTTCTCCTAAAAAATTAGAATGACATATGTCAATCAATCTGAAAATATCCAATCTGGATTTTATTTCGTGGATGTTTTTATTGCTATGTTAAACGAAACTATAAAAACATAGTGAGCATTCTATGTGTGGTGTATCCGTTGTTGAGACGTAATGCATACATAACCTTAGGACATTTTTCTCTACATTTTCTTCTTACTATCTTCTTCCTTGATTTTTGTTTTGTAATGAGATTGAGTGTAGGCTTAATTAAGACGCTCTACTCTCAAAAGTGATCATTGAAAGACTTATGTTTAGTTTTGTTTTCTTGAAAGAGTTCATTTTAACATATTCGATGATCAATGACTTTCGTTTCATATTTGGAAACGTGTTTTTACTTGAAAAATTATTGATATAATTGGATCATCGTCGTTTACTTGTTTCCCAATTCCCGTCGTTTGGCGTAGTTCTCTCCTTTTTTCCCCTTATATTCTCTCTCAGTTTGTTTCCTTTCAATTTTTTTTTGAATCTATATACATATGTTTGTAATATCTTCTGTTTCTAGAATATATTCTCGTACCGTAACGTTTCATTGATGCGTTATTTCTTAGACGTTTGTAAATAAATCGATGATTTACCTCTGTTTGATCGAAAACAATATCAAACTGCATAGTCGTATCTGATTGGCTTGAATTCATCTAATAATATCTTATTTAGATTTTGGATGCATCATCCTTATGGTATTGATAATTTCTAATTGATTTCTTCTGGCCGCTGATTGACCATCACAATTGAATCCTCAGATATGGAGATGCATCTGTTGGAGAGAGAACGTATCTTTAGCGAGAAGAGGCGACGAATTAAGTCGTAACCTTTGGTATAGCGACTTAGTGAGAAATTTGTAGTCGTTCTAAATTCCGTAATTGGATTGTGGAGGGCGATTATCCCTTTTATAGTATTCAGACAATTGTGCGAAAAGAACGGAGATGAACGTAGGCGACGATTCGGAGGTGACAATCGAGGGTTCGTGAACGAAGATACGATGCTCTGCGTTTCATTACACATCAAATGGGTTATCATAGAGCTAAAATGATATGGGCATAATTGAGGCCCATTTAATTTTACGAAACCCATATGCAGTCTTTGTGAAGACACGTGTCATCACACGGTTGAATGACCCCAGTTTTATAGTATACTAGAAAAAGTCCACGCGTTGCGTGGAAAAACTATTTAGATAAATTTTAAAACCATTTTACTGTATATAGATGATATTTAAGTCATATTCTCACAAGTTATATTTTTAAAAACTATAATATGAAAGTAATCTATATGTTTTAGCTTATTATTTATGTTTGGCAAAAGTAACCAATTTTTCTGTAATAGACTTGAAATTAGATTAGTGGTTTCTCTTATCTATATTGTATGGACATATAAATGTAAAGTGATTCTCAACTATTTAAATATTGATGATTACTATTTAAATATAAATATATTTTATTTGAAACTTTATTAGAATAAATTATGTTATCTAAATAATTGGTTAAAATTTTATAAGAAAATAATTATTTATTATACAACCTCTTTCTATATTTTGATTGCTTATCATCTTTTTTTTTTCTTTAATTTTTATGTTGTATTTATATATATATGAATTGACATAAAATTATGTAATTTGTATATAGTATATGACTTGATACAAATATAAAGTAATGTTTTTAGGAAATACTAAACGAAGGAACGAAGATACGATGCTCTGCGTTTCATTACACATCAAATGGGTTATCATAGAGCTAAAATGATATGAGCATAATTGAGGCCCATTTAATTTTACGAAACCCATATGCAGTCTTTGTGAAGACACGTGTCATCACACGGTTGAGTGAACCCAAATTTTATAGTATATATAATATATAATGGTTTAAGTGTCTCTTTAACAATGCGTTTTATCTTATGAGATATCTCGAGGTCGATCTTTTTTTTTTTTTTTAATGTCAAGTCGATCCTATTTATTTTTACTACATGATTCCCCCCGTAATACGCAGATTAAATAATTTTTAATTTTTTAAAATTTTACTAAATATAAAATGTTGCACTATTGTTTAATGTTGTTAAGATGTTTAATCTTTTATTTCATTTCGGTTTAAATATTGTGAATTTTTAGGATCTAAAGTATTATCAAAATACAATGTATATGATTGTATTAATTAAAACTCTAACGCCCCGACTGCTGACGTAGGGAAAATCCTCATCCCCTCGAGAGAAATCCTCATCTTCCAATGGGCCCCACGTCCACTCTCGGCCCATGGGCCCACCCATGTTAGACGGTCGGTGCGTTAGTCCGGGAGGCTCGGAAGTCATGTTTACTGACCCTGCAAATCATCACGCGATTTTTTCTCGTGTTTTGACTTCCCTCAAACGATACTGTAAATCACTTCCTAGTAGGTCATCCATCCTGAAACTATTCCAGCTTAAGCACGCTTAACTCTGGAGTTCTCTCAAGACCTGTGACCGAAAAGATAAGTACACTTTGGTGATATAGGTAGCCAAATCAATTCCTTTAAGCCTCTCCGCATATACCATATATGCTCTGAAACCGGGGTGTCACAAAAACACAAAGTTATTTTATATCATTTAGAATCTAAAAAAACATATAAAATTTTAAGAATTTATGAGGTATGTGGAGATTTCTTCTAGTAAATTATCCGTTGGATTATCCCGCATTTTCTATTCTAAAATGATAAGTAATAAGTTAATAATAATTTTGAATTATATAAAATCACTATATTTTTAATTGGAAAAATTTATAATTCGTAAAATCAGTCTATAAAATATAAGAGAAAGTAGTTATTAATATCTTTTTCTTACATAAACCGCTATTTATGAAGGGGATAAGTATAGTTTTCCCCTTCTAATAATCCAATCATTTTTAAGAAGCTATTGAAACAAATATATAAAAATTTGGTGACGATACTTAAGTAACCAATAAAAACAAAAATCATTTATCAATACAATATGGAAAATACTTTAGTGACTATTTGTTGATAATTTAAGTTGAAAAATGTAGATTGTTATACTACTTACGAAACTAAGAAAATATTTTTTTAAATCTTAAATTTTAAAATAAAGACAAGATTAATTTCCGTAAGGGTGATTGTCATATCTAAAAATATTAGCTTGTAATTTATGCTAATTAGTGAGCTAAATAAGAAAATTTTAGAAAGAATTTTGCCATGTCATATTTTACAGGTTGCCATGTCATTTTAACTTGTGAGAATCAATGTGAGGATGACATGTATGATTCTTTAAGAGAATCACTTCGCTAATAATATATAGGGGATTTTTCCCATCTAAATTGTATCTTTTGTTATAAGTTCATCTAAATTATTAACGGAAAATGTCATTACATTTAAATCCCATTTTTTGGGTTAAAATTGGACATATCGTTAAATTAACTAACATAAGAGTTAGCGGTGTTAGACATCCGTTTTCTCTAATTTGGATTTTACAAAAGGGAAGCTTGAAACCCTCAACTTGAACCTCATAAACAAACTTCATCCCATTGAGCTATTGTTCATATTATGAATAACACGACAACGATTTTTATATAACATTAATGACTTAACTGTTTGTGCAAAATTTAACCGGATTGCAAGGAAATAGTACTACGGAATGACGAGAATAGATTAGATTTATTGATCAATGAATTGCGTTGCAGGTTACAAAGAATCAATAAAGAAATTGGAAAGAGATGATCTTGTCGATCGTCGTAGGCACGGACAGAACTTTGCCCTCGTCCTAGGGAAGCGACAAGAGTTTTTATGTCTAGGGTTTGTGCGTGTATGTTGTGATCCCCTTGCCCTTGGGTCCATACTCTTATTTATAGGTTCGTAAACCCTAATTCTTGTCCACGTTATGTCGGTTTAGGGACGTGTCTTGGTCAAGGAACCTTAAGTCGGCAAGGTCATATTTCTCGTAGAAATAGGGAAGTTAGTGGTCAAGGTCGGTTCATCATTAAACCGATGCTTATTAATGAGCCGATGTTAAGGTTATTTGTCGATCAATAAACCGGACCTTGTTGTCACACTGTCTGGAAGTGTCATGAACTGTGACATAGAGAGTACCATGTATTGTGTCATGGGCAGTGCCATGACCTGTGACCTCATCATAGTCAATAGCAAGGAATGAGTAGGTCATTAACCTGCCTAACGTAGGCACTTCCAAAAGCTCTTAAAGCATATAATTAGTAGCAACAGACATATCATGTTATTAACCTGCCTAATCTTTAGTCGATGAAATGGTTTTAGCGATTACCTGGAAATGAATTTATTTCACCGAACATTAACGATTTTATAACAATTCCTAATATTTTAAAAGAACTCTAAATTGACTCTTTCCCTGGATTTGTTTTTTTTCAATTTTCATCTTTTTCTCATCGGTTTTAACTGATGGGACCAAAGTCACATGATAAAAATTTTCTTAATAACATGTGATTCTAAAGATTGATCCTTTATGAATTAGGGTTTAATGTAATGAAAATTGGGGTTTATGGAATTTGTCGATTTGATTGTTCTTATTGCTTTTCTAATTGTGTTGGTTTCATGGATAGAAAAAGAGAAATTGATTTGGGGTTCTGTTAGAAAATTAGCTAGGTTTTGTTATAAACGTTTTGTAATAAGTTTATATACAAATCGTTCTCCGAATATTACAAAATGTCAGCTCAATGGTTTAAAGCATGATCATGAGATAAATGTCAAGCCGTCAAGGGTTAGAACCCTAGCCTTTCGTAAGATCTATAATTTTTTAAAATGCAGACGATGACGTCTTTTTGATAAATGGAAAGTTCATATGGGATAACTAACATTGTTAACTCATTTTTTTAGTCATTTGAATGACATGCCCAATTTGCTTCGGTCAACAAACTTTAGGAATTTTAATGAAAGTCAGCAAAAAATTAGAGATTTAAATGGACCATTTCAAAGTTGGAGATTTAAATGATTTTTTCCCCCAAAATGTCAACTAGGTAGTTATCCAATTCTTATATTCAATTTAAGTGTCGTGCAAATTAAATTTTGTAAAATAAAATATTTCTCTATATGAGAAATATACCATTTGATATTTGTTGTTTCTCATTTCTCCCGTATATTATAAAATATCATGATTTTCTTTTTGAATATTCTACTAACGCGGCTTAAAAATCTTGTTACCTATATTAGACGATTCTACTAATACAACTCTAACATATTATAGATTTATTTCCTTGCTTGGTTTAAGCATAGGTTGCATTGGAAGTGAAGTAGAAATTTTTACATCATAAGTTCGACTTGGTTTTCCGTTTCAGTCCTCTTTCTCTTAATCTTTATCTCCTCTGTAATATTCTCCTGGCATGTCGCCACTTTCTCATCTTGAAAACGATAGACCATTATTTTTTTACCTGACTAATAATAAGAAAAAGTTACAGAGTGAGCTTCAAGAGGATCCAACAAAGAACTTGATTTGAACTCAAACAAACGTTTTTTCTTTTCGAGAAAACTTGAACACACGTTATGAGAGTTGATTCCTTCTTCAGATCCTCGGTTGTTGTTACTCTTGTTTGAATGATTTTGGTTGAATTTTTAAGTTTACATTACATAGTCTATGCTGTAGATGTATCAGCTACTGGTACAAATACTGCTACAGCTCAACAACACAATACACAAGGGGTTTTCTTCTCAAGACTTCATTAGATTGATATGATAAGTTAACTTACACGTCACTCACCGTTCTTTTCAATCCTAGCCTTACTGTTCAAAGATCAACACATGATCTATGAACCTCTCACTACCCTTTAGCCCCTTTGACTAGGATCTTCTTTAATGAACAACCCTAAATCCCCTTTGCTAAAGACTATGATTTTCTCTATTGTGTTGACTGCACAAACCGCAACCAACTCCCTATATATACCTATAGGAATATTTCCAGATTTGTTAAGATCTTGTATCTTTCCAAATCTTCCATATATCTTCCCTTATCTTTTTCTTCAAGGAAAGATCCCTTGGCCGTCACTCATCTTCACTTCATGACAGCTCCAAGTCGGCTTCATGGCTTAACCTAGCCATGGCCCAAATCCATAAAGCCCAAGTCTTTTGTACTTGCTTCAGCTCCGGTTGTACTTCGTCTGGTACAACTGATGATACATGACTTGCTAACCTATTGGAAATCTTCTGCCTTCTTTTATTTATGTTTTAGTCGGCAAGAGTACTTCCAATTAGGTTAAAACCCAAACTCATTCTGGTAAAGTAGTTCTTCTGGTACATGACTTTTTTTGGTCTTGCATCTTCATATGCTTCTTGTTGGCTTAGATGATGTTCTATGCTATGGTCCTATGGACTTTGATAAAAACTATATAATTATCATCACCTTACCAAACAAAGAAATTGAAGGGTAGAGATTAAAACAAATAAATAACTACAAAGATTCCAAAAAGAAAATCTGGAATATTCTCCGCATGTCTCAGAATTGAAGGGTAGAGATTGAACGAGAAATACTTAGGTACACCCCTAGGGTGTATCTATGGGTCCACCCCCCTCCCCATCACCAATCATTTATCCACCTATTATCTAAAAAAATTAGAGTTAAAAAATAAATAAATATATATATATATTAGGTTTGGGTTAACAAATCCCAAATTAGGGTATAGTTTTGGAGTTTAGGGTTTAGGGTTTAGGGTTTGAGGTTTATAATTTATTTTGGGTTAACTATTCCCAAATTAGGGTATAGTTTTGGAGTTTAGGGTTTAGGGTTTGGGGTTTATAATTTATTTTGGGTTAACTATTCCCAAATTAGGGTATAGTTTCGGAGTTTAGGGTTTAGGGTTTAGGGTTTGGGGTTTAAACCCTAAAATTCTAGTCTCAAATTAGGGTATAGTTTTGGAGTTTAGGGTTTAAACTCCAAAACTATACCCTAATTTGGGAATAGTTAACCAAAAATAAATTATAAACCCCAAACCCTAAACCCTAAACTCCAAAACTATACCCTAATTTGGGAATAGGTAACCCAAAATAAATTATAAACCCCAAACCCTAAACCCTAAACTCCAAAACTATACCCTAATTTGGGAATAGTTAACCCAAAATAAATTATAAACCCTAAACCTTAAACTCCAAAACTATTCTCTAATTTGGGAATAGGTGGATAAATGATTGGTGATGGAGAAGGGGGTGGACCCATAGATACACCCTAGGGGTGTACCTAAGTATTTCTCAGATTGAACTGAAATTATTTATAATAAACGGAAAACCAAGTCTCAGAATTGAAGGGTCGAGATTGAACTGAAATTTCCTTTCTCATAATCATCTTCATTCCAGAATCTCACAGGTAACTCTTCTATCTGACAATTCTTCTAAAGATTAAATTCCCGAGTGAAAAAAAACTCCCGAAACTAACTTGTTTCTCTGTCTTGAACTTTGCGAGACGAAATCCTTTGATAAAAAAGTAAATCCTTGGACAATTGCGTTGCAAGTAGAAACAACATTCTCCTGTACATCTGCTAGCTTAAGGTAACTCCTTACCTATCAAACGATTTTGCACTTCCCATCATAACGTTGAGTTCTTATGGTTGCTTTGATTAACCATAACCACATAGCCTCTATTTTTCCTCTGCATCTTTGTTTCCTTTGATGTCTTTTTGATTCTGCTCATCCATATTAAGCCCTTGAATTAACTGAAATAATTCTTGATTCAACAATGTCTTTGTTTTCTTTTCTTGTAACAAACCAACACTAACCATTTATGCACCAACGACTTCATCATCTTTTTTTTTATTTTTTAAACACAACTTTTATTGATCTTCAAATCAGCGTGACTCTATAACCCTTTTCTTCTGAGTCAATTTCTCTTTTAATTCAGCTCATCTCTTCTAATAGAATCACAATTCACAAACAGCAATAGCTTGTCTGAGTCTAACATACTGCATCCTTGTTTTCAATCATCTCTATGTTGAAGTGATGCCTAATATCAATATGCCTAGTTCTGGAATCCTGAACAAGATTTTTAGGATATCACTTGCATTCTTATCTCCTAATTTTTGATGCCATAACTACAGATCATCTTCTGTATTAAGACATTCTTTTGAAGAACGCCACACGTAGCAGTTGTTGCTAGCTCTCAATCCTCTTAAGACAGCACTTCCATTGCTATCTAAGACAGAACAACCAGATCTTGTGAACAATACTTCAAGCCCTTGATCACACAATCGATCGACACTAATCAGGTTAGCTTTTAATCCTTCAACACAGTATACACTTGTTGATTCTGGTTGGTCAACTCCTTCTATCACACCTCTCCCTTTAAACTCCCCTTTAACACCATCACTGAATGTTACTCTGCCTTTGGAAATCTCTTTAAACTCAGATAAAGAGTCTTTTCTTCCTGTCATATGGCTCGTACATCCACTATCAAAGTACCATTCAGAGATTTCTTCTCCTTCCACAGCCATCAAAGCAGTAAAGGTATCAATCTCTAATTCTTCCTCGTCTTCAGAATCTGCATCTGGAATTAAATGCCATACTAGCTCTTCTTCTTTTTCCTCTGATATATCTTCCAAATTGATGCAAGTTTTGTCAGACATGATTGCAGCATTGCATTGAAATTCATTCTCATGTCTTCGAGGATACAGCTGAGCATATAGATCTTTTGACTTCACCCAAAACTGATTTCTCCATCCACTCCAGGTAAACTTCCTTTGCCTCCATAGTTTACCTATTCTTTCTTGAAATCTGTAGCAATGAGCTTTGTAATGACCATATTTACCACAATAGAAACAACCTGTATTCTTTCGTTGTGTTCTCTTTTGATTACTTTTGATATGATCATCCCTGTTTTTTTGTATACGACTCTCATCTTGAAGATTACCACCACTAACAAATGTGGTTTTATCTTGAAAAGTAGAACCTTGATATCCTAATCCTCTGTATGTCATCTCAGTTCTCCCAACTGTTAGGATTTTATCAAGTTCTTTTGTTCCTGAGTTCAACATCCGAACTTGTCTGAGTCTTTCATTGAGTTCAGACTCAAGTAGAAAACCATTGTTCTTCTCTTTAGCAACTTCTGCTTCTAGTTTCTCGATTAAAGTTCTAAGACTTGCCTTTTCTCTAATTAACGCAGCATTCTCTTTTGTGACTTTGATCAGCGTGTCACAAATTTCTTTATACTCAGGCTTTAGCTCATCTTCACTTTCATCATCTATTGAATCATACTCCTCTATCTTATTCTCTTTGAGGATATCAACCTCATCATCCAGATCATCACTTTCACCAATGAAAGCTACGAAATTGCTTATATCTTCATCGCTTTTATCATCTTCAGATTCGGTATCTTCTATTCCTATGAATGACTGTTCTTTTCTGGGTTTTGAATCACTTTCGCACTCTGTTTGAGTATGACCAAAGCCTTTGCATTTAAAACACTGAATACCTCTTCTTTTCACGCTTGGACATTATGTTTTGATGTGTCCATATCCTTTACATTGTATTTCTGATTTTCTGAAGTTTTTATCTGATTCAGAGGTAGATGTGAATCGTCTGTTGCCTTGATCTTTCTGTAGTCCTTTAGTAAATTTCTTTACTAACAAAGCTACAGTTTCTTCCAGATCATTCGGCTTTCTCTCGTCAAGAGCAAGTCCTTTAAGCTTCTTGGGTTCTTCTGCAGTCAACTCCATCTCGTAAGCCTCAATCATTCCTACTGCTTCTTCAAATTTCAACGTGTCTGTGTTGAGAGATACTCTCATTGATGTCTTTTGAGCTGCAAACTTCTGAGGTAAACATCTTAAGAGCTTTTTGACCAACTTTTTATCTTTATATTTCTTTCCCAAAACATCAGATTCGTTAGCGATTGCACACATCTTGGCACTAAACTCTTCTACCGTCTCATGTTCTTCCATTCTGAGATTTTCGAATTTAGAAGCCAATAAGTCAAGACGACTTCTTTTGACAGTATCGGTTCCTTCAAAAACAGTTTGAAGTGTTTCCCATGCTATTTTAGCAGATTTGCAGCTTTGGATTAACTCGAATTGGTTTACTTCTACAGATTTGAAGATCTCACTAAGAGCTTTGGAATTCCACTTTGCCAAAGTCTTATCGTCCGCTGCCCATTCCTTCTTTGGTTTAGGAATTTGTTTGTCGTCTTTATCCAGTTTGGTTGGTGGACTCCATCCTTCTTCAATTGCAGTCCATGCATCTTCATCGATACTCTTGATAGCTGCGGTCATCTTTGATTTCCACCATCCGTAAGTTGCCTTGTTCAGAGCCGTGTGTTTAACAAGAACAACTTCTCTGTTCTCCATCTTCTCTTCAGGATCTCACCAGTAGTATAGGTGACCCGCTCTGATACCAATTGAAATTGCGAAAACTTTGATTGATGCAATGTGTAAAATAGCAAACAAAGTTTTTCCTTCAAAACTTTCAATTAGATTATCTTTCTTAAAAAGTAACTTACAAGAAACTTCTTAATTAGAGAACTTACAAGTATCTCTCTCAATAATCTAATCTCTCAAAACTCTTTACAAGGAACTCTCTTTCTCTTGAGCCTATTATGAATCTCACAATGCATAATCTATAAAGCTAGCATCAACATCTATTTATACACATAGATGTCAATAGTTTTCTAATTCAACGAAACTAACAATTTCCTTTTAGTTAGTAACATAATTTCCTTTTAACTTGATTTTGCCTTTTTGACTTCTCATAGTTTTCCTCTTTGGTCTTCTTCTCCTTTTTTGAATTGTCGGTTGATACAAAAAGCCAAACTTGCTTAATGTGTTTTCATCTTCTAGAATCTTCTGTGACTATCTTTGATATTGCTACACCAACAGGATTGATTGTCGAATTATAAGACGCTTCTGGATCCTCTAGACGGAGAATCCTCATTAAAGTTTCCGACATTGATGAAACATGAATTTAGGTTAGATCCCATCAAAACTTTTAATCATACTGCAAAGTCATATTCATATTCGTTCCAAGTCTAACGTTCTCTTTCCATTTTTGTATGTTACAGCCATTTGTTGAGAGCTTAAGCAAAGTGCCCGAAACACGTGCACTTTCATGGGGCTCCACTTTTTCAGTTTTGTTTATACCAATTATACATAATAGATCCCAAAATGTATGGTTTATCAAATTAAGATCAAAAGTTTTGAATTTTTCTTTTGGGCACAAGAGTCGGGCCTGATTTCAACCAATACGAAAAAAATCTTATCCACTTAAGTTTTTCTTTATGGTTTACTTAGGGGTGGACAAATTATCCGAATCTCAAATTCGAAACGGATCTCTCCCGACCAAAATTAAGCTGCTTGGATTTATATTGTTATTGTTACATAACCGAATTGTAAACTATTTGTTTTACTTTGGATTTTGGTTCGGTTTCGGATATATCCGATAACCGAAGTAATAACCGAACAACCAAGTATATAAAAACAATGTATATTTTCTACTTATGTTCGTTTTGAAGTTTGAACCTTATTAAATGGATAAGACTCGTTTTTTGATCATTTTGGTCTTATATTTAAATTTGAACATTCTTTTTATATTTAGGTCTTATTCTTAGTTTTATTAATGACCTTATACTTATCTTTGGGTTCGGATAAAACCGGATCCGATCGAATCCGATAGAACTTTGGGAGATGAGTTTTGGATCTTAAAATCGATAGCAAATTCGACCCGTACCCGAAATGATCCGAACCGATCCTGATGCGTTATAGAAATATATCTGAATGGTATTAGTAAGTCCCAATCCGAAAATCCAAAGATTCGAAAAACTTGTACCTTATCCGACCAATGATCCGAATGCCCACCCCTAGGTTTACCAATCGAAGATTTTCCAAAAATTTCATCAAATAGTTATCCATTTAAGCTTTTTTTTTATAATAGTTTTTATGTGTCTTTGTTGCCCATGTTTTATATGTAAAAGGTTTACTATTTCATTAGTTTTATCAAAAATATTTGGCTAAAAACTTATACTAAAATAAAATAAAATGAAAAACAAAAATTTGAATTAACAAAATTATTAAACCTGATTTGATTCAATTAAGTCTGGTTATGTTTGTATACTAGTTTTATCTATATGATATAAGAAATTTAATTGTAACAACTTTTCATTAAGTTGAATAACAGAATATTTTTCATTTTCTCTCAAGAAAGTTGTATTTGTACCTAAACTAAACTATCAACACACTCTAGTTGTTGTAGAATAGCATAGGGTCGAACCAAGGGAGATTAGAATAAACTACACTAGGAATGCAAGTAATTAACTAAGCTAAGCAATTCAAGATTTGTTTTTGATTAAATAAGTATAAATAAGACTACTACAAAGAAAATTAAGCTTAAACAAGTTCAAATACAAAAGTCAACTAAATTAAAACTTGATCAAATATGGGATAATATTGGCTTTGGGCAAATAAATTTGACTCGGGATGATTAATGACTAACTAATGATGCTAGGACCTATAATTAAAACTCAATTCCATGACATGAATCACATAAAGTAGACTAATCAATTTCCATGACAATAATCCATTTACTAATCATTTAATTAAGCTAATTTCTCAATTGCAATTAAATGATCAATAATCATTAAAAATAAGTTCATAGAGCCAATTAAACATCTTAAGCATCAATTCCCATTGGTTAAGAATGAAAAGCAAAATTAGGATTCTCCTAGACATTTTATCGAACATCTTTCGGGCATAACATATCCATGATCTAGATTTTGATTAGCTAAGTCTAATCTAGCATTAAACACATCCTAATCTTTAAAAAGCATAAGAATCTAAGCCTAGACATCACTAATCATCCATCAAACATCCCTAATCTACTAAGCCCAAAGACCCATAAATAGACTACTCACTAATCATGATGCAAAACACAATCATAATCATAGATAAAGATATAATCATAAAAGAGATGATAAGAGATTAATAAAATCTTCACTTGATATGATATATAGCAAATATCCAATCACAAATCATAAGAAAAGAGTTTTGAAGTATGAAAGAGGAAATGCCTAATCAAACTTAGCCAAAAAAACTAGGTCTAAAATGTTTATATATCAAAAGAAATCGGAACCGGGTCAACCCGTCTCGATCCGGGTCGGATCTTCAAAGTTGTGGGAAAACTGGATCAAGTTCCGGACCCCTTCCTGTCGAAACTGAGGGTCAGAATTTTGCCTGTTAGAAAACAAGTATTTCACCAGTAACTTCCGGACCCCTTCGTTCTGAAATATTGGGTGTCAAAATTTTCTTAGCGAGTTGAAATCTTTCTTCTTTTCCAAGTCACCTCCTTTGTAATCTAGCTCCATTGGTCCATCCTTTTGCATCAATTTGATCTCCAAATCACCTCATTGTAAAGCCACCATCTCCAAACCTATATAAATACAAAAAGAGATGCAAATGCACCTAAAAATGCCTAAACGATATGCAAATGCAGGATGATTACATGCCAAAAACATCTCAAAATGAGGTAAAATATGAGAATATCACAAACACTTAGTTCTTTCATGAAATACTACATTATTAGCTATGTGTGTTTGAGGAGCTAAGAATTCCTAAAGAAGATTGACCAGCCAAGTAATCTCACGTACTGCCATCTCCATTCCACGATACTTAGATTATGCAGAGGAGTGAGATAGAATTCCTTGTATTTTAGACTTCCAAGATATGAGTGAAGGACCTAGGAACATACAAAATCCATCTTCTAATGCTACTGATTTTCATGTAGCTGTTTCTGATGGGATGCATTCTTCTGTTAATGCTACTCAGTCTTCTTTTCTGCAACGTCAAAAAAACCTTTGTGCTCTCATTGTGGATATTCAAAACACACGGTGAATAAATGCTATAAAGTACATGGATATCCTCCTGGATTCAAGCACAAGAACAAGTTTCAGTTTGACAAGAACAATAATTATGAGAAGAACACACATGTTGTGATGCCAGTGATTGCTAATCTTTGTCTTAATGATAATGATTCAAATGTTGCACGGATGTTAAATGCTTTGACCAAAGACCAGATTCAAGGAGTTATCTCTTATTTCAACAATCAGCTTAATACATCTGGTGAGCAATCCTATCTTCCTTCTACATCAGGTGGCACCATAACCATTTTACCGTGTATTTCTTTCTCCTTCTCTACTCTGTGTTTTGTGGGGATATTAAGAGCAACAAAAAATGTATTATCTTCAGAATCCTGGATAATAGATAGTGGAGCCACACATCATATGTGTCATGATAAAAAGCTATTTGTCAGTTTATCTGAAACTCTGAATAGGTCTCTGAGTTAATCCACTGGTTTGAAAGTGAAAATTGTTGGAGTAAGTCAGGTTCAACTTCATGGTGGTTTAGTGTTGAATAATCACATGTACATTTTGGACTTTAGGTTGAATCTGGTGAGTGTTAGTCAACTAACTAAGGATCTTGGCTATCGTGTAGTCTTTGATAGTGAATCATGTTTGATACATGATCCTATTAAGGGGCTGATGATTGGTCATGGTGAGGAAATATCAAATCTATATGTCTTGGATGCAACTTCTATTGGCAAGAATGTTATCTCTTCTAGCTTTTATACAAATGTTGTTGTGGACACAAATTTGTGGCATAATAGACTAGAACATCATTCTGTACAGAAAGTTGATTCTTTAACTGATGTACTTGGATTAAAAATAAGGAATAAAAAACCCTTTCATTGTTTTATTTGCCCTCTTGCCAAGCAAAATCATCTTTTTCAATTCTATGAATAATATGTGTAGCACAACCTTTGAGCTTCTACATATTGATACATGGAGTCATTTTTTAGTACCTTCTGTAGAAAGCTATAGGTATTTCCTCACTACCGTAGATGATTTTACGAGACTACATGGGTATACTTGATGAAGACTAAATCAAAAGCTATCAAAGTATTTCTTCAAGGGAGTAAGATCTGATAATGCTCTTGAGCTCAAATTCATAGAATTGGTTCCTCTGTTATATGTATGTTTCATCTTAGATTCAACATAAGTTTCAACCTCGCTCTAAAGATTGTATATTTCTTGGTTACCATGCAGGATACAAAGGGTATAAAGTCTTGGATCTGGAATCTAATGTGGTGTCTGTGTCTAAGAATATTGTCTTTCATGAGACTATGTTTCCCTTTCAAGATTTTTCTTATGCTGATTTTCCAGATGTCTCTACATCTGCTAAAGCTGAGATTCCTTCTCCTACATCTGTAAAGAGTTCCACTAGTAGTCCAATCCCTGTAGAAGAAGTTTCTCTTTCTAATACTCTTACTGTTGTGGAACAAGACATTGTAGACTCTCCTTCAATAGTCTTTGAAAACAACAGAACCAGCAAAGCTCCAGCCTATCTTCAAGATTATTTCTGTAACATGACAAAATAATCGTCGATTATTCGTATTCTACGAGCCTTTCTTTTCCCACTATCAAAACTCGCATTCTTCTTCATGGTCGCTCATGATCAATTCGATAGAAGTGTTGGCTCACTGCATTTGGGAGGTATGGGATCTTCAACGATCTCTTATCTCTTACGAGAAAAAGAATGCGAGTTTTGATGGTGAGAAAAGAAAAGCTAGCGGAAATACAAAGATGTCACGATTGATTTCCATTGTTTGCACACCATTTTTGAAGTTGTGATGGTTTTTAAAGGTAAGTGAGCAAGTATATGCACTAATTTAACATTTTTTTTCCTTTTCCGCAGTTGCTTGTTAATATGCACTAGGGTTGGAAGATAAAAAGAGGAGATAAGTGGATCGTGCCTAGGAGGCATATTTTCTCTTTCCCAATCATGTAAGCGGTTGGGACACTAGCGTAATCCAGAAAGCGACTATGGTCACGGGTCTGATCAAAAGCCACTACGACTTTCTTCTCCTCGTCAATGAAGAAACTCCCAGCTTTCCAATCAAATTGAAACTTAACTGATCTAAAATCTACCTCTAAAAACATACTCCAAGACACTATTAGGCTCAATCTTTGCTTACCCAAGATAGTGTTACCGTGTCTTCCTTTTCCCAAGATTGAAACGGAAGACCGTAAAGCTTTTCGAATTTCTCTCTTGTAAAATCAAAACAGAGTAAAAATCTTCATAATCAGCGCTATATCCATATCCTCCCATCATTTCTAGTTCTTCAAGACATTTCTCTTTAGGAAAAATGTAAGCATCCCCTTTCAAAGTCACACGTCGTTGGTGATAACTATTTTCCAGTCGGGGTGGACGTCAAGAACCCTCCATGAGTTCGAGCTAAAATCGTAGATTTCGTACCCAACAACTCTTTTTCTTACACTTATGTCATAAAAATTAAAAACCCTTAATATTTTGTGGTTATGGTTCTTCTTGTCGTATCCGATAGAATAGATGTCTAAATGGTGGAAATTTCTTCTAGGTTCGATCACCCTCGTTTGCTCCAAATATGGGTTCCACATTACAAGGCTCAAGTTGTCTTTGGTGACACATAATACTAACCCATCCGAGTGAAATACTTTAGATATCTCAACCTGATCAAATGAAGCTACTTGATTTATACATAGATCGACCAAGTCGTCGTCCTGGCCCTGGAAATTGCATCTAACCAAACAAAGCTAAGAGCCCAACGTCATGAACCCCAAAAACTAATGTTGTTGCCTTGCTGCTGCTTTACTCATGAGCCAGTCTTTGGTTAAAGACTCCCATGATTTGCACTGCTATCAGACAAGTTATCGGAACTCCAGTGAGTATCTTCCCTACCATTTCTGGTGGAAGATCGTGTATCTTCGTCATTCTTCTAAAAACAAATCATATAAGAGAGAGTTAGCTAGGCTTCTCTTAGATCAAACATAAGAGAGAATTTTCAATCTAATGTAATCTAATAACTTTGTACCACCGGTTTCTAATAGACTCTAGGCTATTGATTAAAAAACAACAATCTAATATGCAGAATATTCCTAGTCTTTAGGCTTTAATAGACTTTAGGCTTCCACAATCTAATAGACTTTAGGCTTCCAACACTACATTATAAACAAAAATATGCAGAATATTCCTAGCCGTCAAATAGAGAGAGACATAATGAAATACTCACAAATGAACACAGAGAATAACCACACAAATACTCACAATGGGCAAAATAGGCCTGGGAATTTTATCCAATACCGATAATCCAATCCGATACCGAACCGATAAGACCGGTTCGGATTCAGATAATGCCTATATCATCCAACGGATGAGACTTCTATTATCCATCGGATTTCGGTTCGGTTCGGATATTATCCGAAAAACGATGGATAAAACCGATTATCCGATAACTTATGTAATGAACACTTATGTATATATAAAAAATATGATATGCATGAACACATGATGTGTTGAATGTTCTTGTTTTTGGGATTTCGGATTTTGATTAATGTAATTGGATTTCGGATGTTCATTATTTAGATCGATTTCAGATTTTTAATACATTTCGGATAGAAACTTGAAGTTTGGATAAAAATTACTCATACCGGATACATTTTATCCGAACTAAATGTTATCTGATTCCTTATCGGATAAAATATCGGATATCCGACACCGATCCGAACCGATATATCCGATCCAACACCGAACCGAAATAGTTTCGGTTCCTAATTGGATGAGGATCCCCCATATCCAAATTATCCGAAATCCGATGGATATTATCCGAATCCGAACCGATTATCCGAATTCCCAGGGCAAAAGTTGAATCTGCAAATCGATAATACAAGCAAATCAAGGTTTTAGGTGTGTATCCGTGGTATATACACGTCTAACCATAATTCAACATGGGCTAGGTCAGTTAATAATTTAAATGGGCATGACAAGGATATTTGATATCAAATATCCACAATCTTGCATTCCAAGCAATATAAATAAACAGGTTTCACTAAACCAATGCTTAAGTAAACCGGTCTTGGTTTGATGTTCTTTCTTTATCAATCTGATATTTTTCGTCTCTGGTGGTTTCCGGTAATCCTCTAAAACATGGAAAACAATTTTACTTTAATTCGCAAAGGTCCAAAAAAGGAAATTAGACTCGATCAACTAAACCCTATATATAATTTGTATCATGTTCTTACTGAACACGCAAAGCAACAAAAAAACCTAAATTTCTTTTGGTTTCCTCTGTGCGGCTGTGAAATCGTGAAAAAAAAAACAAGAATGGAAGGCATGAAGAGGAAGATTGCAATGGAGAAGATAGAGAAGAAAATTTCCAGAATCGTCGCTTTCTTAAAACGTCGTCTTGGTCTTTACAATAAAGCATCTGATCTTTGTTTACTCTCCGGTGCTAAAGTTGCGTCTTCGCAATCCAACGTCTCCTTCGACTCCTTCGGTCACTCCTCCGTGGATAGCGTAGTTTCTTCTTTCCTTCCTCGAGATGAGAAAACTGCAGCCCGAAAAGAGTTAGGGTTTTGGTGGGAAGACGAGAGATTTGCTGAATCGGAGAATTACAAGGAGTTGAGCGATTCGATTATGTTTGAAACCCTTAAAGGATTGCAATCAGAGACCATGGAGAATCTATGAGAACGTGAGGACTTGAAGAAGGATGTTGTTTCACATGGAACTCATCAAGAGCTTGATCAAAACAGAACCCTAAAATTTGAACCTTGTTCTGCAAGTATATGCGATAAGGATGATTCACCTGCGACTTTCGAGGGGTTTATCAAAAACAGTGAAGAGGAGGATCAGATCTTAGCGATTTCCAAGAAGAACAGCAACAATAAATACAACAGTTTAGTTGGAAACTTGGATGGGTTCAATGAAGAGCATGATGATGAATACTTTGATTTTCTTATGAATTGTGAAGCTTTTTCAAAGAACATGGAGGGCTACTTCTCGACGATGTTAGCTATGTTCTTTGACTCCCAAGCTCATGAAGATGGAGGAGCAATGGTGATGCACAACGATTTTGATGAGGATAATCTCCACTTCTCTGGTTTTTCTTCAATGACTTAACTTCCAAGACACTAGGGATTGCTTCGGCTAGCTTTGGTTAAGAGATATTTCCTATATCTATTTGTTTTTTTGTTTTTTGAAAAAAAGATATTTCCTATATCCATCTATGTTAATTTCATTTTTCTAATGATCACAACCATGTGGTTCGGGATTTCCTTCTCATGTATGGATTTGTATACATGTGAAATTTCATTTTCTTATGAATATGATAAAAAAATCTACAGCTTTGTAATACTTTTTGGTAAAATAAAACCATAATTTTTCTGACCAACCAAATATTGTCCAGAGATGTAATTTAGAACAGTAAGTTGTCTGAATCTTTAACTTGCAATCTTACCAAAGCCTCTTCACATATCTCAGGAGGAAACTCTTTCAAAAACTCAGAAACAATACGTTCTTGATCTCTCTGCATCTCTTCAATCTCTTCTCTCTGTTTCCTCAACAAAGACTCAAGTTTTTCGACTATAATCCCAACCTCTTGATCATTGACCGGTTCTTGTGATGACAAATACAGCTTAGAGTTAGACCGTGGCGCGAACGGTGAACGTGAAGCTCCTCGGGCTTCAGCTTTAGGAGAGGACCAGAATTTTCTCCCAGAAGGGAATCTATCTAAACGCAGCGCTTCAGGAGAAGACAAACATTTTTGGTCCGCTGAATAACTTCCATTGATACGAGAAGGGATCCAATCGGGAATGTGTGAATGTATCTCTTCGTCTATCATTTTAGAGATTGTTGAGATGTCTTGATCATCGGTTAAGTCTAATTCCTCGACCATTTCGATGGCGACTGAGAAAGATGTGTCTGTCTCTATGTTAAATGGGAAGTGAATGTTACGGATTTGACCTGTTTACAAATAGTATAATTATCAAAAGAAGATTCAGTGATGATAATGTAAAGATTTTTCTTTCAAAAAAAAAAAATATATGAAGATTTTAGTTTTCTCGTTTAAAGAAAAAAAAGATTGAAAGTAACCTTTGGATTCGGTGATTCGTAGTTTTAGAAAAATTGTGTTGAGGTCTTTACGTTGGCCTTCTACGGTTAATAATCCTACCGCAGAATCCGAGAGATGTTCTTCGACTCCTCTTCCGTTGCAGCCATTTTCTATATCAGTTAAATGTGGGAGCAAATGTGAAATTTGAGTTAGAAATCTCACATCCAAAATATGATAGATATCATATGTACTCTATTTAATAAAATTCATTGATTGCAATTATTGGTTTAAGATAAAAGTACTTGAAACCTTATATGATACCAAAAATATGATTACCTTTGTGAGATGTGACGATTTTAGCCTTTTCGTTGTAGCATTTCATAAAAGGATCATCTA
Organism: Draba incana; assembly: GCA_963576765.1. Taxonomy (NCBI): domain Eukaryota; kingdom Viridiplantae; phylum Streptophyta; class Magnoliopsida; order Brassicales; family Brassicaceae; genus Draba; species Draba incana. The sequence goes on from OY755217.1 coordinate 11,251,696, forward strand.
GTAGTTCCTTGGCTGATAAGCGTTCCGAGACCTTTGCGATACACTTCTCTATGAATGTTCTCACTTGCGGATCAGTCACACTCGCAAGTGAAGCTGGTTTTATTCCCTGATAAGCACCGAGTAATTCAAATGGAGCGACTATACAAAAAATTCATTCTTGATTATCTTTCAGATGGAGGAACAAGATTACATACCGATGTAACTTTCTTATAAATCTGAGCGGCATTCCTGCATTCGACATAAGGATACTCGAAAGTTACAAGCTCAAGCAAACACATTCCAAATGCGTATATATCTACGAGTACATTATAGTCCTCTTCATAGAGCTCCGGCGCCATAAATTCAGGAGTTCCTAACATTTTTAATCACAACATAGCGTCAACAAAAAGTTCTTTGAATTTGAGAATGAACAAGTTAAAAAAAAGACTCACCAATAACGCTATGAGCTGAGCGAGCTCGGTGCAAAATCGCAGCTAACCCGAGATCTCCAATTTTGACTTCACCTTGGTTCCCATTAATGAAAATGTTATCACATTTTAGATCTCTATGGATCACAGGAGGATCATGACTATGAAGATAATCAAGCCCTTCTAAGATTTGCCTAGACCATTTCTTCAATGCTCTTAGATCAACACACTTATGCTTCTTCCTATACCTATAAACGCGAAAAAGACCACAAAAGGGTTGCATTATAATAATTGATAAGTTAAGGAAATATTGGATTTGAGAGAGATAGGAATCTGACTGTCTAAGATTTCCGGAAGTGAAGAATTCGGTGATGAGATTGATGGTCATGTGTTGGTGATCGATCCATGAAGTGTAGAATTTGATGATGCTTTTGTGTTTAAGGGTTTTGAGTAAGTGAACTTCAGAGTAAAGACGCTCTAAATCCTCCGAGCCAGAGAGTTTATTATCGACCTTAACTTGGTTCCAAGCCACTTCGATTCCTTCAAGTTGATCAAATGCTCTGTATCTAGAGAATCTCTATGATCAAAGAAAAAGCTTTTTTTTTGTGACACTATTTTGTCGGCAAAGAGACTAAACTGTGACTGGAGCTTTCATGTAATAATAACAACGAAGAGAGATCTATGGAAAAAAGGATACACTTTTTTGAAAGCTCCTTTGCCTAGAACTTCATTATACTGTAAAATGAAACAAAGAGATTATAATCGAAATTTTATTCGAGAAAATGGTTAGAAAAGAAAAAGATCAAATCAAGAAGAACACAGACTCGGCCATAGCGACCAGTTGGATCAATCTCTACGAATTTTTCCTCCGAATTTTCGTCGTCTTGTCGCATTCTTGCGGGTCAAAAACAACAGAAATAGAGGATTTCTTAAGAGAAGAGAAAAACTTAGTTTTTTCCTTTTTTTGGGACCAAAATAAAGCAGCTTCTGATTATTATTACTATTAGTTAGCTGTTTTATGAGTATTAATTGATTCTATATATCTTAATATAATGACTTTTCTGCCAGTAAAAGTTACGCTTGATCTTTGTTTCCAGCTAATACTAATGGTGTAGAATGTAGAGTGTTGTAATCTCTTTCTTATCCTTCAGTATGGACATTCAGATCCACTGGACAAGGCCACGTGGCAGAGGTGTGGGTTGTTGCTGTTTTCGCGCCACGGATCTGGTTTTTATTTTACTTTCCTGACCATATTATTCATTTATTGTCATGTGATCTTAATTGTCTCAATCAATCATCATTTTGCCTACTCAGTCAACTTCAACGTGTTTCTTCTTCCTCAAGTCACAGTCTTTTAGCTGGCTAGAAGCCTTTATTGTTTTGAGCACATCCAACTCAGTTTTGAGCGTTGAGCTTTTGAGAGAAAAAAACATAACATCACCTATGTGGGAAAACTTTGGGCCACATATTTACTTAGCATATATCTAGGGGCGGGTCATTAAATTTTTGGGTCTGTGCCAAATAAAAAAAAAATCAAATTATAGGGTGCATAATTAATTAATAATAATTTAATCTCTTTTTGCAAAGTTTTAAAAAATTTAGGTCCTAAAATACAAAGAAAAACAGAAAAAAATCGTTGGCCCTGATATTTGCACTGGATGCTCGTGTCCAACGCCAGCCATGCATCTATTCTTCATCCACCCTCTCCCATTTCGATAAAGAGTTTTGTGGACCCTAAGTTGATTCTCATTTGTACTATGTCCTCACAACGGTTAAAACTTGTTCCTTAATGTTAAATGTATATGCTTCGATGCGTTTATCATTGATTTACAAGGGGGTTATATACATCACAGAGATATCTTGTGAGATCTCTAAATATCAATCATAATCTCTACGTATCTATCATATCTTGCTAAACAAGGAAGTCCGAATATTCTACCGAGAAGATATGGTAATATCTTTACGAACACTCCCCCTCAATCGAAGCGGAGGTTCTCGTACGCTGAGATTGGTCCGAAACTCGGTGAATAATGGAGACGGGAGTCCTTTTGTAAAGATGTCAGCATACTGAAGATGAGAGGGGACATGTAATACGCGAACTTGACCAAGAGCGACTCGTTCACGGACGAAATGAAGATCAATTTCCACGTGTTTTATTCGTTGGTGCTTGACAGGATTGGACGAGAGATAGACGGCAGAGATATTGTCACAATACACGATCATAGCCTTTGATAGTGGACAATCAAGCTCCAAGAAGAGATTGCGGAGCCATGTAGTTTCGGCAACGGCATTGGCGACGCCACGGTACTCTGCTTCAGCACTAGACCGCGAGACTGTACGTTGACGTTTAGACGACCAGGAAATGAGACTATCTCCGAGAAAGACACAATACCCAGAAGTCGAGCGGCGAGTGGAGGGGCAACCAACCCAGTCCGCGTCAGAATATGCAACAAGATCAGTAATGGAGGACTTGGTAAGTTGAAGACCGTGAGAAATTGAACCTTTTATGTAGCAGAGAATTTTCTTCAAGGCGGTGAAATGAGACTCACGAGGGTCGTGCATGAATAAACAGACTTGTTGAACGGCAAATGATATGTCAGGACGCGTGAAGGTGAGATATTGGAGTGCACCGGCGAGGCTACGGTAAAGAGAAGGGTCAGCCACCAGAGGACCGTCGTCGGCAGCCAGCTTAGTCTTTGTATCAACCGGAGTGAGTGGCGGGTTGCAATTAGTCATGGAAGCACGATGGAGAATATCCGCAGCATAGTTGTGTTGACTGAGAAGCAAACCGTGGTCGTTGTAGGTAACACCAATGCCGAGAAAATGATGTAGTTTTCCCATGTCGGAGAGCTCAAAATCAGTGGCTAGCTCGGTAATGATCTTCTTAACTAAGTCTTGAGTTGTCGCGGTGAGGATGATATCGTCTACATATAGTAGAAGATAAGCTTTAGAGGAGCCACGGTTGAGCACAAATAGGGAGGAGTCAGACCGACTTTGTGTGAATCCAATACGTTTGGCAACGATGGCAAAGCGATTGTACCAAGTTCTCGGAGCCTGCTTGAGGCCATAAAGAGATCTTCGTAGTAAGCAAACATGGTCAGGCTTTGATTTGTCAATGAAGTCGGGCGGTTGGTGCATGTAGACTGTTTCATCGAGATCCCCGTAAAGAAAAGCATTCTTGACGTCCAATTGATGAAGGGGCCAATCACGAGCAAGAGCCACATGGAGAACAACTCGGATTGTCGCCGGTTTAACCACAGGGCTAAAAGTTTCTTCACAATCGATGCCAAGTTGTTGAGATTTACCATTAGCCACCAGTCTTGCCTTGTAACGATATAGTTTACCATCTGCATTAAACTTATGACGAAAAAGCCACATAGAACGAATAATGTTAGTATTTGGAGGCCGAGGGACTAATACCCACGTTCCGCGTTTAATATGAGCATCATGTTCCTCATTCATAGCTCCGTTCCAGTAATGGTCCTTTGCTGCATGAACATGAGAGATAGGAAGAGGAGAGATGATGTCAGTGTGGAGGCAAAGCGGGACACGTGGTTTTCGTATTCCATGTTTGCTCTGTGTTGACATTGAGTGATGAGGTGGTTTTTGTATCCGATGTTTAGTTCGTGTTGAAAGAGAGTGATGAGGTGGTTTTCGGTTCGAGGCAGGAGCAGGTTCTGGCGGCGAAGGAGAGCCGGCAGGAGGTGTTGAAGGAAGCTCGGGTGGAGAAATTATTGGTGGTGGCGAGAGTGGAGGCGGAAGAGGTGGAAGAAAGGGAAGACTTGGCTGAGAAGGTAGACTTGAGAAAGGAAACACATCCTCAACAAACGTAACATGGCGTGAGATTATTATCTTACGACTTTGTATGTCGAGACACCGGTAACCGCGATGATTTGAGGGATACCCCATGAAAACACACTCCATGGAACGAGGTGCAAGTTTGTTAGAGGTTGTGGAAATCGTGTTCGGGTAACATAAACAACCAAAAACACGCAAATGAGAGTAAGTCACAGGCTTATTAAATAAACGAGTGAAAGGAATAAGATTAGCAATGGAAGAGGAGGTAAGGAGATTAAGTGTATACACAGCCGTATGAAGTGCTTCGACCCAAAAGGGGTGTGGCATATTTGCTTGAATGAGCAATGTGCGCACAAGATTATTGATGGTTCGAAGCATCCTTTTAGCACGTCTATTTTGTTGAGACGTGTGGGGACAAGAGAGGCGAACTTCAGTGTCGGTGGAAGCCAAATGATCAAGGAAGGCACGGCTTGTATACTCGCCACCATTGTCGCACTGAAGCGCCTTTATAGTTTTGTTGAATTGAGTTTGAACATAAGCTGAAAAATGGAGATATTTGCCAAAAGTGTCACTCTTTTTATGTAAAGGATAAACCCAAACGTAATGGGAAAAATGATCCATAAATAAAAGATAATATTTAAGACCAGTGTGACTTGAAATTGGCGAAGTCCAAATATCAGAATGTATTATTTGAAATGGTTCGGAAACGATTGAAGACGAGGAAAAGAAAGGGAGACGAACATGTTTACCCATTTTGCACGCATGACACAAAGTTGTCAAGTCGGCAATTTTATTAGAAAAACCTAAATTACCTAAAGAGCGATTGATAGAACTACCCGGGTGACCCAATCGACGGTGCCAAAGAGAGCTACCGGCGGTGAGAGCTAGCAGAAAAGGTGATGAAGGTGTGGGGGTGACCGAGTAGAGAGGTCCGGAGCTGTCACATCGGAGAAGGTGGTTCCTGGTGAGAAGATCCTTAATAGAAAAATCAAAAGGATCAAATTCAACAGAACATTGATTTTCAGTAACAAATCGACGAACCGAGATAAGGTTTTTAATAATTGGTGGGCAAACAAGAACATTTTTAAGTAGAAGATTACGAGAAGGAGAAGTGAGAGCAGCATGTCCCATTTTTGTAACAGGAGCAAGAGAACAATTACCGACTAGAACAGAAGGAGTGATGCTCGTATTAAAAACAGAAGAGAGGGTACCTTCTTTAGCCGTGATGTGATTGGTGGCTCCGGTATCCATGTACCATGATGAATCAGCTGGATCATGGAGGGACATGGTGTTAAAAGCGTGGGCTAACGCCGATGGTATACTTGTGGTTGTGGTGTCTGTCGGAGCTTCATGAGTGATATGAGCCTGAGGATTGGGCCTAGGAGAAAATGGGCCCAAAATGCTATTAGGTTTGTGAGCAGAGGGAATGACAACCGGAGGGTACGACGGCCTTGCTTGCATCATGTGATGACTGCCGTGGTAGTATGGATACGGCCACTGGGGTGGACCATAGGTCCATGGAGGATATCCATATCAAGGTGAAATCATGTTCGTGGTGTTGTTGTTGCGACCTCGACCGCGATTGCTACGTCCGCCACCACGATTGTTGTAGTTGCCTTTGCCATTGTTGTTAGGATAGGATTGAGACGTGGATCCAGAGATAGAGTCATTAGCAGCAAACAAGATATTCGGAGACTGTGCGAACTGGAATAATCACACAATAGAATTCGTGAAGATTCGTTGAAATAGAGCTTCTTTAGGGTTTTCAAACATTTAGTGAAAGATAGAATTAGGGTTCTTGAGATTGTTCTTGTTAACCAAGATCAGAGCTGTAAACAGTGTTTTTATCAGAAATATCGGATCCCCAACATGTGAGAGGGTACATGCTTATTTATAGACAAAATAGAGCGGTTCGGATGAACGGTGTTGGGCTTTTGACGGGCTTCCGTCTTCTGGGCTTGACCGATGAACTGATTTGATGAAAACGACGTCGTTTAGGTTTATCGACTTTTCTAGAGGGGATCCGACCCCTACAGTTAGCCCCCCAGTTCAACAGTTTTATAAGTAAAAAGTTGAAGTAAGGTTGTCCAAGTGAAGAGTCGATTTCCACTTTAGACGGTTTACGTGTTGATGATGATGTCTAGCCAAAATGACGGCGAGTTGGCCGAGTGTGAAAATTGACGAGCGAGTCGACATCGATCCTTCAAAGCCGCGAGCTGGTCGATATCGTAATATGTGAGTTATATTTGAGGAAGCGAGTCGATGAGATGATCTGGGGATGAAGCTGCGAGTCGATCGTGCCCGTAGTTCGTGAGCAATTGAAGGCGCGAGGTGACGAGACGTAGATACATATGTGTCTGGACGAGCCTCGGTAAAAACCTTGTCTAGAAAAACCCAGTGGGAAAAAGCAAGATCAAGGAAAAAGAGCACAAGCTACACTCATTCTAGACGCGAGTTGATTTTCATGGAGAGAAAGTCGCGACCTGATCCATTGAGATCGAGTCGCGAGTTGATTTCTATGGAGAGAAAGTCGCGAGCTGATCCATTGAGATGGAGTCGCAAGTTGATTTCTAAGATGAGAAAGTCGCGAGCTGATCCATTGAGATGGACTCGCAAGTTAATTTCTAAGATGAGAAAGTCGCGAGCTGATCCATTGAGATGGAATCGCAAGTTGATTTCTAAGATGAGAAAGTCGCGAGCTGATCCATTGAGATGGAGTCGCGAGTTGATTTCTATGGAGAGAAAGTCGCGAGCTGATCCATTGAGATGGAATCGCAAGTTGATTTCTAAGGAGAGAAAGTCGCGAGCTGCGAGTTGCTGAAGTGAAGTCGCGAGGTCGCGCCATTTTTGAAGATCAGAATTCTGAGAATATCGAAACTATGAAGTCGCGAAACAAATCAAGGAGGAGCTCGCGGAGTTGCATTTCGAGTCGGATAAAAATTATGGAACCATAGATTTGGATAAATATCGTGAAACTGATCTTTTGAGCCCAGAATCTTTGGGCCCATTAAGAAATGAGGCCCACCTCGAAAGTCGAACCGCCAAAAATATCTTTATAAGAGGCAATGCTTCCTTGACACTTCTCATTATTCTCATTCCTCCGAAAAAACAGGTTTGATCTCTCTCCCTTTTCTATCGTTTTTCTTTCGGGTAATAGATAGGAATTTTGTCGTCCCATCACTTCGCCGCCGCTGTGTTCATCATTGTTGCCGCAGTGTTCTTCAGAGAATCTGAAAAACTTCTAAGTTTTGATCCAAAGAAAAATGTCGTCGACGAGTTCTTTTGCATCCGTGAAGTCTGCCGAGCTCCCCGAGAAGGGAAAATCGGCCTGGGAGTATTCTCCCAATAGCGAGTCGATTGTAGATGCGAGTTCGAGTTGCAGTGGGCTCCATGGGCAAGAGGAAGCGAGTCCTTCAGGCAGCGAGGAGGCGAGCCCCATGAGTCGAGAAGATCGAGCTGGAGGCCATTCTCCTCTTGCCGAACTGTTCTCTTATCCTACTCCCGTCTTAAGACAAAGTCGCGAGACAGGGGAGTCTACTTCGTTCATGCGAGCTGGACGAACTGGCTTTGAAGAGGGAGTTGGGACTTCGCATCCTTCGCAAATTGGCGAGGCCTCGACCATTGACGAGTGAAGAATGGTTGTGGAAATCCCACAACTCCGCGATGAGTCCCTTAGTCCTGCCGAGCTGCCTCTCCAAGTAAAGATCGAAGAAGGTAACTGGTCGTACAACTCTTTGGTAGAAAAAGAGAGACTGGAAGCTTGGGCTGCGTGCGGGCTGGCCGAGGTGGTCCAGAAGAAAAATAAATCGAGGCGAAAGCAACGCCCGCCTCCAGGTTCCTCATGGTGCGATGAGGAATTTCTGGAAGACTATCGCTCAGAGTGCCGAATTCCCGACTCGGTCGAAATGATCGCGCCTTCTATCGAGCAGCGAGAAGACGATCCCCCTGCCGGCACATTTACCGCCTATGCGTGTTGGTTTAAGGATTGTTACCTCACGTTCCCCATCCCTGAGCTGATTCTCCGGTTCGCGCGGGTTTACAAAATCGCGCTCGCGCAAATCAACTCGAGAGGGATTCGCCAATTGGTGGGAATTACGACGCGGGCAGCCGAATGTCGTGAGCCCATCGGAGTTCGCCATCTACACAACCTTCTTGAATGGCGCAAGCAATCCAACCCGGGTGGCATGAAATATTACAATCTGGGAGTCGTTCTCTTTATAAAATACTGGACGACTTCCCGAACAAAGATCATAGCTGGAGAAAATATTTTTTCTTCGTGCCGATATCGGCCGCGTCGGCCGAGGATGAACACTTAGTGGTGGCGAAGTGGGGGACACTTGGTAGATTTGTCCCCTTATGTTTTATACTAACTTTTCTGCCAATTTGTTTTTACAGCTAGCAGACTGCTATTCACTCCTGTTGCCAACATCGACGATTTGGTTAATAAGTTGAAGGCTCGGAAGTGCCTTTGGAATCGTCACTTCAATCTTCGAAGGGTTGTTCTAGCTCGCGAGTTCATTTCCTACGACGAAGAAGAAGAAATCGAACAGAGCGAGTCCGACGATCTAGAAATAATGCCTCCCAAGCTCACTTTCCGCGATCTCGCCAAGAAAAAAGCCGAGAAGGCTAAGAGAAAAGCCGACCCGAAGGCCACTGCTTCCATTGTCGAGACGTCCGAGCGGAGCGTCGACAAAGAGAATACTTCTATTGCTGAGGGCGACGAAGCGGCTGCTGTAGCTGCGAGTGGTGCGTTGGCTGTTATTACTTCACAACCAACTACCATTTCTGACGAGCCCCCCGAGCCTGAGGCCCAATTGCACCGGAAAAGAAAACGATTTGCCTCTGAGAAAGGCAAAGGCAAAGTTGGCGAGAAGAAGAAATCTCGTCGCGAGTTGCCGACTCTGTCCCCAGGGCAGTCTATTCCTGGAAGTTCCGATGGGCTCTACACTGATCCCTTAGCCGCAGTTGCCATGATGGCTAAGGTTACATATCCGGGTGATCGTATGCCGATCCCGGAAAGGCTGGTAAAGAGCGAGCTCTACAAGGAGTTCGCGTCTCGTCAGGCCAAGGTAATTTCACACTTTATTCTTTCTTTTTCATTTCGCTTTATTTCTCATACTGTCAACTCCTTCGCAGGCCATCGCCCATTTCAACAGGCTGATCATGTCGTATGATCAAAACTCGAGGTCTAAGGAGCTCTTTATAAGCGAGGCCAGGCAGAGAGAAGAGGTCGAGAAGGAACAAGTCGCGGCCCAAATGAGAAATCTCGTTGCTGAGCGAGATATGTATAAGAAGAGCTCTGACGACCTGGGCGAGCACCTTCACAGAGTCGGTAAGGAGAAGGAGAAGGTCGGGGAGAACAACGCCGAGCTGGTGAAAGAGCTATCTGCTCTGAAGGCGAGTCGCGAGCAGGATCTTGAAGAGGCTGTTTCTTTTGCGAGGCGATCTGCGGCCGCCGAAGTGCAAGGCCAGCTTAACCGGGCTTACGAGCTGTTTTACCAGATGATGAAGAAGCCGATTAAGAAAATGGTCTATCTTGGACAAGCGGAGGCTAATCTCCAGCTCCTTGACGACATGGAGAATACTGAAGCAGAGGAGGCCTTCGATCCCAAGGCCGAGCGTGCCCTTTTAGCTAAAAACAAGGCGTCGCTCGGAAAAGCCGACGAGATCTTCGACGCGATAGCACTCGAATTGAGGAAGACCTTAGGTAAGAACTATGTTGTCCCCATTACCGTAGCGGATATAGTTGCGTCTCCGCGAGTCGAGGTTGTTGCTAAGTCTGTTGGTATAAATGCAACTTCTGGGTCGAACGATGGCTCTCTTGGTATGCGCTTGCGAAGCGCGAGTGAGGAGTTAAACGAGAGTGAGTCGGACGAAGCCGATGAGACCGTTGATCCGATCCCAGTTGCACGAACTGAACCTCTTCGCGAACAGGCTCCTTTGGAACAAGAACCCAAGGACGGCGAGGCTGCGAGTTCGGCTGCTATCATTACTCCAGCCGAAGAACAAATGGTCGAAGAGGGCGAGCTGGCTTCTGAGGACAAAGAGGCCAAAGATGGCGAGACTGTCGCCTAACCCGGTCTTTGCAACAGTAGGATTTGTTTTTGTTTTTGCTTGAGGATTTTATGACTCGATTTTTGTTTTTGTGCCTGGATGGCTTTATCCAACTTGTAACAATACTTTTATGCCGAGTTGGTCGAGCAGATTTATATGAATTCCTTTAAGCAATTTCTTGTCTGTATTTTCGATTAGTAGTCTGTCGACGAGGCCTGTTAGAGATTGTCTAAGGCGCATAGAAATGATGCGATTTTAAGACGCTTAGGTTTGATGCGGTTTTAAGACGCTTAATGGCGAGGCGATTTATATCGCTGCCGTATGTTTTGCCATTTTAGACCAGTGTTGAGTGTAACTGGGTTTTGCGAGACGAACATCCTGGTTACATTCTACTGAATATATCTTATCCAGGCAAATATATATTTGCTAAGTTCGACCAGTTTGTTAAGGTTAAAACTGGGTTTGCGAGTCAAACATCCTGGCTAACGGACACATTCTACTGAATGTGTCTATCCCGAGATGGACTCGCGAGATGGACACCCCGGCTAACGGACAATACTCGCACTGAATACGTCTATCCCAGTAATGAACTCTAAACTTATATAGCGCGCTTTATCCGTTGAGGATGTATAAGTATACTTCATAATGATGATAAAGTTTTAATCAGGTCGCCATTATGGCCATAATGACGCCCAATTTTTATTGATCTCGCGTTTAGACAGTTAAGTCGTTTAGCGAGTTGCCGCGTTTAGACATCTAAGTCATTTAGCGGGCTGAGCGAGTTGTAATAAGACTTGGTTAAAACCTTAGCTTATTGCGAATCGATTGTCGCGTTTAGACCGAAGTCGTTTGCGAGTCGACTTGTCGCGTTTAGACCGAAGTCGTTTATGAGTCGACTGAATCGTAACAAGACTTGGTTAAAACCTTAAGTCGTTATCGATTGTCGCGTTTAGACCGGAGTCGTTTGCGAGTCGACTTGTCGCGTTTAGACCGAAGTCATTTGCGAGTCGACTGAATCGTAACAAGACTTGGTTAAAACCTTAGCTTATTGCGAATCGATTGTCGCGTTTAGACCGGAGTCGTTTGCGAGTCGACTTGTCACGTTTAGACCGAAGACGTTTGCGAGTCGACTTGTCGCGTTTAGACCGGAGTTGTTTGCGAGTCGAACGAATCGTAACAAGACTTGGTTAAAACCTTAGCTTATTGCGAATCGATTGTCGCGTTTACGACTCAACTTGTCGCGTTTAGACCGGAGTTGTTTGCGAGTCGAATGAATCGTAACAAGACTTGGTTAAAACCTTAAGTCGTTACATACTGCGAGTGGGAGTATGAATGTACGGACCCACTCCCCCTTTTTTGAATAAGGGGGGCAACTGAACTCATCCGAAAACGAGCTGCCTACGTACCCAATGAAGGGATCAAGTCGCCCCGTAGTTCAAGTTTAATGACTTAGTATTTTTAGCAATAATATTTCTTCAGATGTCGCGCATTCCAGGAATGCGGGATCATCTTGCCTTTCATGTTAGCGATTTCGTAGACGCCTGGGCGAACTACCTTAGTGATTTGGTAAGGTCCTTCCCTGTGGGCGCCGAGCTTGCCGGCATTCGGCTCGGCAGTGTTCTGAAATACTGCGCGAAGGACGAGGTCTCCTTCGTAAAAATGCCGAACTCGCACCTTGGAGTTGTAATACTTGGATGCTGCAATTTGATATTCGGTCATTTTTATAAGTGCTTGGTCGCGCCTTTCGTTGATAAGGTCGAGTTCGTCGAGCATGAGGAGATGATTGAGACCTTCCTGCTCTGGAAGCAATCGTCGGCGAACTCCAGGAAAATAGACTTCAGGAGGAATCACACATTCTGTTCCGTAGACGAGGACGAAAGGCGTCTCGCCCGTAACGCGTCGCAGCGTTGTTCGATAGGACCATAAAACGCCTTCGAGTTCGTCTGCCCAACGGCCCTTCTTAGCGTCGAGTCGAGTCTTTAGTCCGTGAATAAGTGTTTTGTTTGACGACTCCGCCTGACCGCTGCCTTGCGGGCAACGAGGCGTTGACTTGCTGATTCTGATTTTCCACTTATCGCAAAAAAGTTCGAATCGTTTTGATATGAATTGCGAACCGTTATCTGTCACTATCTCATAGGGTACGCCGTGCCGACATATGATATTCTTCCAGACGAAGTTTTCGACCTGCTTATCCTTGATCGATCTGAATGCTTCCGCCTCGATCCACTTGGAAAAATAATCCGTTAGGACTAAGAGGTATCGTTTCTGCCGAGACGGATGAAGCGGTCCGACTATATCCATTCCCCATCGCATAAACGGGTAGGGCGAGGTGACTGAGCTTAAGAACTCCGTCGGTTGATGGATGAACGGACCATGTCGTTGACACTTCTCGCACTTTGCTGCGAACAGCTCGCAGTCTTTTATCATGGTTGGCCAAAAATATCCGTGCCTCTTGATTCGGATGGCGAGTGATCGGCCTCCCGAGTGGTTACCGCAGGATCCGCCGTGAACCTCGTGCATTATCTCGCGAGCCTCCTGCCCCTCGACACAAGCGAGTAGTGGCCCGGACAATCGCCATTTGAAAATATTTCCATCAAGTAAAACGTAACGAGACGACTGTGACTTTGACTTGCGAGCCGCCCATTTTTCGGCTGGCATCTCGCCGTCTGCGAGATAAACGCGAATGTTGGCCATCCACTTGGTGTCGCATCCATAGACTGTGGTCTTGACGTCAATGGGAATGTCGATGACTTCATGCTCAGGTGGAGGCTCCTCGCTACATGGGTAAGCATCCTCTGGGGATTCCTCAAGTTGTTCGGGGAGAAGGCCACGGTCAAAAGCTGTGTTATTCGGGTCGAGCTCGTTATATGTTGCCATCACATCCGTCGTTTCGTCTGTGCCGACTGTATCAGACTGATTGGGATCCATCGGATCCGGTTCGACGTTATCTTTGGTGTGGTCGAGGTCCATCGGGTCTGCAGCGGAGCGTGCGGGCGAGCCATTGCTTAGACCTGCTTTTTGCTTCGCTGCCTGAGAGTCGCAAAAAGCTTCTATCCTTGTTATTTTCAACGCTTTAGCCAATCAAAGACCTGCGAGTAGGGCCTCGTATTCAGCCTCATTGTTCGATGCCTTGAAACCAAGGGGGAACGATTACTCTAGAGATTTTCTGTCTGACGATAGTCGAATGCCTACTCCCGATCCGTGTTTAGATGACGAGTCGTCGATGTGCAGCTGCCAGATTTGGGATGCAGAACTGTCCGCGAGTGTGTCTTCGATTTCGGACGAGGCTCCCGCCTCCGGTAGCTCGATTAAAAAGTCGGCCAATACTTGTGCCTTGATAGTCGTCCTACTGTGATACTCGGTATCAAACTCGCTTAGTTCAATCGCCCATTTGGCGAGTCGCCCGGACTGAGTCGGACTGTGGAGAACAGCTCGCAGTTGAAAAGTACTTAGAACCACGATCGAATGTGATTAAAAATACGGTCGAAGCTTTCGAGCCGACGTAATAACTGCGAGTGCAAGTTTCTCCGTCAAAGGATATCTTGTTTCTGCATCGGTTAGCGACTTACTAATATAGAAAACAGGTTTTTGCTCGGTGCCGTCTTCGCGAATCAGAACCCCACTAACTGCCGAGGTCGAGACCGCGATGTAAAGATAGAGCGGTTCGCCAGCTATCGGCTTTGTCAGAACAGGTGGAGTTGCGAGATACTGCTTCAACTTCTGGAAGGCTTCTTCACATTTTTCAGTCCACTCGAAATCTTGTCGAGCTGCCCCCTTCTTATCCTTGAGCGTTTCATAAAAAGGTAAGCACTTATCAGTGGAGCGCGAGATGAATCGGTTCAAGGCCGCGACTCTGCCGTTTAGTCGCTGGACTTCTCTTTTCGTTTTTAGGCGAAGGCATCTGCACGAGTGCGTCGATTTGCTTTGGATTTGCCTCGATCCCGCGACGAGTAACCATGTAGCCGAGGAACTCGCCGGACGTTACACCGAAGCGACACTTAGCCGGATTTAGCTTCATGTTATACTTGTTTAATAACGCAAAGCACTCTGCAAGGTGGCTGATGTGGTCCTTTTCCTCGAGTGATTTGACGAGCATGTCGTCAATGTAAACCTCCATCGTTTTGCCGAGTAAGCCCGCAAACATTTTATTTACCAATCGTTGATAAGTAGCCCCAACATTCTTAAGCCCAAAGGGCATGACTTTGTAGCAATAGATTCCGCGGTCTGTGATGAAAGATGTTTTGTCGCGATCGCCGGGGTACATGAAGATCTGATTATAGCCTGAGAAGGCGTCCATAAATGACAACAACTGGTTTCCAGATGTCGCCTCGACGAGGCGGTCGATGTGAGGAAGAGGGAAACTGTCTTTTGGGCATGCCTTATTCAAATCCGTGAAGTCTACACAGACTCGCCACTTGCCACTTTTCTTCTTCACGACGACTGGGTTCACAAGCCACTCCGGATATCTGACCTCAGAGATCGAGCCGGCCTGCAAGAGTTTGTCTACTTCGTCATTTACCACTTGAGCCCTATCAGGACCTAGTCGCCTTCGCTTTTGCTTTATAGGTTTGTAGGTCGAGTCCACGTTTAACTCGTGACTAATGATGCCGATATCGATCCCGGGCATGTCTTCCGCGAACCATGCGAATGTACCGACGTTTTTCTTGAGGAATTCGATGAGGTCGAGTCTGACGGGTTTGTCAAGGGTCGCGCCTATCTCTACGCATTTTTCTGGGAACTCGTCGTTTATACAAACCGATATGACAGGCTCGCAGGTCAGACCCGCTCCTCTATCTTCAGCGGATTCCGCGATCTATAGCTGCTATAAGAGGTCTGAGATTTCCTTGCCGGGCTCTCTATCTGTCTTAATCTTTTTCCGCGGCTCGCTAGGGATCGGCACTGTCGCCTGACTTCTTAGTTTGTGCGCGGTCATGAAACAAGATCTTGACGCCGACTGACTTCCTCTGATTGTTCTGACTCCGCCCTTTGTTGGAAACTTAAGACAGAGATGATATGTTGAGGCAACGGCGCGCATCGAGTTTAGCCAAGGAGTTCCCATTATCACATTGTAAATTGCCGGGTTGTCCGAGACTGCGAACTCAACTATTTTAGTCACACCTTCTGCACTTACAGGAAGCTTGATCGTGCCGAGTGTCATCGTCGTCTCACCATTGAATCCGGTCAACGGCTTAGGATAGGATTCGACTTGTGCGAGGTCAATTTCCATACGCTTCAGAGCGTCTATGAAAATGATGTCAACTGTGCTCCCAGTGTCGATTAAAACGTGACCCGTGTCCCATCCTGCGACGGAGAGTCGGATGACAAGCGGGTCGTCATGAGGTTTGTCAATGTCATCGACCTCATTCTCTTCGAACTGGATGACATCGTTCGGGAACTTCGACGGTTCGGGTTTGTTCGCCCCTACCTCCGCTCTTCTTTGATAGGCTTTGATCGACGAGACGGTGTTAGAGCAGTTGCGCGAGCCGCCCATGATCATGTTGCAGATTTTCTGCTTCGAGGCGCTCCGGCCATCATTACCGTTTCGTCGGTCGAGGTGGGCCTTGTCGTTTCGTCGGTCTCGCTTATTATTCATGTTGTCTCCCGACGGGCCGTCCCATTCTCTTGCATCGTCGAACTGCTCGAGCTGAAAATCGTTAACATTGATGTTCCCTCTGAGCTCGCCGGCGGCCAACTTTGCTGTGAGTCGCATGCCGAGGACTCTGCAATTAGCCGTCGAGTGTCCCTCCATCTTATGCAAGTCGCAATAAGACGATTCGTCATACTGCGATATTCTCGACCAAGTGTTGCCGCTAGCGCGACCAGGGGCGCCTCTTCCGCGGCCTCGCCCTCTTCCTCGACCGTAGCCGGGCGAGTCCACCTGGTAGTTATGGGCCCCCTTGAAACCTCCTTCATATTGTACGAAATTGCCCGGCTTCCTCTTTGTCGCGACTGGACTTCTTGCGGACTAGGATTCCTGGCCTTTCCATGCTTCTGGCTCAGGACTTTGGTTTCATCTTCGCTTCTTGCGAAGCCGTTAGCGCGATGAAGCGCATCTTGAATTGACGAGGGCTCGTTAATTGTCATCTCCTTTCGGAAATCCGAGCTGTACCACAGAGCTTTTCACAGGGCACTTAGGGCGGATTTGTCGTCGATCCCTTTTATTTGAATAAGCATCGCTTTGAAGCGTTCAATGAAAACTCCCAAGGGCTCGCCGGCCGCTTGTGTTATAGTATAAAGGTCCGCCTCCGATGACCTGCGTTTGATTAGGACGGAATACTGCTTTAGGAAGGCCTCAGAGAGTTGGGCGAAGCTATCGATAGAGTTCCTTTTCATTCCCGTGAACCAATAGAGGGCCGCCCCTTGGAGATGCTCCACGAAGAGGAGGCAACAACCAACATCGATTTCGTCGAGCCTGAAATTAGCCCGCCTCATTGCGATTGAGAATGCTATGATATGCTCCGTGGGGTCGCCCTTTCCCTCGTAGATAGGAATCTTGAGCTTCCCTGGGTCAGATAGACGCGCCTTTGTTATTCGCTCGGTAAAAGGAGTAGTGC
Source organism: Draba incana (assembly GCA_963576765.1). Classification (NCBI taxonomy): domain Eukaryota; kingdom Viridiplantae; phylum Streptophyta; class Magnoliopsida; order Brassicales; family Brassicaceae; genus Draba; species Draba incana. The sequence continues at coordinate 11,268,509 of OY755217.1, forward strand.
GAGCTTCTTCAAGAACGCGGTCGAGTTCCGGCGCCTTGCTGGTTGCGCGATGGACCTGTGACCTCATATCCTTGAGATCGCGAGTGTTCTGCTGCAAGACGGCTCTGAGCTCGTCCATTTCCGTTCGCTGCGAAGCGACAGCTCTACGAGCGGTTGGGGCTTCGGCTTGTTCCATCCATCGCGTATTTTCTGCGATTTCGTCCTCGTCCCGACTCTGGATACGACTTGTCGGTCGACTGGGCCGAGCTGCTCCGAATTCACGTCCTTCTGAATTGTCTGCGATTGCAGCTATGCCGCCGAGAGCACCTGCGACGAGGACGGTTCCGTCTCTGAGAGGTGTTGGCGTATGATCTTCGCGACTGCCACGAGCCGAAGGCGATGCCGCCTGGGAAAAGTTAAGTGCGAGCGGGGTGACGCAAAGCGCATTACCTTGAGGCAGCCCTCGAGACTGACGAGTTGTCGACAAGGCCCTGATTTCAGCAGTCAGGTTGCTGTTGATCGTTTCCTGGTTTTGCGATTGCTCGAGCAACTGTTCGAGCATTGCTTTGAGTTGACCGAAATCTCTTGGTGTGGACGGGTCGGCCGAGTTTGTATTGGCGGTTGTCTGGTTCTCTGTCGGGACAGGTCTGCCTGCTTCCGCCCCCAATGCAGACTGGTTGATTAGCCCAGCCACAATGGGCTCGCTTGGACCTGAATCTTCGGCCGCTGGAGACTGCGCGTTCGTTATTGACATGTTGCGAGTAGCGGGTTCGTCTAAGCGTTTGTTTCGTATATGAAGCTAGTGTTGCGAGAATCCCCTCCTTCTAGCGCCAAATTGTGCGAACTGGAATAATCACACAATAGAATTCATGAAGATTCGTTGAAATAGAGCTTCTTTAGGGTTTTCAAGCACTTAGTGAAAGATAGAATTAGGGTTCTTGAGATTGTTCTTATTAACCAAGATCAGAGCTGTAAACAGTGTTTTTATCAGAAATATCGGATCCCCAACATGTGAGGGGGTACATGCTTATTTATAGACAAAATAGAGCGGTTCGGATGAACAGTGTTGGGCTTTTGACGGGCTTCCGTCTTCTGGGCTTGACCGATGAACTGATTTGATGAAAACGACGTCGTTTAGGTTTATCAACTTTTCTAGAGGGGATCCGACCCCTACAGAGACGAGGCAGCCTGAACGTGTGACGCGGAGGGTCGCGGTTGTTTGCGCAGACGGTCTTCTTCAGCAAGGAGCATGGACCGAGTAGTATGGAAACTAGGGAATGGAGAGCGATGACGAATGACGTTGTGAATGCCATCAAACTTTTCATTGAGTCCGTTGAGGCAGTGCATCACAAGTTGCCGATCAGTGACCGGAGAATCCACATTAGCCAGGAAATCGGACAGAGACTTCAATTTTCGGCAATATTCTTGAACAGAGAGATCGCTGATGGTGATGGTTCGAAGCTCGCTCTCGAGTTGCAGAGCACGATTCTCCTTGTTATCACAAAACAAATTCTCTAACGCAAGCCATAGATCCTTGGCGGTGCTTTTTGGTGTGAGAATCGTCTCGACAAGCGAGTCGGTGATGGTTCCGTAGATCCACATCTTCACGAGACCATCACGCTCTTTCCAAGCTTTCTCGGTGGTTGGAGTTGGAGAGGATGTGCCGTCAAGGTGGTCGAGGACGCCGAAGGTGAGGCAGTGAGTTTCGAAGATCTCACGCCATACGTCGTAGTTCATCTTCTCTAGATTGAGAACAATGGGGATGTAGGCACGGATCTGGCTAATGCTAAAGGGTTTGTCGGAGGTGACCGTGGTGGAAGCATCAGCAGCCATGGCGATATCGTGAGGCGGAGAAAACAGAGAGACTTGAGAGGAGAAGAAAGAAGAAAGAGATGAAAAGGAGAAGATATCGCTTAATAGAAGAGAGAAGGATCGTTAAGCGTCTGATACCATGTTAAATGTATATGCTTCGATGCGTTTATCATTGATTTACAAGGGGGTTATATACATCACAGAGATATCTTGTGAGATCTCTAAATATCAATCATAATCTCTACGTATCTATCATATCTTGCTAAACAAGGAAGTCCGAATATTCTACCGAGAAGATATGGTAATATCTTTACGAACACTTAAATCCATATATCTTCTCTCGGAGGCCTAGATAAGTATTATGCTTATGGTAGATGAATATTATGCTTTTGATCTCAATCCCTGTTTGTGTCTTAGCTTACTCCAAAAAATCATCGAGGATTTTTGAAAATTAATTTGTTGACCCGTTGATGTAGGGGTCAAATATCCCCTTAAATAATCGATAGCCTAAAACGACTAAGTATATGTCAAACCGGTTATCCCGCTAACCAGCTAACCGAAGATTGAACTAGATAAGCAAGGATTTAAGCGGTGACCCAATTCAAGTCAGCCTAGTGGGCAAGACTAGAAGATCAAGGCTCATTTAAGGCCCAGCCGACTTAAAGGTCGTGCCGTTGTGGTTTAAATGGAAAACCTAGAAATCTTAGGAAAACTTCTTATTTTTTATTGGGTTTGGCCCAACCGACCTAAAACATTATAAATACTCTTGTACATCATCATAATGAGGGGATCACGAAATCTTACACCAAAACTCTGTTTCCAACTTTCTAGCTAATAATAAAAACCTAATTCATATCTTTGCTTTTGTCTTTGCATTTTCTAACCTAGGAAGCTTGCTATCTATCTTTGAACCTTAAAAATTCAATTGTGAGAATCCAGCTCCCACAGTTGCCTCGCTAAACCTGCTGCATCGAGGATTTAGAACAATTCATGTGAGGCAAGAAAAGCTTTACGTTATAAGTAACGAAGATATCAATGTTTGTGATCCGAAAGAAGGTAAATGGGATCACAATGGAGAACAAATATTTTTCAAGTGTGCCATAGAGAGTATATGTTTTTGTATTCATTAAAAAAGTTATTTTTGGTATGACACAAAACGTAATGAATAGAGAGTTGTTAGACGTTTGACTATGTCGAATGAGTACCCACATCATTGACAACTTGGAAAGAATGCATAACTGCTTTCTTGGCTCACTTCTCATCATATCCAAAACAACATCGTTGAGAAAAAAGATCACTAGGCTTGGGAGAGATAATCGTAGAAAGTGTCCTCAACATGGGTTCAGATGGACATATTCCTAGCATCTTCTATGATGGAGTTGAATGTGATTACAAGATCGCTCTCAATGTTGCAAGCAATTGAGACATCCAGGGGCCGGCCCTGAAATTTTGGGGGTCCAAAGAAAAAATAAAAATATGGATGTTTTATGGGTATTTAAAAATTTTAGGGGCATTTTCTGTAAAAGATGATATTTTGGGGGGTTTTTTAAGTACTAAAAATTCAGAAATTTTTGGAAGCCTAAAACCAATGCTTCTCTTGCCTTGCCTCAGGCCCGACCCTAAAGACACAAAAAATAGCATTTTTAAAATTCCCCCAAAACATATAATCAGGGACAAACATCCAATTTTTGCACAAATTTTTTTTAGCTCTTAGTTGTATAAGATAAACAACAACTATTAGTTGAAAAGATAGTTGGCAATAGTTGATAACTATAAAAATAAATAGTGAAAGATAGAAATTTATAAATTTTCAACAAATCATAATTAAAACAATTCTATATCTCAATGTATTCCATTATAATTTAATACTTGTATTATGTATTACAATTTTCTTCTAATTAAACATATTATAATTTCTTTAAAATGTGAACTTAATTCACATATAAGAAAAAAGTTATGAGGTTACTTAAAGTATGTTGTTTCTACTCTAAAAAATGTATTGTGTTTTAAATATGTATTTATTTCATTATTTGGTTTTTAAAAACAAAAAAATAGCTTGCAATTATAATGATTTAACTAAGTCTGAGAGGTTAGGGTCGAACCTTGACAAAGGTAAAGGAATCGCCTACGATCTGAACCTTAAACTTGATGATGGTGATGATGTTTCTTTGGAGCCATGATTCATTTGGAAGTAAATAATTTTCTTGAAATAAGCAGCAAATTTGTTAGGAAGATAACATATGCTTTCATTACTTTGATTTCTACTCGCCATAGAACTCTTGAGAGTATCATTCTTGGACATGACTCTTGTGAGAAGATCACTAGTGATGCTAAAAAAATTAAAGCTTTTTGCAGTTCAAAACTAAAAAATTCCGGTCCAAGAATAATACTCTCAAGAATTCCATGGCGTGAAACAATCATAGACAATGTAACATATGTTACCTTCCTAAAAAATTCGCCGCTTATTTCATGAAAATTCTTTGCTTCCAAATGAACAGTGCTCGAAAGGAGCCTCATCATCATCCTCGGGTTCAAGGTTCATATCATAAGCAATTCATTTTCTTTTGTTAAGGTTCAACCCTAATCTCTTAGACATAGTTAAATCAATATAATCTAAACTAAGTTATTTATTTGTTTTTTAAAACTAAATAATGAAATAAATAAATATTTAAAACACGATACCTTATAAAGAATAGAAAAAAATACTTAAAATAACCTCATAATTTTTTTTTATGTGAATTGAGTTCGTATTTTAAATAAATTCTTGTATGTTTAATTATAAAAAATAAAATAATACCTAATACATGTATTAAATTTTAATGAAATACAATGAGATAGAAAATTGTTTTATTTATAATTGGTTTGAAATTTATAAATTTGTATCTCTCCCTATTTATTTTTATAGTTATCAACTAATGCCTTTTCAAATAATTGTTTTTGTTTATATCTTATACAACTTGTTTATCTTATACAACTAATAGTTGTTTTATGTCAGTAACAACTACTTATAGTTGATTCCTCGAACAGCTAATGTAACCAATTTGTTTATCTTATACAACTTATAGTTGTTTTATATCTCTCTATTCCTTTCTATCGTTGATTTCTCGAACAGATTATGTCAAAGCGGATTCTCTGGCTCGGTCTGCTCGGTTAAGAGCTTTTTCTTATGTAAGCAATTTACCTCTTCTTTGGGTAACCAATCGGGAGAGTTTTATCTAATTAATGTTTGGTTGTCAAAAAAAAAAACCTTATAGTTAATATTATTAATCAAATTTTTATTTTAAGAAATAATTACCACCAAATTGTTTCGGAGCAAATGGACTTTACAAAAAATTTGTGTTTGTTCCATTACGACGAGAGTGTCTCGGATAATATGAACCTAAGGAGTTGAGGCTATTTAATTTCCACCAAATTATCTCGGACCAGCTACACCTAACAAAGAACTCATTGGTATATCATATGAGAATGACGTTGAAACATGAGAGAGTGATGCATGTAAACTATTTATGTACATGGTTGGTGGAAGAAAATGAAAAGGTTTGAAATTAATTCATGGTCTTGTTCTTCATCTTCACCATCTTACTCTTTACCAATAAGATTGTTGTCAAGAATGAGATTTGGATTAAGAAGGCTATTTCCATACAATTATCGACTTTGTTCAACGTTCCTACAATTGGACATTGCAACTTGTATTTCGCATTGAAGGTGGAACCAAAACAATCTATATAAACATGTCAACAATAAAATAAATTGTTATATATCTTATTATTATAGTATGTAAGAAAACCAAAACTTTATATAAAAAACACATAGCTATTTATGCTTGAAAGGGATTGGATGTATCAAATAAAAAGGTATAGATAAGAGACATTAGTAAATCAATATCTTATAACGACAATTCTCTCAAAGCATGAGTTAGATTCGATATTTCACAACAAAAAGCTATCAAATACACGATGTATACAATATTCGTGAAATATAGATTCGTAAAGGAATTGAAATGAAGGTAGTTCAATATTAAATAAATCACACAGGCGCAACTCAATAAAAATTGATTTAGGTTTTCATTCTCAAAAAATTTTCCATTCAAAAAAAAAAACAAATCTAGTTCTCGTTCACACACTTAAAAACAAATATTTACCACCATGAATCTCGTGCTCACAACACAAAGTCACAATAAATCGATCATTGTGCATATTTCAAAGAGGTTCAACTCAAATCGAACAGTGCTCCAAAGGAACCTCATCATCATTATCCTTAGGTTCGAGGTTCAAATCGTAGGCGACTCCTTTGCCTTTGTTAAGATTCGACCCTAACCCCTTAGACATAATTTTTCTTATGAAACAAAAAGCTATAAACTCAAGCTCTAGTTTATGAGAGTTGCAAAAGCCATTGAATGAAATGCACAACGGAAGGGTGGTACTTATAATAGACATGGTCGTTACATAACATTAGTTGTTACATAAGATAAAAAGTATAAAATTTTTAGGAAAAAAAAATTAAACTCTTATGTAACAACTAATGTAATCTGCACCACCACGTCTATTATATGTAGCACCCTTCAATGGTGGAGTTTCATACAATGGTTTTTTGCAACACTCATAAACTAGAGCTTGAGATTTATAGTTTTTTGTTTTATAAGAAAAACTATGTATAAGGGTTTAGGGCCGGACCTACACAAAGGCAAAGGAATCGCCTACGATCTAAACCTTATAAACCCGAGGATGATGATGAGGTTCAGTTGGAGGATTGTTCAATTTGTGTCGAGCCTCTTGGCAATATGCACAATGATCGAATTGTTGTCACTATCTTTTGTGTGCACGAGTTTCATCTTGCTAGATATATGTTTTTGTGTGTGTGAACGAGAACCAAATATTTTTTTTCTTTTGTTTTGATTAATAGAAGTTTTTTTTGAGATTGGAAACCCAAATCCATTGGTTTACTGAGTTGCACAAGTGTGATTTAATTAAATATTGAACTACCTCCATTTCAAATCATTTTCAGATCTATAATTTCACAAATCTTGTGTGCATTGTGTGTTTTGCAGCTTTTTGTTATCAAATATTGAGTTTAGCTCATGCTTTGAGAGATGTTATTATGAGATAAAGATTGACTAATGTCCATTTTATATCCACCTTGTTTATTTGATACATCCAATCATTTGTTCAAACATAGATAGCATGTATTTATATCTATGTTAAGTTTTGGTTTTTCTTACGTATAATGTTCCAATATCTAACATTTTAATTGTGTTTTGACATGTTTCTACATATTCTATTGGATGTGCTTTCAATGCGAAATACACAATACAATGTCCAAATTGTACAAATGTTGAGCTAGGTCGATGGTTGTATGCAAAAGACTTATAATCTAAATCTCATTCTTTACGACGATCTAATTGGTAAAGCGCATGATGGTGAAGAAGAATAACAAGAACACGAATCACCACAGTTTCAGACCTTTTAACTTCGTTCTAGCAATTATGTCGATAAGTAGTTTATCCGCACCACTCTCTCATAGTCCAACATCATTCCCATCTAGTATACCAATGAGTTCTCTATTAGATTCAACTAGTCCAAGACAATTGGTGGAAATGGAATAGCCAAAAATCCTTGGTTAGGTTCATATTGTCTCAAACACTCTGATGGTAATAGAGCAAACACATATTTCTGATTAAGTTCATTTTGTCGGAGATAATTTGATGGTATGGAATACCCATAGACTCTAGGTTACCTTACCAGTACGATGGCTTCACGAGCCTTGATGTATTGAGGCGTGACCTTATCTTGGAGAATGTAGAGTTGCGAAATCAGATAGAACAAAACTTGGTCCTTGCTGAAAATGAACGTGTCTTAAACCTTTAGGGGAGTTATGGTGGTGGCGAAAGCAGCCGTACCAAGGGCAGAAGAAGCAAAGGCACATGCAGAGGCAGAAGCATTCATAATTGCGGAGGAAGTCGCAACAACAGATTTAGTCAACTGTTTTTTATGTTTTTGTTTTGAAGTCAAGTGAACATGATTTGATAAAATGTTTTCATATTTTTGTTTAATCATTCCCAATGGTTTTTCTTTCCTTCTTTATCGTGCTCATGATTTGGTTCTTCTGATGTACTAGAGGGGTATTCGCGTGTAGTATAAGTTTTTGTTTACATTTAGTTTTGTGTCTCTCTTCTAGACAATATGTTAATAAACAATCTTAATATAGTATATTAAGAGATTGGTTTTAACTTTAAATACTCTACACAAATCACATCTTCTTTGGTTTTTCTAGAAAATTCTATATGTAAACAACAGTTTAGATATTTACAACATAAAGGTCCATATGTTAGGATAAAATATTTGCTAAATATTTTGTAGATTTTGGAGCATAGAAATAGTTCATCCCTCTTCTATTTGTAATCTAGTTGAATAAAAATAATTGAAAGTGCAAAGAAGTCTTCAATTTTTTTTAATAGTTTTTTAAATGTGTTCATATTATTCTTTACACTTAGGGAGTTTTAAATTTTAATTTTCTTGGGTATTCTCATTTTGGCTAGTGTTATTAAGGTTTTTTCCCCCACAAATATAATGTTGAAAACAAAGATATTGCAAAGCCAATAGGTACCTCAAACTATTCATAACCCTTTTGATGAACAATGGACCTTTGGATCCTCTTGTTTGTTTCCAATAATGTTCGAAAAAGACCCATTAGAACTTTCCATAACTATTTATACCTAGATAATAAACGCAGCGAATCATTGAAAGATCGTTTCACTTAGTCGATACAAAATTATCATGTTCAAATCAAACATTCACAACATACTTGCCAAATCAAGAAAGTGTTTGGAAATATATGCTTGGGCACCGAGGGAAATTATTAGTAAAAGATTGAGTTCTCCCACGGTTTATCAAAAACAATAAGAAGAATTTATGCTTCATATAAAAGGGAATTTATCATCTAAAAGAGGAAGAAAGATTGCTACTATATGTGAAGAAATAAATCACTAGCCTATTAATGTAGTTGAATTGATAGAAATACCATATAGCTGATATTATATATAGAGATCGAAAATAAACTCACTCAAACAAACAAGGATATATACAATTAAAATAGCCTTCAACAATAATTCAAAAAGCCAAAAAAATCATTACCAAAAGTTTGATGACGGCAGCTTGAAGAAATAAGGTCTACCTAATGTTGTTTAGTTTTAAACACGAAGAGGAACTTACATTTTTAAGGTGCATGAAGGTTGTAAAGACTCTATTTCCAAATACTTTAGAAAGAAATTTTAATAGTCCTGAAATTGGGATTTCTTAAAATCTCCTTATCAACAAAATGTCATCCTTCACCCGAACTGTCAGTAAAATGAGATCTATATATTTAATATATTGATCATTGATTCGTCAAAACTAATACCAAAGAAAAAAAAAAATAAAGAGAAAAGTCTCTATTCAGAAATATATAGCTTAAAACCCAAAAACATAAAACAACTATTTGTAAAATTCAAAAAAACGCATACTAACAACACATTTTGAAAATAATCATAATTAAAAAGTAAGAAACAAATAGTGGATGATAGTTTTAAATTTTTTGCTAAAAGGTAAATATATTATTTGAATGAATTGGTTTAGGATTACAATTGAGATTATAGCCCTATACAACGGTTCCACGGGAAAAAGTAAAAAACATCTCAGTTTGTAGCTCGACCTAAACACAAAGTTTACAGAGCTAGACAGAGTGGTGAAGATGTTTCTTTGAATTTTGACAAACTCAAAGAAAAATTGTAAATAAAAAATGGAAATCTTAAATCAAAATATTGTAAAATGTATGTATAAACGTTTTCTGTAAATTAAATTGAATAAATTTTAAAAAAAATCAAAAGAACAATATAAAAACTTTGAACTTACCCAAAGGTTGTGACGGGTGATTAAAAAATAAATATAGCCAAAAGAACGATGCGGCAAAAAAAATAAAATAAATAATAATAAAAAAAGGCCTCTCACCTGCTCCATCGACTTTTCTCTGTCGGGAGATTTCTTGGGTCCAATTTTTATAAAACCCTTTCTCTCAAATACCAACCTCCAACACCAAAAAAATTCTCATATAACCCTATAACCCTCACTTAACTGCGAAATTACTAAACTAACCTCACTAAAACTTAATTAAAAAATAAAAAGAAAATAAAAATCTTCCCGTCGATCCTCTTCTCCTCTTCTTCCCGTCGATCCTCTTCTTCTCTTCTTCCCGGCGGCGACATCAATCTCCGGCGGATTCTCCACATTTATTCAATTGAAGCTCAATCAGATCTTCTTCTTCTTCCCGTGGTCCACGACATCACCATTGATCCGACCATCACCATTGATCCCAATCCGAAGCACATTTGTTCAATTGAAGCCCAATCCGCCATTGAATTCAATTGAGGTGTGTTCTACTATGTTATAGCTTTAGTATAACCAGCTTTAGTAGCTCGGATATTAATGCAAGTTGGGGAATCCGCAAGTTGGAAGAACTGGGTTCTACTAGTGATTACAAGCATAATCAGTATAACCAGGATATGTAGTATTACCGGTTTTAGCTAGTATTACCAGTATAACTAGCATACGTAGTATTACCGGTTTTAGCTAGTATTACCAGTATAACCAGCCATTGAATTCAATTGAGGTGCGTTCTACTATGTTATAGCTTTAGTATAACCAGCTTTAGTAGCTCGGATAGTAATGCAAGTTGGGGAATCCGCAAGTTGGAAGAACTGGGTATTACCCGTATTACAAGCATAATCAGTATAACCATCATACGTAGTATTACCAGTATTACAACCATAATCAGTATAACCAGCATACCTAGTATTACCAGTATAATCAGTATAACTAGCATACGTAGTATTACCAATAGTACCAGCATACGTAGTTTTACCAGTATAATCAGTATAACCAGCATACGTAGTATTACCAATATTTCCAGTATTACCAGTAGTTTTACCAGTTTTACCTAGTATTACCAGTGTAACATTTACCATTTTTGCAGGAGACAATAAGCACAAGCATATATTTTGAATACGGAGGACATTATGTAAAGAACGGAGATGGGGATGAATGGATTTCAGCAGAAGATCGCATGTACCCACTATTGTTCAAGAGTTTATCTGCGGAGGAGATTAGTTATTCGATGTTATTGAAAGGTGTATGCAAGAAAGGTGGGATAAATTCATCTACGGCAGAGCTGAAATTGAGTTTCATACCATTGGACACGAGACCTTTGAGGAAATCATATATCGTCGATGATGATGACGTTTATGTTTATCTAACGTCGATGGATGCAAATAAATGTAAAAGTGTATTGCATGTAGAGAAAGGTCTAGTTTCAAGAAGGAATCAGTTGGAGAAGGGGAAGAGTCTAGGTTAACGCAGTGCGTGAGGTGTACCCCGAGTCTACACATGGGTATTGTATCTTCCACTTGTCCCAAAACGTAAGGCTAAAAATTTCGCACGTCAACAAAGAAGTAGTTGCACAAACATTCAGGGATGTTGCTCAGATTTATATAGAGCATGAATTTCTAAGAAGGTATGATGATTTTAGAAGATGATATCCTAAAGCAGCGGAATATCTAGATAAAAGCGTTGATGTGTCAAAATGGGCGAGATGCTATTTTCCCGGAGCAAGGTACAACATAGACACAAGTAATTGTGTAGAGTCTCTAAACAAAGTGATTGAGGAGGCAAGAAACTTCAATTTGTTACCCATGATGGATGCGATTGTCGATAAAATTTGCGAATGGTTTAACAAGCATAGGAAAGAGAGCATTAACTACGGAAGCTACGGGAAGCGACTTGTGCCGAAGGTGAATGACATAGTGCACGAGAGATGTGCAGAAGCGACTCATTTGATTACGACGTAGCTAAACATATACATGCTTGAATATAGTGTGGTTGGACGGGATGGGATTCATTATAGGGTGGATTTGCGAAACAAAACATGTAGTTGCAAATGTTTTGATATTGACCAGTTTCCTTGTGTCCATGCAATAGCCGCACTCTATAGCCTCATGAAGGAAGAATCGAGAACGAGGAGCTTCGAGATATTTGAGTTGTGTTCACCAAAGTATTACGTTGAGCAGTGGGTTTTCGCATATTCCAAGACCATTTATCCAGTGCCGCATAAGTCTGAGTGGAATATTCCCGCAGATGTAGAAGCAAAAAGTACGTTACCTCCGAAGAAGAAAAAGACCAAAAAGGGAAGACGTCGAGTAAGAAGGATTCCATCAACAGGAGAACCTCAACCAAAGAAGAAGGCGATTCAAATTACTGAGCTTGAGAACCCAAGTGGTGGCGAGTGAGCGTACTACTGGTATTTGTGTTTGTAAAACTGCATACTACTGGTATTTGTGTTTGTAAAACTGCGTACTACTGATATTTGTGTTTGTAAAACTAAGGCTATTGTTTTTCAAATGGTATTTGTTTGAATTGTGTTTCAAATACGATTCGTTTGAATTTTGTTATGGTTATGCGATTCGTTTGAATTGTGTTATGTGGGCTAGAAAGTGTTTTTAAATTGTTGTTAAATTAAAAAAAAAATTAATTTAAAAAATAATTTATCGAACAAAATTTAAGTAATGTAAAAATCAAATAAAAAGACATATAATTAAATTTAGTTTCAGAACAATTTTATGTGGGTTTGAAATTGTCTTCAAATTTTCATTGAATGATAAAAAAATATATATATTTTAAAACAATATAATTTATCTAAAAATAATTAAATAATGTAAAAATAAAATTAAAAGACAAATAATTAAATTTAGTTTCAAACTTAAGAACAATTATAATCTTCCCAAATATAAGAACAACTCATTGTTAATTTACTTTACAAAATTATTTTAAAAAATGTATTTATGATTACTCTCCCACAATCACCATAGAACAACATAGTACTTTTAAAGAAGGTTTTGTTAGTATGATAGACTTTACTAAGTGAAACTCTAGTAAAATGTGTTTTTGGAAATATGATGGTGCACAATCATATGAAATGTGTTAGAAATTTCAAAAATGAAGTGGACTACTGAAAATTTTAATTTTTAATTAGGTATAACTGGTAAAGTAGGTAAATCGTCAAAAGGAATACTATGAGTTCAATTTGTAACACTGGAATACTATGTGATATTTAAAGCAGTATTACTATGTCATATTTAAAGAACACGTGCGTTTATATCAAAGAACACGTGCGTTTATATCAATCACTTTTTTTTTTTTTACATGTTTGCGATCCAAACAAATTTAACATAAACCACATCCCATCCATTTTTCCCCAAATCGCGAAATCTAGGGTTTCCTTTGGGTTCTTTCTCTTCAAATCGAGTATTCCCCAAATCGCAAAATCTAGGGTTTTGGGTTCTTTCTCTTCAAATCGAGTATTGTCTTTCTCTTCTTCTTTCGGATCCTCTTCTTTCGGGTCTTTCGAATCTTTCTCTTCTCTTCTTTCCTTCAAAATCAATTGTTGTCATGGATGCTTACTATGAAGACATGAAGATTTCGATGAAGGCTTTTCGACAATTAGAAGCTGTTGCCGATGGGGGATATGGGATCCCCAAGAAGTGTCCTTGTGGTGCCCCCATAATCCACGAGATGGTGGCCGAAAAGAGATTCTTTACTTGTCAAGTCTTTCAGGTGAGGTTGTGCCCCCATAGTATTACCAGTATTCATGGCATAAGTAGTATTACCGGTTTTAGCTAGTATTACAAGTATTCACGACATAACTAGTATTACCAGTTTTAGCTAGTATTACCAGTATAACCAGCATTTGTATTTCTGTGTAGAATGATGGCTCCCACCTTAGGAAAGCTTGGGATCTTTCTATGGAAGAAGAGGTGGAAAAATTAACGAGGGAGGTTGACGAGAACACGAAGAGGTGGAGAGATATGGCAAACCATAAGTTTCTCATTGGGCAAATCCAGTTGGAGCTGAAACAGAAGGATGGAGAGGTCGCTATCCTTAAAGAAGATATGACTCGTTTTATGGAGGCATTCAACAAGTTTTTTAAGGATATGTCCTTGAAACAAAAGAAGTGAAGATCGAGTTGGGGTTGAAGTGAAGAAGAGCTTATGGTTGTGTAATGAATCTATGTTTAATTACTTTTATGGAATTTTTGTTTAAGCATTTGTATGGTTATACGTAGTATTACCAGTATAATCAGTATAACTAGCATACATAGTATTACCAGTATTACCAGTATAATCAGTATAACCAGCATATGTAGTATTACCGGTTTTAGCAGTATTACCAGTATTAAACATCAAAACTAGTCATTAAAAAGAAGTACTTAAAACCATTACAACAACAAACCAAAACACATAGTTCAAAGTTTTTGCACATAACTAGTTAATAACCGAAACACATACTTAAAATATAAATTGAGTTTGGTAAATGTTGGATCATTCTATCGTGACTTTTGCTTTCTTCATCTTCCTATTCTTCTTTTCCTCCGTCAAAGTGGTGTAGGGAGGCTTCTTTGCATCTGATGGCTTAATCTTCCTCTTTTCACCAACTACTTCATCCTTCTTACCTTCTTCACCATCTTTCCCTTCTTCACCATTTTTCCCTTCTTCACTTCCTTTCTCATTGTCTTCTTCACCATCTTTCCCTTCTTCACTTCCTTTCTCATTGTCTTCTTCACCATCTTTCTCTTCTTCCTCTTCTTCACCTTCTGACTGGCCAGCACCATCAACACAAGCAGCCGGTGTCTCCGGAGGAGCAGTTGCTGTCACCACAGCTGCAGTTACTGTCTCCATAGCGTCTCAAACGCCAGAATCTAGAAATTAATTAAACAAAACACATTAGCAATTTCAAACTAAGATCAAAACACATTAGCAATTTCTTAATAACCGATTTACCTCCAAAGGAATAATGAAACTAGGATAAACCCAAGAAGGTCTCTTGACTTCTCCTCCAAATGCCGTGTACAATTTATTCATTTTCTCCAGATTGTTCTCAAAAGAAATACGTCCCCACGGAAACGTCCTACACAATCCTAGGTCGTTAATCGCTCTAATAAAGAAGGGCTCTACACTTGGTGCGTTTTTACCGGTTACTTTCTCCCCTTGCTTTTCGTTCCCAATAATCACTGAACTTAAGAAATATAGGACAACCATGTTCAGCCTATCACTGCAAGGTCCCATGTTCATGAACTTATGCTCCACAATTTCATAGGTTATTGTTGACCCTAAGACGAAATTCCTCCTCGCAAACCCTAAACCGCCCAAATTTCTCCAATCCAATGATGGATAATTATGACAATGTAAACCGGAGAGGATACCGTGTTCTCTGAGTGAATACCTTATAGGAACACCGTTCACAACGAACCAAGCTTCCCGCTTCTTTGAAGTTATATCACCATGAAGAAATAGCATCCACATCCCTTGAACCTTATGCTTTGTCTCCAAATGCATGTGAAAGAAATGCTTAAACTGTGGATGCTTAACAAACCATTTTAACTCCTTCGCACTAAGCTTTGATTTTAAGGTATCTACGACCTTCTTAAGGTGACACCTTGTAGGAAGCATAATTTTCTTCTCATACTGGCTTTGGTCGAAGTACATCTTTGGTAATAATCCTGTTGGCTCAGAAGAATCCTGCAAATCATAAAGATAATAAGTATTACTCTTTTTATCATTCCAGTTTTACCTAGTATTACTTTCTCTGCTGCCAGTTATACCAAGTATTACTCCCATTTATATAACTAATACCAAGTGTTACTCTCCAAGTTTGAAGTCACATACCAAGTGTTCGTCATCCTCTTCGTCTCTGGCTTCAGTTTCCTCCTGAGCCCCAGGTTCGGACTCAGTTTCGGACCCGGTTTCTGCCGCTTCCTCTGAACTCGACGGAGGATCCACTTCAACTGGAACTCTTCGGTTTATGGAAGTTCCATCTTCCGCAACAGAGGCGCTTTTTGTACGGGCCGGCATGACCTAACAAATCGACAAAGAGAAGAATTAGGCGACATTAAAGAGATTTAACGGATTCGAAATAATCTTTAATCGAAATCGACAATCAAATTCAAAATCCCCCAATTCGACGACATTAAAGAGATTTAACGGATTCGAAATAAACCCTTACCTCCTAGTTCGCGGTTGGTGACGAAAGAGACTACAAAATTGGATCTCTTTGTGAAATCTTCGCACTTAGTTATCCCTAGTATTACCTGATTTTGATTCTGATTTTGAGTTTAAATTTGTCGGGGGAAGGGAGTTATGAGGATTTTTGTCGGGTCGTGGGTTTTATCCGATTTATGCAGAACGGGTCGGATTTAACTGGTTGGATCTGTAAATATGTTAAGTTTGCTTTGGTTTTTTAGTCTTTTTACCCTATTTCGAGAGGAAAAGAAAAGAAAAAAGAAAACAATTTCTGCTCGGGTCATTTGTAATTTCGTTTTAAAACAAAGGGTCATACGAGGTTTTGATCCAGATTTCTTTGACCTTCTGCATCCTTACCTGCTTCATCACCGCCGGCCTGGCTCCGTCGTCGGCTTCATGCCATGGCCAAGAATAAGCGCCGCCGCAATCCAATGGTTCCTCCGGTTAACTCTCCTCCTTCACCTTTAAAACTCTCTGAAGATCCTCAAACCGCTTCGCCCCTCGCCGTGAGCAAGGCTCAGCCGCTAGCTGAAGATTCTCAAATAGCTCCGCCCTCCGCCGTGAGCAAGCCTCATCCGCTAGCTGAGAAGCCAATCTCACCTTCTCCGAAGACTGATTTGAAGACTCACACTCCTCCTCCGTCAAGTTCGGCTCCGATCCAGATCTCCGCCGCAGAAGAAGAGCTTCAATCTCCCCCGATTCCGGAGACTCGTTCCTCCTCCGTGAACTTAGGAAAAGGTGATTCGGTTATCACAAAAACTATGAAACCCTTTTGTTCACGAGACATCTCAAAAAATGAACAAAAAAGGAGAAGGTTTTCTTCTTGATTCTGGTGAAATATGTGTTCAGATCCCCAACTCTGTCATCACTAAAAACAACCACAAGTGGGAAAACTTCATTATTGCTCAATTTCACGGGAAACCCCCTTCACCTGGTGCTCTCCATGCCATCTCAAACAATATTTGGAGTAATAAGCTGAGAAATATCACTGTCTCAAAGCTTAAAGATCGTTCATTTCTGATCCAAATCCCATGTCCTCGGACTCGCGCACGTGTTCTATCTCAAGGAATGTGGCACATCGAGAATCAGGCTATGTTTGTTGCAAAATGGGAACCGGGTATTGAGCCAGAGGTTCCGGAACTTACTGCTGCGCCGGTTTGGATTGATTTTCACAATGTTCCGCCACATTTCTATTCTGAAGAAGGCTTGTAGCATATAGTTGGACTAGTCGGTGACCCTGTGTCACTCCATCCTAATACAGCGAGCATGACAAACCTTGAAGTAGCTCGTGTGTTCACCATCATCGACCCGACCAAGCCTCTCCCCGAAGCTGTCAACGTCAGGTTTGAATCCGGTCACACACACCGAGTTCTGGTTTCTAGCCATTGGCTACTACCGACGTGTGATTACTATAGTGAAATTGGCCACACCATTAAGAGATGCCCTTCAGCACCAATCACATGTATTGATTGTAACTCATCGGGCCATAAATCGGAAGATTGTACCAGGCCAAAGAGGCAATCCCCGCCAACAGATAAGACGTTCAAAATCAAAGATAAGAAAAGGAGGTACCAAAAGCCCAGGCCTTTGGTTAAGATCGTTCCTCCTGTGGAGTTACAAGGAAGTATTGAAGTTGATATTCGATTACAGAAGCTTCAAAAAAATCCTATCTCTTCAAGTGTGGAGTTAGAAGGAAATATTGAGGTTGATATTGGATTAGAGAAGCTTCAAAACAAGCTTTCTTCTTCAGGTAAGAAGCACTACTCCTCTGGTACAATAAATAATCAAGAGATTTGTTCCGACTCTTCAGGTTCATATTTAGTGGACTTAGCTACGTCTGAAGCTGAAACTTCAGATTGCAATTCAGAGGGTGAGTCATCTACGGCGGAGGAAGGAGAGTTTACTCCTGTAATTTTGAAAAGAAATAAGAAAAGACAGGATTCAGAAAACAAGAAGAAGTTGTAGGCTCTACATAAAGCTGCATTGGGTAAAAAAGGCGACTCTAACAGGAGCAAAGGCTCCAAAGCCCACTAATTCTCTGATGATAGACAGTTTATGTTGGAATGTTAGAGGTTTTAATAAATGGCGTAGGCTTAGTAAAGCCTTTTTGGTAGCTTAATCGAAACAAGGGTGAAGATTTGTAGATTTCAGAAGTTTGTTCAATCGACTTTTCCGGGTTGGAATTCTGTTGCAAATTATGAGGATGCAGATTTAGGAAGAATTTGGCTTGTTTGGGATCCTTGTGTCACAGTCATTATTATGTTCAAGTCAAAGCAGATGATTTGTTGTGTGGTCAAGTTGCCTCACTCGGATCAAGATTTTGTGGTCTCTTTTGTGTATGCGGTTAATTGTCGGTATGGTAGAAGACAGTTGTGGAATGAACTGACTTTGTTTGCTGCTAGCCCTATTGTTAGCAGCCTTGGATCATTTTGGGGGATTTTAATCAATCCCTTAACCCAGAAGATGCATCCACAGGTAGCTCTCGAATCATTAGAGGTATGGAGGAGTTTCGAAATTGTTTGTGCAATATCAATCTTTCAGATCTTTCCTATAAAGGGAACCACTATACTTGGTGGAATAAGCAGGACTCCAACCCCATCACAAAGAAAATCGACAGAGTTCTAGTGAATGATAATTGGTTGCTCATGTTTCCCTTCTCTTATAGTGAGTTCAAGGAACTAGATTTCTCGGATCATTGTCCAAGTTGTGTTTGCTTGGGAACTCAGAATCAGGGAAAAAGGAGACATTTTAAGTTCTCCAATTTCTTGCTGCAGAATCAAAACTTCTTGGGAAATATTGCTCAAGCTTGGGTCAATCTGCATATTGAAGGGACTTCGATGTTTAAACTCTCCAGGAAGCTAAAACTTCTCAAAGGTGTAATCAGGAGGTTCCATAAGGATAACTATTCAGGTTTAGAGACGAGAGTTATTGAGACTGCAAAGACACTGGCCGTTTGTCAGACAAACTTTCTCCAGAATCCTTCTTCTGCTTTGGCAGCCCTTGAAAAAAAGGCTCACTCAAAATGGCTAGAGCTAGCGCTTGCTGAAGAGAAATTCTTGTTTCAAAGATCAAAGATCAATTGGCTAGCAAATGGTGATTGTAACTCGGCGTTTTATCATCGAATGGGGGCATCAAGAAGAGCTTCTAATCAAATTCACTACCTCCTAAACTCCATGGGTGGGAGAATTGACAAGCAAGACGAGTTGGCTGATCATTGTGTAGACTATTATACTGGGTTACTAGGAGGGTATGTTCCTTCGCTTTCTCCAGATGATATTGACCTCATTAGATCTTTGTCTCCTTTCCAGTGTGATGATGAGATGCAGAGGGCTTTATCGGTGGAGGTTACTCCGGAAGAGATTAAGGCTGAAATTTTTGCTCTCCCAAGCAACAAATCTCCTGGACCTGACGAGTACAACTCAGAGTTTCTTAAAGCCTCTTGGAGCTTCATTGGTAATGAGGTAACTGCTGCTATCATGGAATTCTTTTTGTCGGGTCAGATTTTGAAGCAATGGAACTCTACTGCAATCACTCTTATCCCTAAGAAGATTAACGCGGAGTTGATCACAGATTTCAGGCCTATCTCTCTCTGCAATGTTCTCTACAAAGTGATCTCCAAAATTCTTGCAAGGAGACTGGAAAAATTCCTTCCATTGATGATCTCCCCTACGCAATCAGCCTTTGTAAAAGGTAGACTGCTCATCGAAAATGTCCTTCTTGCTACCGAGCTTGTGCAACAGTTCAATCAAGGAAGTATTTCAAAAAGGGGTGTATTGAAAGTGGATCTTAGGAAAGCTTTTGATTCTCTTAGATGGGAATTCATCCTGAGGGTTCTTCTGGAAGCTAACATACCAAGGAAGTTCATGAATTGGATCAAACAATGTATTACCACGACAAGTTTCTCTATTAATGTTAATGGTGACTTATGTGGGTTCTTCAAAGGCACAAAAGGATTAAGGCAAGGTGATCCTCTTTCCCTTTACCTCTTTGTTATTGCTATGGAAGTTTTTGCTAGGCTCCTTCAAACTCAATTTACCTCTGGTCAAATTGGCTTCCACCGAAAGCAATGGACCCGACTATTTCTCACCTAGCATTTGCTGATGATGTCATGATCTTTTTTGACGGTTCTTATGAATCTCTCGCTGGTATAGCAGACACATTGGAGATCTTTCATAGGCCCTCAAGTTTGGAAATGAATAGGGAAAAATCTGGTCTCTATTGTGCGGGTTTGAATGACACTGAGTCTGTTGCAATTTCGGAGTTTGGTTTCACCACAAGTACCTTCCCTTTCCGTTACTTGGGACTCCCGCTGATGCACGGGAAGCTTTGTATCTCAGAGTACTCCCCTCTTATGGACACTATCTCGTCTAGATTCAATCACTGGGCAAACAAAATGCTATCTTTTGCAGGAAGGCTTCAGCTTATCTTCAGCAATCTATAGTACGGTTAATTTCTGGATCTCGGCTTTCCTTTTGCCAAAGACTTGTATTAAAGCAATAGAGAGCCTTTGTGATGCGAATAAAGTTTTAACCCAAAATAGTTCTGCAAGTGCACAGACAATCGCAACAGTATATATGGTATCGAATCCACAGAGACCAAGGTTACACTATGAAACTATAGATTCTAATTTAAAGCTAAGATAAAATATGGGTTCTTGATTGTAACGAAACAATGAAAACAACAATTAAATTCGATGTAAAATTCAGATAAAACAAGCACTAGATCAAGGTCATTCGCGGGTGATTTTGGACTAAGGACTGAGCAACTATTCAGGATTCAATTTAAGTACGGTCTAGAACTCAAACGTAATAGTAATATTGCCCCACTGTCGTGATGCATCAATATCTTTGTCTAACAACCAAAATGTCTAAACTGTCGTTTGAATTCAGCGATGTTAACAAGCATTAAGAGTTGGTTCAATTTGTTCACAATTGATGGTAACAATCAACTGTCGTTGGTTACACACCAATTGCTCACCAATGGTTTATCTAGCAACCTAAAGCATTGTCGTGAATAAGTTTAACTTGAAATCATAGACTAGGTGATCAAATTAGCCTAAGCAATACGGATCCCAATTGATGAAGACATATGATTATGCAATCCTATTTGGCTCAGTCACTAACATCCTAATTCACCATTGAAAACCTCAATCTAGCTAATGGACTACTCAATCATGGAGAAAACAAACACAACAAAACAATAAAGAGAATTCATGATGATAAATAAAATAGATAAGAGTTTAGAATTCTTCTCAATAGCGTTGTGGAATGAATCTCCAAATTGCAAATCCAAAAGCAAAGAACAACAGAAAGAGTCTCCAAAGAAGTTCTAAAGATGTCTCCAAGAAGTAACGTGAAAAATGGAATGAATCGCCCCCTTGGTTTTGAGGTGGCTACCTCTTATTTATAATTAAAAGTAGGTTAAAATCGGATATGGGTGACCGACCGGTCGGTATGGTCTTGGACCGGTCGGTTTGGTCTTCTCACGGTCTTCAAGCGTGGACCGGTCGGTCTCGTGTGCCGATCGACCGGTCCTGTTTCCAGGGGCTCCGAAGTCTGCAAATCCCCAAGCGAGCAGGTGCTCAGAGCGGACCGAGCAGGTGCTCGGTTATGAGAAAATGCTTTTTCTCTCCAAATTCATCCTGTTTGCTCCAATGACCTCCAATAACTCAAATCCATGTTCCCAAGCCTCCTTTAGACCTAAAATGACTCAAAAGAGAAAGAAAGACTCGATAAAACCCTACAAAACAAAGGTTAGAATGCGCCAAAAATGCATTATATCACTTTGCAACCGATTTCTTTGGTCTGGAGATATCACCCATAAAGGAGGAGTTAAAGTAGCTTGGAAAACAGTTTGTCTTCCTAAAGAGGAAGGGGGTCTCGGCCTCCGTAACTTCAGTATATGGAACAAAAATCTCAATCTCAAGCTTATATGGATTATGTTCTCTAAATGTAACTCGTTATGGGTAGCTTGGATGAGGAACCATAGACTAAAGCATCGCTGTTTCTAGACCATTGATTCAACACCAACGGACTCTTGGATTTGGAAGAGTATGCTCAACTTGAGACACTTAGCAAAGAGATTTCTCTGATGCTCTGTCTTAGATGGTACTACGACTAGCTACTGGTTTGACCATTGGCTCGACATTGGTCCCCTCATAGATTTTGTTGGCTCTGACGGTCCTCGCCTTCTAGGTATTCATGCATCTAGCACCGTGGCTGCAGCTTGCTCCTTGTCAGGTTGGAGATTTCCTTCCCAAAGAGTTCGAAACCCAGTCATTGCCATGCTGCGTGATAAGCTTCGTCAACCCCCCTTGCCATGCTCATCTTTGGGTCTGGATTCCTTCTCTTGGGTCATCGAGGGCTCCTCTGATTTAACCTTCTCGGCTAGGCAAACGTGGGAATATCTCAGACCAAGGGATTTTAGCTTGCCTTGGGCGAAAATTGTATGGTATAAGGGTTTCATTCCCAAGCACGCTTTCACGTTTTGGGTTGCTCATCTTGACAGATTGCCAGTGAGATCTCGTCTTGTTTCTTGGGGTTTAAACTCTCCTATATGTTGTGGGCTGTGTAATCAGCATACTGAGACGAGGGACCACATCCTACTCCTTTGTGATTTCACCAAGCAGATATGGAGAAAGGTTCTCCATCGTCTCGGTCGACATAACCACTCGCATGCAGCCTGGTCTGGTCTCTTAATGTGGCTGTCAAGCCCTGCCCCTAAACCAATTGCTACTCTTCGTTGCCTTGTCTCTCAAGTCATAGTCTACTATCTTTGGAAAGAAAGGAACTCCCGCTTTCATGAAGGCTCTGCCCTATCATCTCAAGTGTTATTCAACCAAATTGATAGATGCACTAAAGACATCATTCTCGCCCGCATTCACCGTAAGCACTTCAAGAATTTGCTTTCGCTCTGGTTTTACTATGAGTAATCGACTTCTTCTATATTAGCTCCCCACTTTGTTTTGATTTGGCTTTTTTATTCTTTTTTGGGCCTTTTTGAAACTTTATAGCTTCGCCGAGCTTTTGTAACAGAAACTGTTCTTTTGGTATAATAATTTACATATTATAAAAAAAAAAAAGTATTGATGAAAGAGGGAGACAAAGAAAAAGGGAGAAGTGGCTGCTAAAACAGAGGGATGAAAGATAAAATATTATTAGGGTTTACGTTTTTTAGTTTTATACTAGGTGACTAAGATCATTTTTTTTTTTTTTTGATAATATCATAAAATAATAAGATAAATTAGTACTAGTCTGGCCCATTTGCCCATTTTAATCATTTAGGCTTTGTTTGAAAACCATTTTTTTTTTGGTCATGTTGAATTTTCATTCCAAAAAGAGAAGGTCAAAGACCCAGAATTCACACATCACAGAGCCTATGAGCATACACGATAGGATATTAACTCACCCATAGCTCTACAGAAAACACAGCCAGACTTTGAACCAATCATAACTAAAAGATCACCTAAAACCCCAACACTTCTCAAGAACCACGAGCCTCCATAATGAACAAGTCTTTTAACCACAAAAGATAACCAATCGACACATACGAATGTATCCTACTTCATTGGTTACACTCCGTGGTATCAGCGTTGCACCAGAATTAGATTTCTTGGTCGATATCTCAAGTCTCCACTCCTCTAGCCTCGCTAAAGAAGATATCAACACCTCCGATTGATACTTGAAATTTGGCCAAACCCTTGGTCTCAAGACTGCACCCAAAAGCACAGTTTGCTGAGCCGAGAAAATTACTCTCTTCATTTTATGGCTCACCATACTCATAATCGCCCAAACCAAGACACCTAAATTCAACTCCTCCATTGAATTAAACTCTCCAAATGATTTTCTACTATGAAGCCTCACCATCCCATAAGAATCTCTCAAAACCCAAGCTCCACCTACACTTGTTTCCTTTTGGTTCCAAGAGCTCCCAATATTGCATTTAAGCCAACCCAAAGGTGGAGGACTCCACCGAACAAACTTTTGATTGGTAAATTCATTTCCCCTCACAACATTCTCTTCATTGATCTCTTGAGCCAAAAAGCACTCTTCTGAATCCTCCTTCACCTTCTTCATGGTCTAATTCGCCTTATAAGACTTCCCTTCGATACATAAACCATTCCTATTCTTCCAGAGCGTCCATAAAATCCAAGGAACAGCTCTTCTAATACCCAAAGGAATCTCATTTTTGTCCTTAAGACCCAAGATAAAAGAAAAATTAACATATAAAGCCGAATGGTGGAACCCATCTATAGGCCAAGGAACATTTGAAAGAGCCCAAACTTGCCTAGCCACCGAACAAGAAAACAAAACATGATTGGGATCCTATCCTTCCAATCCACAAGCTTGGCATCTACTATCCAAAATTCACACATCACAGAGCCTATGAGCATACACGATAGGATATTAACTCACCCATAGCTCTACAGAAAACACAGCCAGACTTTGAACCAATCATAACTAAAAGATCACCTAAAACCCCAACACTTCTCAAGAACCACGAGCCTCCATAATGAACAAGTCTTTTAACCACAAAAGATAACCAATCGACACATACGAATGTATCCTACTTCATTGGTTACACTCCGTGGTATCAGCGTTGCACCAGAATTAGATTTCTTGGTCGATATCTCAAGTCTCCACTCCTCTAGCCTCGCTAAAGAAGATATCAACACCTCCGATTGATACTTGAAATTTGGCCAAACCCTTGGTCTCAAGACTGCACCCAAAAGCACAGTTTGCTGAGCCGAGAAAATTACTCTCTTCATTTTATGGCTCACCATACTCATAATCGCCCAAACCAAGACACCTAAATTCAACTCCTCCATTGAATTAAACTCTCCAAATGATTTTCTACTATGAAGCCTCACCATCCCATAAGAATCTCTCAAAACCCAAGCTCCACCTACACTTGTTTCCTTTTGGTTCCAAGAGCTCCCAATATTGCATTTAAGCCAACCCAAAGGTGGAGGACTCCACCGAACAAACTTTTGATTGGTAAATTCATTTCCCCTCACAACATTCTCTTCATTGATCTCTTGAGCCAAAAAGCACTCTTCTGAATCCTCCTTCGCCTTCTTCATGGTCTAATTCGCCTTATAAGACTTCCCTTCGATACATAAACCATTCCTATTCTTCCAGAGC
Organism: Draba incana; assembly: GCA_963576765.1. Lineage (NCBI taxonomy): Eukaryota > Viridiplantae > Streptophyta > Magnoliopsida > Brassicales > Brassicaceae > Draba > Draba incana. The sequence continues at coordinate 11,293,541 of OY755217.1, forward strand.
GTCCATAAAATCCAAGGAACAGCTCTTCTAATACCCAAAGGAATCTCATTTTTGTCCTTAAGACCCAAGATAAAAGAAAAATTAACATATAAAGCCGAATGGTGGAACCCATCTATAGGCCAAGGAACATTTGAAAGAGCCCAAACTTGCCTAGCCACCGAACAAGAAAACAAAACATGATTGGGATCCTATCCTTCCAATCCACAAGCTTGGCATCTACTATCCAAAGTTTACCCCCCCCCCCCCCCCCCTAGGTACTACCACAATAGATTGTGAAGGTACCGGATTCGTGAGAACGAACTCGATGTCCTCAAATAAGTAGAGTTTTAGATCTGTGGGGCAAAGTATCAAGAAAAGCTAAGAAAAGTAAAGAGTGTTTCCAAGAATGTGTATTATTCGAGAGAGTTGCGGAGCTCCTTTAGGACGGACAAAGTTACATATTTATATTGAAATGACCGTAGAAAATAAACCCTAGAAATGTATGGAAAATATCTTAACTAGGTAGATTTACACAATATTCTCATATATTCTCTACGTCTTCCCCAAGTATCCGAGGTCGGTTGCCCTAGATTTGATGGGCTTATGTCTTCACGATGGGCTTAATTCGTTTCCTCCGTATAGATATCCGGGTCGGTTCAATCTTAAGTCAGGTCTGGGTAGAGGGTGTCAAACCCAGTACCACCAGATGGAGTCATTGAACCTAGGTTAATAAGCTCTCTATTCTTCTCCAAATTAGCCAATTTGTGGTACGGTTTTTGGAGTGTTTTGTAGGTCCCACTTAATTGTCTCCAATCAATAATGGCTCAGATTTGTAACCGTCTTTATAACGTACTGCCTCTTTATAATTTATACCGCTTTAAATTGTACCAATCACAAAAGCGATACCAAATCTTTATCAACACTATTACACTCAGTTTTTTATACAGCTTTCTTGTATAGCTCTTTTGTACAGCTCTTTTGTACAACTTTGCACTATTCTATAAGCTTACCGCTCCAGCTTACAGCTTACAGCTTACCGCTCCAACTTACAGCTTATCGCTCCAGCTTACCGCTGTTAACCAATCTGACCCCGATATTTAGCATTTGCGGTACATTTTTTTCATTTAAAAAGAAAGAAAAATGAATATTGAAATTTTGCTTCACAAAGTGGGTGATATGTACCGCAACTTAGTGTGGTAGTTGTGTTTGTATTTGTTTTTCGAAAAATAGAAAATAATTAAGTATACAAATTTTATTGAAACAAATTATTTAGTTAAAATATTAATAAAATTATTAGATAATTGGTGATTTTAAATATATTATCCAAAATTATCCCAATATTAAATCTAGATTGCATTTGTTATGTTCACCAGTCAACTTTTATCTTGTTTATTCTACCCTGCTTATTTCATAAAACCCGCTTATCCCGCATAACCACAGTTAAGCCGCATCGTCTCACTAATGTATTTGATTTGTACAGCACAATTAGTTGTTATTATTGAAAGGAATCTAGGTTTCGGATGCTGACAGTCGTTAGGCGGTGCATGACAAAATGTGGGACGGTTCAGCAGCGGTTTGTGCGGAAGAAACGCATTATGCAGAACAAATGTGGTTAGGATAAAATAAGTAGTGCAAGATAATGTTTGAAAGGTGACAATATTGCTGGATACAATAATTATTAAATTTTGATTAATTGATTTTTAACATTTCAGGTTCTCAATTTTTTTTCTCTTTCGAATGAAAATATGTTAATTAATCAAATTTATTTTTATATTTTTTTAAAAAAATTTGAATTGAACAAAAAAAAAAAAGAAAACAAAAAGAGTAACTCACCTCTTCTTTTGAAGGTGATAGTGGCATGGAAGAAAAAAAAGAAAAACAAAAAAAAAAAAGAAGAAGAAGGAGGTAGACATGACGTATGTTTGTCAATATGCTTCTAAAAACCCAATGCTCTTATACACCCAAACAAAAGTGGAGTAGTTGTTCAAACCGACATTTATATATAGGAAACTAGATTCCAACAATTGAGGAATTGTTCAAAGATACAAAACCATTCTTAGCTAAAGCATTGGCGGTAGCATTTGCCAGATGCGGGATAAAAACGTAAACAATAGATGTAAAATATGTACTTAGACAACGAATGTCGTGGAGTAGCCATTTCAACTCATTGACCGCGTCCTTCGAATTAAGTAACGTGACAAGAGAGAGCGTATTCAAGAACAAATTAATGATCTGGAATCCAGCATTCATGGCTGCAATTAGAGCAGTTTTAATGGCCATAGCTTCTGCCACTAAAACGTGGCAAGATTCAAAAGCTTGGAGAAGAATCATCATAGATGAGTCCTTGAAGCACCATTCAATTCCACACGCAAGAGAGGCTGCGATCCAAGTTGCATAAACAAAGCCATGGACTGCAAATTGTATCAGAGCCTGAGTGGCGCATATTTTTTTGGGTGGTTGAGCTTTCAGCTTGGGCAATTGAGCTATCTGCAACATCCTAGCCTCGACAATCGCTTTTGAAACCACATGTTGTTTTGTGAAGCTGCGATTCTCAAACAAAAGCTTGTTCCATGCCTTCTAAAGATGCCAAAAAGGCCAAGAGTACAATGGTAGTTATGTAATACCCGAAAGAGGAAGATTTGTTTGTCGCTGCAGAAATTGAGGCAAGGAAGACGTTGTTGTTATTGTAGATTTGAATAAGGTGGGAGCAAGCTCCCAAGCTCGTGAAGCAAAATGGCACGAGAAGATAATGTGTAATTCATCTTCTGGAGCATCACAACGCTTGCAGCTGCTAGCGTTGGGAATGCCACTAATCGTGAGATTGGTTCCTACCGCAATTGCTTTGCTTTTCAAATTTCAGAGGAAAAATTTCAACTTTGGGGCAATGGGGACCCTCCAAATGCAAATTTTCCAACTGAAGTTTTTCACTAACACATAGCTTGATTTGGTAGAATAAACTCATGATTTCACAGGTAATTGTTCTAACACAAGAGAGTTTTTAAGAGGAATATAGTCGAGTAAAATCTTGTTAATTTGATCCTATTGAGGTAAATGTAGTATGATGCGTTCCACGTTCCATGAGTTTGAGTGAAGGTGAATCAGATCATTCACCTTAAGAGAGAGTGAAACTCGTGTGGCTGGTCCAATAAGGACGTTAAGATGAGTCCACACGTTAATATCGTTATCATCCCCTACGATCTATCTAAGGCCAAGTTTGAAGAGTTTTCTTGCGTCATAACCAATCCAAGAACACAGAGATGTTTCAGAAACTTTACATTTTGTTGAAACTGATTAGTCTGCAGAATTGCTATAACATTGTCACAAAACAAAATACCATCAAGAGGACAAAGAAAACAAAATACCATCAGGAGATTGAAAATATGTAATTGAATGATTCCAAGTCATACCAATTGACACAAAAAGACAGCGTATTTCAGTGATGCTAATAAACAGAATTGCAAAAAAATCTCTTGATTCGAGACCTGATAAATCGATGATGATGAAGAAGATGCATAGAGCCACTTGAAATCGTTACTGGTTTGTGGAATTACTTAACTAACCGGTCAAGATTGAGAACCTGGTAAAAAATTAAAACTTAAAAGGATTGTCACCAATTCGAGCCCAGTATGAAAGGCAGACTCGGTATGAAAAGTGAGTCCCACCAGGGTTCGAGCAAGATATTGGTACCCGATAGGAGAAGGAAGGCTTCCCCTACAAACACGAGAGTAGTCTCTGGTGTGTCTTAAAATACTGAGCAGTCTTGCCTCTGTCCCGGGTTCTTCCCTGAACGGAAGGATCTGCGGTTGATAGGGTTGAGTGCTACATACTAATCTGTGGTAGCGATTTGAGGTAATCTAAATTACCTTTCTTTTTCTTTTTTCTTTTTTTTGGAACAAATCTCCGAGCATACTGGAAAATGCAAATCACTCTGAAGGAGACTGAGATATGGAAATCAATTTCTAACAATCCGTCTGAATTTTTGGCAAAAGTTTCGATGTTCTAGAAGGCTCTTCATTTCCTAATACATCTCGTTGTCAAATTTACATGAAGAGAAAATAATCTCGTTGCAATCGTTTAAGTCCTTTTGTTTTTGTCTAATTCAATGTATTGGGATTCTGATGTGTCGTTCACATGCAGCACGAAACAGCTACGTCTACCAAGAAACAGAGCAAAATAAATAGGCAAACGAAAAACTTTCGATAGCGTATTTCTCCAAGTTTTAATAATTTGATTTTCGAGAGTAACATATATTTATCATATGTTATTGTTCATGATAGGCGGCTGAAAAAAAAACAAAAATTTGGCTCGACAGTAGTTATTCAAGTTAGAAGTTTGGATTTTTTATATATGTCCAACAGAAAGATCACGAAAACCGTTTAAAAACTCACAAATTATGATAATGAATTCATGATACTTCTCTTGTGCTCTATATAACCTTCATTACCATTTTCTACTTTTCAAAAACAGAGGACATCGAAGAAAAGCAACACAGTGCCATCATTATTGTATTTTTTATATTTTCAATTACTGTTTTTCAGCATTTTCAATTTTTTGATATTATTCCATGAACACAATCATTCACTATTGAGACATGTTTAGTTAAAAAAAACTCAAATATGTTACATTATTAAATCTGACTACTCAAACCGATCACAATTAAACTTTTAGTGTTTCTATGGAATATATCAAATACAAGACACCATGTTGTTCAATTTTAATCAAGCAAGACAATGCTGAGGAACCATCTTGCCACGTGCAGAACCGTCAACTTTCTGACACACCGCAGTGGCAGGACCATCCTCATGTCTTCCATTGTGTTTTAAGTTAATGTCAATTAGCTGAACATTCTTGCAAGGAAAGCTCTTGCTACATTGCAGATTCACTGCCACCTTGTTCTTGGACGTTCCGTATATGTTCTTTAACTTCAAATCTTGGATCTGAACATGAGACTCTCCCTACAAAATTCAAGAAAAGCTTCGTGTTATTAGTTTTTTTCTTATGAGACAAAAAAAAGAAAAAGAAGCTTGTTTCCTTGTGTATCAAGTTACCTTCTTCTCGCATGGCGGATGAGGGCAATACTTTTGATCGATATTGATCGGTTTTCCAACATTGATCATCTTGTTATTCTCATAAACAAATTTTGAAACGAGGATCTTTGAAGCTGATGATTCCCATGTCTTGATCATAATACCATCACTTGTGTCGTTAAAAACTATGTCCCTTACCGTTAGTCCCTTCACGTCTTTTTCATCTTTGTTCTTCCCCACGCTTCCGACACTAATTCCATGTCCAAGACCGCAAGTGACGTTAGAGATATATATCTAGGTTACTTGTTCAAGAGAGAATGGCGATACAATCGTCTACAGTGCCTATGTGAGTGTTTGAAATGTGCATGTTGGTTGAGAAACTCATTTTGATTCCATCAGTGTTAGGACTATCGTCAGGAGCTGTTATAGTGATTCCGGTAATGTTAAAGTGATGGACCGAGTAAAAGTTGAAATGACCTATTTTGATGTTGAGTGATGTTATCCCTTCAATACTTGGGTCGTTAACAAATGCAAATCCCATGATCTGTAAAAAAAAAAAAAGTGAATCAAAGACTAGATGAATTAGACGATTCAAATGCCTTCCTCTTCAAGAACTAGACTATCAGAAACATTTGTTCTTGTATCTTCAAAACTCAAGATTAAAGATACAAGAATAAATGAAATATTTCAACAAGATCATGTTATGTTTTGCAATATAAGGTTTAAATGTTTGGGAACTTTTATATTAAAAGAGAATTAATCAGACGGTTTGGCAAAATTCGGATACACTCAATGCTAAATCTGAAATAAAATCGTATATCAATGCTGAAACATTTGTTCTTGTATATTTAAAACTCAAAATTAAAGATACAAGAACATATGAAATGATTAAACAAGATCATGTATATTTTGCAATAAGGTTTAAACGTTTGAAAACTTTTATACCAAAAAATGAATTAATCAAGTGGTTTGGCGAAATTCGGATAAACTCATTACTAAATATGAAACAAAATTGTATATCAAAGATTTAAGATGTGGTACTATAGCGAGTTTAGGGCAATTGGTGTTCTTATGGCAGTCATTGAGTGGCCAATAATGTTTTCCTTGGCCGTCGAGTATTCCTTTGTCGGAGACAGAGAGGTTGTTAATGTATCTGAAATTGATCCACCTGTCCTGTTTAATGTCGTTAGGGTTTGAAGGAGCAAATAAAGTTCCATCGATGACGAACTCGATTTTACTTTTACATGGTCCCACGAACTCTACACCACCAAAATAGAATGTTCCTTTTGGTACATAGATTTTACTATTTCCACCTCTTGAGCATGCACTTTTCGACACCTTTGTGAACGCCTATCATACATGATATGATATTTCATGATATAATGCCAAAGGTAACATCTCAAAATCAAATAACAATAAATGAATTGTGATCAAAATTTAAATGTTGAGACTTCTTCTAAAACTTCTAACAGATTCTATATGTTAAATAGATTTTCTAACATTCCTAACAAACTCTAATTGGTTTAAACGTTCAGATTCTTCCCTAAAATTTTAATTTTCTTCAAAACAAAATTCTAGCAGATTCTATATTCTAAATAGTACCAACATTTAGGGACACGAAAAAATTGGGAAAATTTTAGAGCCAAAATTTTTTTTTTTTTTTGGGCCCAAAAAAAATAAATTTTTTGTATGGTTAATTTTTTACAAACTGTGTAACGCCCCGACGACCTTTTTCATGAGCCACCCGTCCACTCTCAGACACGCTTAACTCTAGAGTTTTTTCAATACATGTGACCAAAAAGATAAATGCAATTTGGTGACATAAGTAGCCAAATCAAAATTTTTAATCCTCTCAGCATTGTACCACATATTTTCTGAAACCGGGATGTGACAAACTGCATAAGGCTTTAATGGTGATTGGGCATTACAGAGCCGCCCCTGAGTGTATCCATTGCAACTTTATTTGGTTCTTCGGTTTGATGAGCTTTTATTCTCTTTTTGAAACAACTTGTAATGAAAATTTATAGTGTTTACCAATTATCTTCGTCGACCTAATAGTTTTGATTTATCTTCATTTGGAATTTTTTTGTTTAAGCAATCCATCATTTTATATAATATCGATTTGGGGATTACCAAACACATTTTGTAGAAATTTGTGTAATCAGTGTATGCAATTGTTTTGCCTTTTTTGTTGCTATTGTTATTGAAGTTATTGAAAAATGTGGGTAGGTAAAGGGTTCGAAACAAAATTATTACGAAACTCGTGTTTTTTTTTTATTAAGTCGAGGAATCAGAAATTAAAATTAGGGGTCGGAAAAATGGTTATCATTTCAAATAGTAAAGAGATTCTTTTGATTTAAGTTCCCAAGTACCTACTACGCCAAACTTGAGATTTAACTTCTCAAGTACTTACTACACCAACTTAGATTAACTTGAAAGGAATTTTGGTGTGTTGAGGATGATGATACAATTGAAAAAAAAAAAAAAAAAAAAAGGTAACTCGTTAGAGAATGGGAAGAAATCGAGTATCTCCATTTATTTCCGGTTTGTAAGGATTACCTAGCTAACCGGTTCATATCGATAAACCCGGATCTATTTTTATTCATTTAACTGAAATTAAAATGGACAATATGTCACCAATTCGAGCCCAGTAAGAATGGTAGAGACTCGGCATGATAAGGAAGTCCCACCAGGGTTCGAGCAAGATATTGGTACCCCGATGGAAGCGCCCGAAGCTTCTCCTATAAACACGAGAGGAAATCTTTCGTGTTGAAGAAACAGAGGAGTCTTGCCTCTGTCCCAGATTTTTCCCTGATGAAGTGAAGGGTCTGTGGTTGATCGGGTTTGAGTGCTACATAATGGTTAGGCACTGCTATCACAGAGAACATGCTCTAATCTGTGGTAGCGATTTGAGGTAATCTAAATTACCTCTTTTTTATTTTGGCGGCTGAATAAAAAAAAGAGGAATATTTGAGTGGAACAGTAGGTAATCTACCTTTCGAGAAATTTTGATTTGTAATATTATTCATGACCAACCAAAAGAAGATCACAAAAAACTTTTATAAAAATTATTATAAAAAATAATTTTAATAGAAGCAAAAGATGATCATGATACTTCTCTTATGCTCAATAATCTTCCTTACAGTTCTCTACTTAAAAAAACAGAGGAGGGGGAAGAAGAACAACACAGTGCCATCACCACCGAGACTTCCGTTGATCGGAAATCTCCATCAGCTCGGCCGCCACCCACACCGATCGCTATGCGCTCTCAGCAACCGTTATGGTCCTCTCATGCTCCTCCACTTCGGCAGTGTCCCCGTTCTTGTAGTCTCTACCGCGGACGTAGCTCGAGACGTTTTGAAGACGCATGACCGCGTTTTTGCGAGTCGTCCACGGACTAAAATCTTCGAGAAGCTTCTTTACGACGGGCGTGATGTGGCCGCAGCTCCTTATGGAGAGTATTGGAGGCAAATGAAGAGTGTGTGTGTTCTTCATCTCCTTAGCAAAAGAATGGTTAGGTCTTTCCGAGACGTGAGAGAAGAAGAGATCATTCTGATGATGGAAAAGATTCGGTAATCGGGTTCTTTGCGGGTGAATCTAAGCCAGCTCTTGTCTAGTTTAACTAACGATGTGATATGTAGAATTGCTTTGGGAAGGAAATACAGCGGTGAAACGGACTTTACAGAGTTAATGGAGAGGTTCACAAGGCTGTTGGGCGCGTTTAGTGTCGGGACTCAAATCAAAAGATTTATAAACTTAGAAAAATATAAAGAACAACTTTTCTTTATTAGATTTAGAAACTTTCTCAAAACTAAATCTTTCTTCTTTCTAAGTTATGGTGAAGTGATGAAGTGATATGGAACAACTCTCCATTAGCACTTGTTTATATAGAACTAGGAAACTTGTTCTCCAAGCCTCGGTAGCTTCCTCTCCAAGTCTCGTAGCTTCCTCTCCAAGTCTCGTAGCTTGCTCTCCAAGTCACTGTAGCTTGGTCACCAAGTCTTGGAATTATCTAACATTCTCCCCCGTAATTCCAACTTGAACTCCGGGAAGTTTGATCTCTTGAACTCCGACTAGACTTCTCATTTCTTTGAACTTGATCCTTCCTAATGGTTTGGTAAGGATGTCCGCCTTTTGCTCTACACCGGGTACATGTTCTACTTCAACTTGGCCGTTCTCTACACATTCACGAATAAAGTGATAATTTTTAAGAATGTGTTTACTTCTTCCATGAAACACCGGATTCTTGGTTAAAGCTATGGCCGACTTGTTGTCTATCCTTAGAATGACCTTCTCGTCCTTGCTAAGAATCTCTCTCAACAGTTCCTTGAGCCATATAGCTTGCTTTGCGGCTTCTGTAGCTGCCATAAACTCGGCCTCGCATGAAGACAATGCAACGGTTGGTTGCTTTTGTGATGTCCAAGTAATCGGTGATGCGCCATAGTAGAAAACGTGTCCTGAGGTGCTTCTTCCATCATCAATGTCGATATTGTGACTACTATCACTATATCCAATAATCCTCCTTGACCCGTTTCTCTTGAAGTATAAACCAAAATTAGTGGTCCCTCTTACATATCTTAGGATATGTTTAATTGCTTGACCATGAGACTCTCTTGGACTTTGCATATACCGGCTTAGAACTCCAACTGCATATGATAGATCCGGTCGCGTATGGAGAAGATACCTTAGACAACCGATCGTTCTTCTATACTCCGTGGCATCAAGCTCCGTCTCGTTTTCAGCCTTTGAAAGCTTTAAACCCGACTCCATTGGCACGTGAGTCAAGTTACACGTCTCCATCTTAGTATTAACAAGAATTCCTCGAGCATAACCTTCTTGTTTAATCCTTATCCCGTCTTCTTCTTGAATTACTTCAATGCCAAGATAATACGTTAGCTTTCCAAGATCCGACATCTCGAACTTCTTTGACATATCTTCTTTGAATTGTTTAATGATTATAAGTGATGTTCCCGTCACAAATAAATCATCAACATAGATAGCCACAATCAAGACATCATTCTTCTCTTCTTTCCGGTACACTGATGGTTCCTTTAAACACTTCTTGAAGTTCATCTCCTTTAGAACTTGGTCGAGTTTAATATTCCATGCTCTTGGGGCTTGTCGAAGTCCATATAGAGCCTTGTAAAGTCTATAAACTCGGTTTTCTTCTCCCTTTTTCACGAAGCCTTCGGGTTGAGTCACATAAACCGTCTCAATTAAATCACCATTCAAGAAGGCGGTTTTCACGTCTAGATGATGTATCTCCCAACCATTTGTTGCTGCAAGAGCTATGAGAAATCGTATAGTTTCGAGTCTTGCCACTGGTGCAAATACTTCTTCGAAATCTACTCCTTGTTGTTGCACATAGCTTTTTGCCACAAGTCTTGCTTTGTTTTTATTCACCGAACCATCTGCTTTTCTCTTTATCTTGAAGATCCATTTTAGTCCAATGGGATTTACTCCTGTTGGCTTGTCAACGAGCTCCCATGTCTTGTTTCTTACAATGGAGTCCAACTCGACTTTCATTGCTTCTATCCATTCAGGAAAGTTTGCAGCTTCAAGATAGTTTTCTGGTTCTCCATCCACTGTGAGTAGTAGCTTCACACTTTCTAAGTCTGCCATCAATACATAGTCGTCAAGATATCTTGGTTTTGTGATGACACGACCATATCTTGTTACTCCTTGTTGCGGTTCTGCTTCTTGATTCTCACCATGGTTTACGTTTTCTTCTTCTTCTTCCTCGACTTGGTTTATAGGTTCATCATCTGGTTCTTGATGATCATTGTCTTGATCATCTTCATTTCCTCTTCCGTCTTCTATAACACCATCATGAGTAAGTTTAAACATGCCCGATTCTCCATCATTTTGTTTTGTTGTAGAAGACCAGTCCCAAACCTTTTTCTCGTCAAAGACCACATCTCTACTAACAATCACCTTCTTTGCATTCGGATCATAGAGTCTGTATGCTTTGGAACCAGGTTCTGTTCCAAGATTGATCACACTTCTTGACTTGTCATCTAGCTTCTTAAGATGTGGTCCAATGATCTTTGCATATGCAACACAACCAAAAACCCTCAAGTGTTCGATGTTAGGTTTCTTGGATGTGAAGCTCTCGTAAGGAGTTTGATTCCGCAATGCTTTTGTTGGAACTCGGTTTATGAGATAAGTTGAATGACGTACTGCTTCCCCCCATAAACTGTTTGGAACTTTCATTGCTTTAAGCAAGCTCCTCGTCATCTCCATCAATGTCCGATTTCTTCTCTCAACAACTCCATTTTGTTGAGGTGTATATGGTGCGGTTAAGTGTCTAGAGACTCCTTTCTCTTCACAAAACCGGTTGAATTCAGCTGAAGTGAACTCTCCTCCTCTATCGGTGCGAAAGGTCTTCACGGATAAACCGGTTTGTTTCTCCACGTATTCCTTAAACCTTTTGAACCGATCGAATGCTTCACTTTTCTCCTTCATCAAGATAGTCCACATGTATCTTGAAAAATCATCGATTAACACGAAAATGTATCTGTTATTCGATGGTGTTGGTGGTGATATTGGACCGCATAAATCTCCATGAATCAATTCTAAAGGTTGCGTCGCACGAAATCTCGATGTGGTTGGGAATGAATTTCTTGTTTGTTTTCCAGCTTGACACACATCGCATATACTCGTCTCATGTGACACTTGCGGCATTCCTGTGACCATCTCTTTATCAATCATGTTTTTCATGGCACCAAAGCTTACATGACCAAGCCGAGCATGCCATCTCCATGCTTCTTCATCGTCTTGAGTTTGTAAACACATAGGGTAGGAGATTTCCATTGGTGTTTTGTAGAGGCGATTTGGTGATCTTATGACTCTTACAAGTAATCTCCCACATGGATCTTTAAGCGTCAAAAAATCGTCTCTCATGTAGACTTCACACCCATGTTCCGTTGCTTGTCCAAGACTTAGTATGTTGTGTTTTAAGTCGGGAATAAAATAAATCTCCTTGAGTGCTCTTCTTTCTCCGGTCTTGCACACAAAATCTATGGTTCCCTTTCCAACAATATCAACATACGAGCCATCTCCGAATCTTACTTTTCCTTTGATCTTCTCGTCTAAACTTGAAAAGAAGTTTTTGTTTCCCGTCATGTGGTTACTTGCTCCATTGTCTAGATACCACACACTTGTGTTGCCATTGTTGATATCAAAGTTCTTCGGAATCACCTTATCTTCATTCAAAAACACCACCTCATGAACATAAAGAGCATCAGCTTCTTGAGTTTCATGTAAATTTGTCTCTTGTCGTCCTGCACCTCTCTCGGGACACGTTGAGACATAGTGACCAGCCTTGTCACATTTCCAACAAATTATCTTGGACATATCCTTCTTCGGCTTATGGTCTCCGGTTTCTCCTCCTTGAGATTGCCAATTGGATCTTCCTCGACCCCTGCCTCTACCGGAACCATCACCGCCGTTACTTCCTCTACCATAACCACTGCGGTTAAAACCTCCTCTGTTGTAACCTCCTCTGTTATAGCTCCCTCTGTTTCCTCCTCGAAAATTTCCAAAAGCTCCACCTCTTGAGCTTCCGTAACCTCTTGAAAACATAAGTTTTCCTTGGTCCTCACTTCGGGCTTCTTCTCCCACACGTTCTTCATACGCCTTTAGCCTCCCAACTATATCTTCAAATCCTGTAGTATTCAGATCTAGGACTTGCTCAAGGGATGCTACGATATGAATGAACTTTTCTCTTGGGAGCCCCTTCAAGAACTTCTTCACCAACTTTGATTCTTCGATGGTTTCTCCCAAAGAAGCTGATTGACTTGCTAGGCCTGAGATCTTGCCCGCAAAATCATCAACCGAGTCGGTGCTGCTCATCGTTAACTTGTCGAGTTCCGTCATTAAGGTTTGTAGTCGCGCTTCTCTTACACGATCTGCTCCAAGATGACGTGCTTTGATAGCCTCCCACACTTTCTTTGAAGATGTTTGTTCTCCGATTTGCAAAATTAACGTCTCGGGGATTGACTGAAACAATAGTGCTGTCGCCACATCGTTCTTCTTCACATCGGTGGAACCTGGATCTATTGTTTCCCAAACTTCGCAAACTCGCAACGTGATCTTCATACGCATTGCCCAAACTGTGTAGTTTGTTGGTGTGAGCATGGGACAATGAATAGATGCTGCGCCAACGTCTTTTGGTCGCGGCTGTTGTTGGGGTTGAGGATTGTCTTCACCGGCCATGCTTGCTTATGATAATCACTTAACACCGTTCTTGATCGAGTCTTCGACTTAAGGCTCGTTTGAAATTCTCGGTTTCCTAACAGGAATACACAATTCTAGTTCTTTCACAACTCAAAATCAAAAGATTTCAAGGATAATAATCTCAGAGTGAATAGAACTTAGCAAAGTGTATTAATGCTAGCTCTGATACCAATTCAAATCAAAAGATTTATAAACTTAGAAAAATATAAAGAACAACTTTTCTTTATTAGATTTAGAAACTTTCTCAAAACTAAATCTTTCTTCTTTCTAAGTTATGGTGAAGTGATGAAGTGATATGGAACAACTCTCCATTAGCACTTGTTTATATAGAACTAGGAAACTTGTTCTCCAAGCCTCGGTAGCTTCCTCTCCAAGTCTCGTAGCTTCCTCTCCAAGTCTCGTAGCTTGCTCTCCAAGTCACCGTAGCTTGGTCACCAAGTCTTGGAATTATCTAACAGGGACTTATGTCCCGTGGCTTTCGTGGATTGATTGGATCCGCGGTTTCGATGGTCAGCTTAAAAAAACGGCAAAACACCTTGATGAATTCTTTGAGAAAGTTGTGCAAGATCATGTAAATGCTGACGAAGATAGGAATGATTTTGTCGATGTGTTGCTCGCGGTTCAGAGAGAAAAGAGCGTAGGGTTCGAAATCGACCGGATAAGCATAAAGGCAATAATCTTGGTAAAGGGAAAAATACACACTTTTTAGACGATGCGAATTCAGATTTGATGATGTTCTTGTATTATAGGTATTTACCTTTGTTCTTGTTTTGGTTTTTAGGATGTTTTTGTTGGTGGTACGGACACATCGTACACACTTATGGAATGGGCAATGACAGAGCTTCTAAGTCACCCAGGGTGTCTAAAAAGACTTCAAGAAGAAGTCCGTACGATTTGTAAGGACAAATCAAATGTATCAGAAGAAGACCTTCAAGGCATGGAGTACTTAAAAGCTGTGATCAAAGAGACACTCAGGCTACATCCTCCCCTTCCATTGATGGTTGCTCACGAATCAACACAAGATGTCACATTAAGAGATTACAAAATACCAGCCGGTACACAAGTTATGGTCAATGCTTGTGCGATCGGGAGAGAGGCCGCGACATGGGGATCAGACGCTGATGAGTTTAGACCGGAGAGGCATTTAGAGTCGTCTGTTGATTTCCGGGGTCAAGATCTTGAGTTGATACCGTTTGGAGCAGGGAGAAGGATTTGTCCAGCAATATCATTTGCTGTGGTATTGAATGAGGTGGTTTTGGCTAAGTTAGTGCATGGGTTTGATTGGAGATTACCGGTTGAATCTAAAGAAGATCAAACCGGTGTCGTTGAATCACCCGGTATTGCCATTCACCGCATGTTCCCACTCTATGCCATTGCATCATCTAGTACTTGACTTGGACATTATAGATAGAGAGATGCTTTACTATGTTTTTTTTTTTTGCTAAAAAAAGATGCTTTACTATGTTAAGTGTACAATAAGCATGTTTTATTTATTTGCAAGTCTTAATAGCAAAGAGATGTTTGAATGAAAATAAATTAGATTACCCTACCCAATGATAAAAATGTTATTATCCAATAATAGATTTTTCTTTTTTTTTTGAAAAACTTGTATGCATATATTTAAGACAAGAAGTAACAAGAGTTTTACATAGGTAAATCTTATAATTGAAACAAGACATATATTTGGTACAAATGTATCAAATATATGAGAAATCGCTAGGAAGAACAAATCCCTGAATTCTGAAAGGTGTGAGAAGGTGTTAAACCATTGTCCATGCCAAGATCACGAATGTAGAATCAAATCTCTAGATAGCTTCTCGGAAGATGAAGAGTCGTGGCTGCCATGTCCATTCCATCTCTTCAAGTTTTAGATAGTAGGTTTTATTATCCTACCTCCTACACTCTTCTAAGACGCATGCATCACTCACGACAAACCCATAAACTTCTTTGTAGAACCCATGTTCTATTGGAAGCATCAGGAATGTGGAACATAAAAGACGATATTTCTAATTTACGGGTAAAAATTCTAGATTTTTTACCCTATATTTGATTTGCAACAGCATTACCCATTTTCCTTGAAGGTATTTTGCAGCAAAAGAATTGACAAATTGCATATTCCTTTTGGTTCTCAAGCCCCTACAACAAGACATGGTTTCGGATCTCAGTCATAGGCCGTCTTCTAAATAAGTCGGAGAAGTTTATCCAAAAATACATTAGGAATGGAATGAGTATAATGTATTTAGCAGATAAGATACAAGTAATTAAAATATTTATTTGGATTCAAGTATTTTTAGATAAATAGGATAAATGGGGATAATTAGGTGTATAATAGTTTTAGAGATCATAATTAGGTGTATAACATGACCTAAATAGAATTTAGGTAACTAACACCCACTTAAATAGAATTGACTAAAATACCCTTAATGATCTAATTAGTTATAAATAGTTGGCTATTATGTTGCTTAAAATAGTTGACTATATGTTAATTAACATAGTTGGCTATGTAAAACATTGTCTAAGTAAACGTGTGTTTGCAATTTTAATTATAATATATTTTACTTTGTGATTAATTCACTATGCTTATAGTTGACTATTTATGCATGTATAGTCAGCTATTCGGTTCTTTTTAACATTTATTTACAAATAGTCAACTATCATTTCAAAACATAGATGACTATGTAAAAACATTGTTTATGTAAAAGAGTGTTTGCTATAGTTGACTATGTAAAACATTGTCTAAGTAAATGTGTGTTTGCTATTTTAATTATAATATAGTTCACTTTGTGATTAATTCACTATGCTTATAGTTGACTATTTATGCATGTATAGTCAGCTATTCGGTTCTTTTTAACATTTATCTACAAATAGTCAACTATCATTTCAAAACATAGATGACTATGTAAAACATTGTTTATGTAAAAGAGTGTTTGCTATTCTAATTATAATATAGTTCACATTGTGATTAATTCACTATGATTATAGTTAGTTACTTATGCATGCATAGTCAGCTATCCAATTTTTTAAAAAATATTTATTTGCGAATAGCCAACTATCATAGATCAAAATATAGTTGACTATGTATGTTGTAACTGAAAATAAGGCTAAAATGGTTATTTTAGATATGCTCCATGTTATTTACCTAATTATAATTTAGGTTATGTTAGATACTTAATTATTGGTGCAATGAGTATTATTAATGCTAATTCCCCATAAATTAGATGATACTGAAAAAATGTTAATAAATTTTGTATATTTATAGTATGAGTTGATTCATCTCTTATTTATTATTAGAGAGGTGATTCTCTAAAAAATGCTTATGTGTCGTCTTTAGAATCACTTTCACAAATTTATTATGACATGGCGCAAGACTTAATATGACATGACACTCATTTATCTTTACTTAACCATAAACACCATAAACATCCATAAAAAAATTCCATATAAAACTTTTTGATTAAAAACACATAATCATAGCTAACAAAAGTACATCAGAAATAAAAACTAACTCTTTATATATGTAAATACAAAAAAACAAATTAAAGAAGAAAAAAATGATAAGTAATCAGAATATAGAAAGAGGTTGTATAAATAATTATTTTACTATAAAATTTTAACCAGTTATTTAGATAACATAATTTATCCAGTTGTCAAATTTATGAAGTTAACAAAGTTTCAAACAAATATATTTATTTTTAAATAGTAACCATCAATATTGAAATAGTTGAAAATCACTTTATATTTCAATGTCCATGCAATATAGATAAGAGAAGCAACTAATTTAATTTCAAGTCAATTATTATTTTTGTTTACAAAGAATTGATTGTTTTGTCAAACATAAATAATAAGATAAAACATATTGTTTGTCTCTAAATCTAATAAAATTTTAAAACAAAACTCGCGCATCGCATGAGTCATATTCTAGTATATTATATAGTATAGCCTTAAGTTTGTCTATTATATGTCATTTTTTTCTTTGTTTTGAAACTGTGAAATTTTATTAAATGATCTTTCCGAAAGAGAAAAATGTGATTTTTGTTTGCTGCCATCGTGAGAGGTTTGTAAACTAGTAGATCTACGATGTACATGGAGTCTAGAGGGTGTATTGGAGTTTTTGGTTAGAAAACAATGTGACTGTTTTTGCCGTCCGATTTTAATGAGTTATTATGGTTCCCTTGTTTGGGTTTAGTTTTTCTTCTAGAGTGGATTTTTTCGTTGAGGTTTTTTCATTCGAAGAGGAACTATCGTTTGCTTTACTTATTCGGTTTCTAGTCAATTCTGGCTATCTATGTGATTTAATTTTTGCAGTTCAAATTTGTTCAACGATGGCTTCACTGAAGCTAACTCAGAACAAAATTAACAAAGACAATCAAATAAGAAGATATATCTTATTTAAGAGAATTGTTGTCGTGTTATCGTATTAGATTTTGGAAGTTCGGCTACTATGGTGGATTGTCGAACACCTAATTGTATATCTTCCACTCGAAACAAGACCATCTTGGTATCGATAATGTGTCGTTTGAGATGATTGTCTTCACTTTTTTCGGTGTAAAAAAGCCATTAGACTAATGGAATATACCTTTTTCATTTTTAATGCAAAAGTACACCCTATTGTGAAAACTTGCAAAACTACTCTAAAGGGGTAGTGAAATTACAGTTAGAGCCTTAATGAACAAACAATAAAACTGCAGCCGCATAACCGTTCTATCCTTTTGGAAGTCTTCGTTGGAAATTTTCTCCAGAAGTCTGCAGCGAAATATGGAAGTCTACATCGTAATTATTTAGTAAATTTAAATCTATAAATACATAAAAAAATAATTTGACCATAAAATCTTTTGGATAATTAAACTAAATGCAATTGTGATGTTTTAAAAATAAAAATTCACCAAATTAGCATACAGTAAAAAAAAAAGACAAAATCTAATGAAAAAGTCTACATTTTGGAAGTCTGCAATGAAATATGGAAGTCTACATCGTAATTATTTAGTAAATTTAAATCTATAAATACGTTAAAAATAATTTGACCATAAAATCTTTTGGATAATTAAACTAAATGCAATTGTGATGTTTTAAAAATAAAAGTTCACCAAATTAGCATACAGTAAAAAAAAAGAAGACAAAACCTAATGAAAAAGTCTACATTTTGGAAGTCGGCAATGAAATATGGAAGTCTACATCGTAATTATTTAGTAAATTTAAATCTATAAATAAATTAAAAATAATTTGACCATAAAATCTTTTGGATAATTAAACTAAATGCAATTGTGATGTTTTAAAAATAAAAGTTCACCAAATTAGCATACAGTAAAAAAAAAAGACAAAACCTAATGAAAAAGTCTACATTTTGGAAGTCTGCAACGAAATATGGAAGTCTACATCGTAATTATTTAGTAAATTTAAATCTATAAATACATTAAAAATAATTTGATCATAAAATCTTTTGGATAATTAAACTAAATGCAATTGTGATGTTTTAAAAATAAAATTTCACCAAAGTAGCATAAGGTAAAAAAAAAGACAAATTGGAATGAAAATGAATGAATGAACTACATACTATCCTTTTCGAAATACTATATTTCATCACATTACATTGAGAAGTTTTGTGACAATGTTGGGACATGGTATTAGTAATTGTTTTGTATTATGTATATATAGTCTTTATGATTGTATGATTGTAATAGATTAACGTTTTAGAGATTTGTGTTACATGATCCATGATTTATAATGAACAACTTATAAGAAGTTTCAATGTGGGGTTTGATTATGAGAAGTTGAATTCACTATGAGGGGATGTAAAATCTTTAATATTATGAGTCATGTATGTCACTGACATTAGTTTGTGGGTTTATGAGTTAAAAATATGAGAAATAGATCGACATTACAATTTGAAAACATATTTACGTTTAGGGTTACATTTAAAGTTCATAATTTCAAGATTTTAAATGTCAAATTTGCAAAAAAATCTAAAATTATGAATATATTAGATTTTTGGATGATTAATAATATCTTTAATTAACAGTTATGAATAATCTAAAGGAAAAAGTTGATTTTTGTTTTGAATTGTAGACTTCCATACGATTTAGTGTTTGAATTGCAGACTTCTATTGTACACTTCAATTGTAGACTTCCAGTTGCGTTTAAGGTTTCATTTTAGAGTATAGGGTTTCGTAGGCTTCCATATGGAAGTTTACATAACCGGAATATTATTAACCTAACCGAATGTCTACTTAACCGGAATTTTGTTTTAACCTAATTAAATGTTTTAGTCTCCATATATAAGCAAGTTTTTCAATGAAAACCCTAATTTTTATTTTCAACCCTAGCCTCCTAACTTTTTCTCTCTTCTCACGTTTTTAGAGAGATTTTTGAGGAATTTTTGCCCAAGTTCTATCTTCTTCAATTCTCCACCGATTTGAACAATTTTTGGGTCGATTCCATACGAAATCTCGGCCTCTTTCTGATTCTAGCAACTAATTTCACTTTCTACAAAGTTATGTGCCTCTATTTTCACTTTTTCAGTTCGTCAACCATGTTAAAGGTTTGAAATTTGGATGTGTTGCTTCATTATTGGTTGAGTTTATGATTCCTTAACTTTTGTTTCCTTTGTTTTGTAGAAAGATGGTGAAACTGAATGGAAGAACACCGATGAACGAGAAAATCTTAATCCTTAACACATTCACAAATCTCAGATCTTTGGTGAGTTTTCTTCATGTGTTGCTTATTATGTCCTTTCAAACTCTTCATCTTCACTAGATCTAGTCCGTTTTATATTTTTTTGTTGATGATTTGGTTTTGTTTGTGTTTCTTAGGTTACAGAAGTCTACACGGGAAGTCTACTAACCCTAATTTTTGTCTCCATATATAAGCAGGGTTTTCAATGAAAACCCTAATTTTTATTTTTAACCCTAGCCTCCTAACTTTTTCACTCTTCTCACGTTTTTAGAGAGATTTTTGAGGAATTTTTGCCTAAGTCTTATCTTCTTCAATCCTCCACCGATTTGAACAATTTTTGGGTCTATTCCATACGAAATTTCGTCCTCTTTCTGATTCTAGCAACTAATTTCACTTTCAACAAAGGTATGTGCCTCAATTTTTACTTTTTCACTTCGTCAACCATGTTAAAAGTTTGAAATTTGGATGTGTTGCTTCATTATTGGTTGAGTTCGTGATTCCTCAACTTTTGTTTCTTTTGTTTTGTAGAAAGATGGTGAAACTGAATGGAAGAACACCGATGAACGAGAAAATCTCAATACTTAACACATTCGCAAATCTCAGATCTTTGGTGAGTTTTTTCTCATTTATTGCTTATTATGAAAACAAAATCTTAAACAGCTATATTTGTTCCTTCAAACTCTTCGATCTCCACTAGATCTAATATGTTGTATGCTTTTTTAGATGATTTGATTTTGTTTGTGTTTCTCAGGTTACGGAAGTCTACACGGGAAGTCTACTTACGAAAGTGTACTATTCAATTTGGAAGTCTACAGGGGAAATTATGAATTATGCATTTTTTCTTGTTTTATTTTATTATTTGTTGTAAAATTGTGGATGAAGCACTAAAAACAACAAAATCCCAAGAAGCTTAAGGCTAAAGATGTGAAAGAGAGTTTCTTTGTTGTATCATTGTATGAAAGATATAAACTTTTGATATTCCGATGATAAGTTTTGATAACACCGAATCAAATTTTTGTTTTCGAATATTCCGATGATAAGTTTTGATAACACCGAATCAAATTTTATTTTTGTTTCAAAAATTATTAGTGGCTTAAGTAACTTAGCAAGTAATATAAAAAATGTAAACAAACACTTATTTCTACAAATTAGCTAAGTGCTAACCAAGCAAGATCAATTTATTCCACAAATGAGCTAAGTTTCCACAAATGAGCTAAGTTTTTAAATGATTCAATTTTAAATTAGGTTAAAATTTGGCGGCAATTTAAAAGAAGTATGGCGGCAATTTAAAAGAAGTAAAAATTAAATTAGGTTTAAAAGAAGTCTACAAGGACAGTCCATAAATAACAAGGGAAGTCTACAGATAAACTCTACATCATAATAAAAAAAAGATTGTCAAATTTCACGAATAAGTTGCAATAGCCTTACTGGTTAAAGACTCACACATTACATGATACAAATCATTCCCCTTGGTTCGAATTGAAGTGAAAACAAAACTTTTTTTTTTAACACAAGTTTGAACATGAGAATAACTTAGATTGAACACAAGTCCGGACACAAGTTTTAAAATTAAATATTTTTTTTGCACAAGTTTTAACACAAAGTTGTACATAATAATAACTTCAGTCCCGACATGATAATAACTTACTTATGAACACTAGTTTCAACACGGTAATATGAGGCGTAGTTAGCAACAATCGAAATTCAACCGTAGACTTCCCTGGAAGTCTGCACAAATAAGGTAATTGGTGGTACAAACATAAAATTGATTTTGACATGCAAATATTATAACTAAACATGTCCAAAGCATACAAAATAATTATTATGACTCATGTGTAAGACAAAAGTTTTTCAAAAAATAATGTTTAAATCTATAAAAATGCGTTTTAGTGTTTATGTACAATGTAGACTTCCGTTTTTTTCGTAGACTTCCCGTGTAGACTTCCAATCAGTCACTCGAAGTCTACGTTGAATGAGCTAACTAGTCACCAAATGAAAAAAATTAGATTTACCCCCTAAATATTAGTCTTAAACATGTCAAACTTACACATATGATGGAGAAATAGGTACCACACATGTGAGAACAAAAAAAACATCAAATCTCTTTTTAGAATGACATATAATTAGGTTTTAAAAAAGACTATGCATTGTAGACTTCCATTTTGACCGTAGGCTTCCCGTGTAGACTTCCAATCAGTCGCTAGAAGTCTACGTTGAATGAGCTAACTAGTCACAAAATGAAAAAATTAGATTTACCCCATAAATATTAGTCTTCAACTTGTCAAACTAACACAGATGATAGAGACATAGGTACCACATATGTGAGAACAAAAAAACCATGAAATCTCTTAATAGAATGACATATAATTAGGTTTTTAAAAAGACTGTGTATTGTAGATTTCCTTTGTATACTTCCATTTTTTGATAGTAGACTTCCCGTGTAGACTTCCGATCACTCGCTGGAAGTCTACAGGGGGTACTTTTGCATTTTAGGCATACGCTTTGCAGACTTCCAGGGAAGTCTTCACAACCGTAGACTTTCCTGGAAGTCTGCAAAGGGTAGTTTTGCATTTGACTAGAGGTTTGACTTTTTGTGCAGACTTCCCTGGAAGTCTGCACAAAAAGAGGGGGTAGTTTTGCATTTGACCAAATTTTGACTTTCTCCAGGGAAGTCTGCAAATAAAAGTAGACTTCCTAGGAAGTCTGCAAATAAAAGTAGACTTCCTAGGAAGTCTGCAGCATTTGTAGACATTCGTACAGGGCAGTTTTGCAATTGTGAATTTTTTCTGGAAGTCCGCAAATGGAATGTGAACTTCCTAGGAAGTCTGCAAAAAAAAAAGAGGTAGTTTTGCATTTGACCAAATTCGTTGATTTCAGTAGTAGACTTCCAGGGAAGTCTACACTATTTATCTACACTTTCTGGAAGTCTGCAAATATTGGTCAACGTTTTATTTTTTGGTCAAATGCAAACTGCCTCTTTTTGTCCGTGCAGACTTCCCTGGAAGTCTACTTTCCAATTCCAAATGCAAAACTACCCTTACGTTTTTGCAGACTTCCCTGGAAGTCTGCACAAAAAAATCAAACCTTTGGTCAAATGCAAAACTATCTCAATCTACGTGGCACTGTTTTTTTGTTTCCAAAGGAATCATGCAGACTTCCTTGGAAGTCTACTTCGTATTTTTCACATAAATAGTCAAATGCAAATATACCCTCTTCGTTGACTTTTGGAAGTCTACACATAAAGTCTACGAATTTCAGATCTGAAATTTTTTGAATTAGTTTACAATCCCAAAGCTCCATCGATCAGTGACATTGCGGGGTGATTTCCCATCGTTCTAGAAGGTTCCAGAAGACGATTAACATACTGTTGGAAAGCCCCGACTCTCAGCTTTCTAGCGATACCAATTTCATTTCTATCGGAGTTTCAAGTAGAAAGTTATCGTTGTTTCTGTACACTGCGATTTTCTAGATCTGAAATTTTGATTTGCAAGTTTCGGTTTTTTTTCATACGTTGAGCTCGTTTTTCGCTTCCTCCACCACTGGAACTTGAAAATATAACTGATATTGAAGAATCTATGGTGTGTTAAAACAAGATTTGTGGGAAATCGTGACAAATTATTTTGAAAACGAAACTTAAAGAGATTTATGTATGAAATTGTAGAGGAGAACAAAGAAAATAAGTAATAAGGATAATAGAAGAGCATTAAGAGTTCAAAAATTAGTTGTTGAGCCATTATGAGCTTGAAATTGGTTGTTCATTGTGGTTGTTCATGGTGGTTGGAAAATTGATGAAGATGGCATTACTGTAAATAGTTTGATTTCTGTAGGATTGTTGAGACTTTTCATCTTTCATTGGAAGTCTACGAAACACAAAAGGAAGTCTACGTAATGGCAGTTTTGTAAATAAATAGACAGTTTAGTGGCAAAGACTCAAAAAATAGAAGAGAGAGAAAGAAGGGTGTAGTTTTGCAATTGACCAAAAAAAATGGTGTAGTTTAGAAAAGATCATTTAGTTCTCTTTATATTTCATATGTTAATCTTCTTCTATGATGTAATCGATTTTAAGTCAGTTCTAATAAGATAAAGTGTTAAAAAAAATGTGACATTTTTTTATGTAACGATTCAAAATAAGTGAAACATGTAATTTTTAACACTATAAAAATGATTTTATATAATATATGTTTACTAATAAATTTGATAGTGAATTATTTTAAAATTATAATAAGTTAATGGATGGTCAACAATAATTATTTTAACCAGATGGTAATTTTTGATTTGGTGATAGAATTTTTTTTAAAAGATTTTTTTCAAAAATAAAAAAATGTAAACTATGGTCAGTTGTGGCTTTAAGAAAATCTAGCAAAGAAGGTATTTGAAACATTCTAAAAGTGAAAGATAAAATTTATTGTTTGGTCAAAGATTTTTTTTTTGTTTTATTTTCAAATAGCAAAACAAAATAATGTTTCTTGGGTGTCATACTATATAGATTCTTTACCTTTTAAACATAGGATTTGAGAGAATTATATTTAATTAAATTTATTTCCCAATTTAAGCAAAAAAGAAGAAAATTTGACTGGATACTGGTAATGTAACGTATAGAAGAAACTTGGCTTTATATATACTCAAGTCCACAAGAAGAACACAAAAATCCTAAGAAAACTCGTCACGAGAAAAACTTGAAGAGCTTGAAGAATCCAAAATTACAAAATATGATCTTGATACTTTTCTTATGCTTAATATTTTTCATTACCATTCTCTTCATTAAAAATCAGACGAAAAGGAAAAGAATCAACACATTGCCATCACCACCGGGACTTCCGTTGATCGGAAACCTTCACCAGCTCGGCCACCATCCTCACCGATCACTATGCTACCTCAGCCACCGTTACGGTCCTCTCATGCTCCTTCACTTTGCAAGTGTCTCTGTTCTTGTAGTCTCTTCCGCGGACGCTGCTCGAGACGTTTTGAAGACGCATGACCGCGTTTTTGCAAACCGTCCACGGTCCAAAATCTTCGAAAAGCTTCTTTACGGAAGCCGTAACATGGCCTCAGCTCCTTACGGAGAGTATTGGAGACAAATGAAGAGTGTGAGTGTTATCCATCTCCTCAGCAACAAAATGGTTCGGTCCTTTCGAGATGTGAGACAAGAAGAGATCGGTCTCATGATGGAAAAGATCCGGAAATTGGGGGCTTCGCCGATTAATCTAAGCTCGCTCACAGCGAGTTTAACTAACGATGTTATATGTAGAATTGCTTTGGGACGGAAATACGGTGTTGGAACAGATTTTAAAGAGTTAATAGACAGGCTCATGAGGCAATTGGGTACGTTTACTATCGGGAGTTATGTACCGTGGCTCGGGTGGATTGATTGGGTCAGCGGTTTAATGGCTCGGCTCGAAAAGACGGCAAATGATTTTGATGAGCTCTTGGAGAGAGTTGTGCAGGAACATGAAGCTGGAGCCTTCGATAAGACTGATTTCGTCGATGTATTACTCGGCATTCAGAAAGATAAGAGCATCGGGTTTGAGGTCGACCGGTTAACCATAAAGGCGATCCTCTTGGTAAAGAGAAAAAAAAAAATTCGAATTCACATCCAATAATGTTTTATATGTAAAACTTAACCATAATTCTTGTTTTTCACTTTTCAGGATGTTTTTGTGGGTGGTACAGACACATCCTCCACGCTCTTGGAATGGGAAATGACAGAGCTTCTAAGTCACCCAGAGAGCCTAAAAAGACTTCAAGACGAAGTTCGTACCATTTGCAAGGGTAAATCAAGTGTATCGGAAGACGATATTCAACACATGCCCTACTTAAGAGCTGTGATCAAAGAGACACTCAGGCTACATCCTCCAGTTCCATTGATGGTCCCTCACGAATCCACGGAAGATGTCAAATTAAGAGATCACGACATACCCGCTGGTACGCAGGTTATGATCAATCTTTGGGCGATCGGGAGAGAGACTGCTACATGGGGACCAGATGCGAATGAGTTTAGACCGGAGAGGCATTTAGAGTCGTCTGCTGATTTCCGAGGTCAGGATTTTGAGCTGATTCCGTTTGGAGCAGGGAGAAGGATGTGCCCAGGGACATCATTTGCTGTGGTGTTGAATGAGGTGGTTTTGGCTAACTTAATGCATGGGTTTGATTGGAAAGCTACGGCAGAAGATGAGACCGATGTTGCTGAATCAATCGGTAGTGTGATTCGCCGAATGTTCCCTCTTTATGTCATTGCATCATCTACTACTTAACCAAGGCATTATATATAAATGCTTACTAATATGTTATGTCTACAATAAACATGTTTACTCATTTGAAAAGTGTTACTAGCAAAGTGATGTTTAAGATTTAAAATCTTGACTTCCTACACTTACTTGATTCATTGTTCTGTACAACGAGCGTAATCACTCTCCTTTCAATTGGGCTTCACGGCTAGTCAAAGGAACATAACGGACTGAAGTTTCGTCCTTGATGCTAACCGAACCATCTGCGTTCTTATCCACCACTTTCAGATCTTGGAATAAGTTCCCAACAGGGATCACCAGTCTCCCACCAGGTTTCAATTGATCAATCAATGCTTGAGGGATCTCCGGTGCTGCTGCTCCAACATGAATAGCATCATACGGTGCAAACTCAGCCCATCCTTGCCTTCCATCTATTTAAAAACAATCAAGAACTCATTTAACCAACAATGTAAAACAAAACGAATCTCAAAAACATTGAAAGGAAGCTCACCGCCAACGTGAACAGCGAGAGATCCTTCTTTCAACAATGGTGAAGCAGCACTCGCTTCAATATTCTTGATCGAAGAAGCCACCAATTCAGGGATATGTTCCACACCAATCGTACGCCCTTCGGATCCAACCATAACCGCAAAGCAAGCTGTTAAATACCCGGTCCCTATCAAGATTGAGCAAACGCTTAACTATCATCATCCTCAAAAGCAAGGATAACCCGATATTTAAGAAAGAAACGAACCCGAGCCGACATCAAGAACACGCATTCCTGGTTTCAAATGCTTTTCAAGAAGTTGAAGGCACATTGCGTGCATATGAGGTGCTGATATGGTTACGTTATACCCAATAGACAAGGGACTATCGACGTAAGCCGAGGAACGATCCGGTACAAAGACGCCTCTATCCACAGCCTCCATAGCTTTAGCAACTTCATCAGAAGTGATTATACCATAACTTTTCAAATTCTCCACCATAGCTTTGTTCTTGTTTATACTACTTGGGCTCCAATATTGCTACAACACAATATATACTATCAGGACCCAAAGCATACAACGATTGAAACCCTAGGTTCATAACAGTAGCGATTTCAATGGAAATTTTGAGAATGGAAATTAAAATCGAGTATTCAATCGATCGGCCATGAAACTACAGATTCGAATCGAAGCGATTATACTACAGTAGAGAGAGAAAGAGTACCTTCATCTTCTACAGCAGAAAGCTTCCGGTGACTAGAGAGAAGAAATCGCAATGGAGTGAGAGAGAGAGACTTCAGGAGTTGATGCGCATAATAGCGGAAACTAAACGCAACAAAGAGTAAAGGTAATATTATATCCTGCGCCTACCTTGTTTTTGCAACATTTCCCCACTACTTCTATTACGTTATAGATTTTACCCCATAGTTTGTCCTATAACAGTTTCACCCAAAATGTCAAAATTTTGACACAATTTATCAAGAAAAGATACCATTCTAGCTCAGTGGTGTGTATCAGTTTGACCCAAAATGTCTGTTTTCGGAATTTTCAAAATTTGGACACAATTTGTTTTGTAAACTGGAGGTCCGTAGTTCGATCCTGCATGAGGGGCACTTTTTTTATTTTTCCTTGAATAAATCTCACCACCAAAACGACTTCGTATTTTGAAAAATCCGGACTCCAAAAAGGCCCAAAAACCTCACTCTGAATCTGATGACGGAAACACGAACGACAATCGTGGGGTTGGTTCGTCACTCTCATCGTCATTTCTAGGGTTTTATAATCTGCAATGGCGAATCTTATGCACAGATTTCTCAGGAACCAATCCTGTTTAAGAGCGATCCCAAAACTCACTCCAAATCTTATACCTTATCAGAAGCCTTGCATCAGCGACGTTGAATCTGTATCTCCAGAATCCGATCCAGTTCCTCTTTCTAACCCGGTGATTACAATCGCCGATAAATCTCTGCGGTTTTACCCTAGTTTTCCAATCGGGTACGGGTTTAACCCGAGTGCGATTCATGATTCGGGTCTAATCGTAACGGATGCGTTTGTGGAGGACAAGGATGAGAAGGAGACGGTGATTTATGCGGATAGTGTGAAGAAGAAGAGGAAGAAGAAGATGAATAAGCACAAGTACAGGAAACTCAGGAAGCGTCTTGGACGCAAATCGAAATCGTAGAGGTTACTTGCTTGCTTGTTCGATTCCAGTGATTAACTAAAGGTTGGGCTTTCGTATTTCTTTGTTTAGCCAATGGTTTCTTTAAATTCCGTAGAGTTGCAATGTTGTTTCTGTGTTGTAACTTCAACAGATCTTTAGAAGTTGTAGTTGCGTTTTTGTAGTGTTGAATTGTTTCAAGAAACAATTATTGTGATAAGATGATAACAATTATTCAGATGTTTGAAGATTATGCTTTTCCTTTCTTGCAATGTGTTATTTTGCTTCTTCAGGTCTTTTTAACTAAACAGAAAAGCTTGAATCTTTTTATAGGGTTTAGTTTGTGATCATATTGACTTTACTTGGCTGCATTGATCTGTTAGTTGCTCTGAGTATCTTGAACCTAGAAAACCCCACTAAGGATAGTGTCATCTACATCAGATAACTTCTTTGAGTTCTTTTGGAGAGGCCTCGAGCTTGTAGGCTCTGGAGTCTAATTATTTTCAAGTAACTCGATGTTTCTTTCAGCAGATATCATCAGATTGTTTTAAGAACTGGTTTTGCCAGCATGTGTCATTTTGTTGTTGAAAATAGATTGAAAAAGTGATGATTATGTGCTTAGTTTCATTAGCCATCTAGATTTAAATGGCATGTAGAGTTGCTTGCTTCTGGAATTGAGGTTACTTGTTCCAGATATATTGAGTGCTTACTAATCTGAGGGTTTAGTCGTCCCAAATTCTAAATAACCCATACTTGTTCCGGATCTATTGAGTGTTTACTAATCTGAGTATTATTTTGAGGCTTGTAATGCTTCTGCTTTCTCAATTTTTGAGTTGGTTGTTTTGGCTCTTGTTAAAGGAGAGGTTTGTGAATCAGCCTAAAATAACAAATAGGTATGCTTTTGGATTGAAAGTTTGTCTTTTTGGTGATTCAGTTTGAGAAATCTTTAACGAATAGCAACCGAAATATTTGCCGTTTGGACATTTCGTTGTACACAAATTAGTAGAATTAAGTATTCCTTTAAAATTTTACCATTTGGTTTAAAAGTTTAGAAAAGTTGTTCTCAAAAAAATGTTGAAAACATGAACCAGTGGATTTACGATTTCATAACAAGTATTTAACAGAAAAAGTGACAGATGCATGAATGTATTAGCTATATGGAGCACCAATCGTGTTCGGGCAACAAAGCTTCCACTCACTCACATTGGTTCATCCTGCTATGCCCGACATTTTGTTTACACATGTGGTATTCTTGGATCAACACTTGATGCAAAAGTTTTATTTATTAATTTTTTTATTGTATTTTATAAAGAAAATTATTTGGGAGATTTTGGTTATCGTCTTCTGTAATCCTTGCTCATATTGTGGAGAAATATATCCTAACCGATATAATGGTGTAACACCGTCCGTTAGTTATCTATAGTGGGAGGTGGTTCCGATGAAGAGATGGAGAAGCTTAGGAGATACGCGAGATGTGTTGGGTTGATGTTTCAGGTGGTTGATGATGTTTTTGATGTGACTAAGTCATCAGAAGAGCTTGGGAAAACCGCGGGAAAAGATTTGGTCGGGGGAAAACTGACTTACCGGAGAGTGATGGGGGTGGAGAAGTCTAGAGAATATGTGGAGAGGTTGAACAAAGAAGCAAAGGAACATCTTTAAGGGTTTGATTCAGATAAGGTAGCTCCTTTGTTGTTTCTCGCTGTTTTATAAAATATCTAACTATTTGTGGCCTTTTTTGTAAACAAATGCACGGCCCGCACATTGTCACTTCTCCTTTCTCTTGCTACTGAGATCTAAAATTTCTTCTCAGCACATCTTCACGCACTCAAATTCGATGTTTTCACGCACTCGATATCTTGTTTTTGATCCTAAATTCTCCCTCTTATCTCGATGGCCTACCCTTACCTCAGACCTCCTCTGCCTGTTGAGTTTAAGCCTAACAAGCACGAACGCAACACACAAGTAGATTTCTACTGGCATTTGGATTTATTTTTTGTACCAACATGCGAAAGGATCCGTTGAGAAAAGTTGACCAAGCTTTGAAAGCATTTGCATCCCATTTGAAGTTAGGAAAAGTTCTGGTTTATGGAGATTTTGGTACTGAAGATTAGGCTCGTGACTTTCGCAGGGCTTATAATACTCAAGGCTTCCTAATGCAATTAGCACATGTAATTGCTTAGTATTACCATCGGTCAGTATTTCTATTCTTTTTCTCCATTTAACTAAAATAATTTGGTAGATATGTGTAGTAACTGAAATAACTTAACAAATATAGAAATTTTTATTCATAAAAAAAATTCTTTATTTTCTACAAATATTAGCTAAAAGTTGATAAATTTTATTTCTATAAAATCATTTAACTTGGTTAATTCAGTTGTTAGTCTTCACGTGTTAGTTTTTGAAAGAGCCGCCGCTTTTACTATGTTAAAAGTCAAACCCAAATTTTTTATTACACTTGCAAACGTTTGGGCTTACTTTAATATTTAAACAAGCCCAGTTTAAGATATACTTAAATTTATTTTATCTCTTAAAGTTGGTCCACCAATTTATAACAGTAAAAAACGCTTGGCCCATCAGCTAAAAGCCCAATAAATTAAACAAAATGTTTTGGAACTGAATAAACCGAATAAAAAAAATTATTACGGTTCAATTCGAAAGTTATTATATCACCAGAAACCGAACCGAACCGAATATGTTTTTTGGTTAATTCGGCATAATTTTACAAGACCGAGAAACCGAAAAAAACCGATTTGACCGAAAGTGCAGGACTAGTTAATTGACTCCTAATATTAGCTTTCAAAATTACCACTAATTGACTACTAATTTTATTGACTTTTGTTTAGGTTCCTCCAAACTACCAATAGCCATAAGCCATTTAAAACTTAACTTGGTTGAACGTTGCGCTAATCGTGAAGACCCATTGATGGTTTTGGTTGCGACATCTAACGCTGATGTCTTTGATCAAATGTACAAGCTAAGGGGTGTGGGATTCAAGGTTTCGTGGGCATGTCGTGAGGACATGCATCTCGAAAATAAACTTGTAGAAACAATCTTCGATGGTGTCCCAAATCCTCAATGGTAAGATGGCAAATGGTTTTGGAAGACAAAGATGATGAAGGGATTGGGACCTGAACACCAAGTTTAGTGTACTCTTTAAATACATTTGGTGTTCGGGGAATCTGGTGCCGCGTTCGGGTCGGTTATGTGATCTGATGGTGGAAGATTTGTGGTTCGGAGCTCTATTGTGGTAACTCAAATTGATTCCTTGTGAGTCAAGTCTAGGATCTGGCCGAGCATGACTAATGTTAGGTTCTTTTTTATTTCCTTTTTTAAGTGTATTTGTTTTGCTTATTAGAATTTTAACGTTTTGAGTATTTGTATTCAGATTGGCAGTGTCGGTCCATTCATTTTGGATGCCCTATGCATATATGTAGAAAAATGTCATTTTCGTACGTTTTCTTATACTGTAAAAATAGTAATCTAAATAAAAAAAACACATTAAAACTCCATTAAACCGTTTATAATTCAAAATATTTAGTAAGAAATAAAAGAAAAATAACAAAATAGAAAAACAATTTTTGAAATATTGTTCACCTTGTATTTTTGCCTGCAAAATCAATAATTAAACTCACGTTGTCGAGTTTTTTAATCAACTATGATGCAATGGATGGCAAATCTAACTCATTCAATCTCTCTTGTCAGATGGTAGACCGCAAAAAATTTTGTTATCAGCTTCAACTTCAAACTTTAACTAATAATTTTAAATTAATTTTTAAAAATGAGTAGTTAACAAATTTTAACTAATAATTTTAAATTAATTTTTAAAAATGAGTAGTTAACATGTTTACTTAGAGAATGTCATAAACTTGGAATGGTGGAAGAATATTAGCTTTTGGCTTCAAGAAGATTCGCTTGGTTTTGCTAAAATGACATTAATTTGTATTTTGTTTTTTTTTCTTTTATTTCTTTCCAACTATTTGGAATTATAAACGGTTTAGTGGAGTTTTAATGTGTTTTTTATTTAAATTTACTATTTTAACGGTATAAGAAAACGTACGAAAATAACACTTTTCTACATATATGGATAGGGCATCCAAAATGAATGGACCGGCACTGTATATAAAAAAAATTAACAAACGGTATTTTTCATTACGATCTTTAATAAACGGATTTTATAAGCCAAGATTTCATGCATATATGTATTCCCAAAAACCAAAAGCTAAAAAGTCACAATTCTAAGTTGAAAACCACAATCTACAGTAAAATCAAAACCAAAAACAGAAAACCCAAAATCCAAAATTCAAAAACCACACAATGGTTTAAGCTTCTTTGAGAAATATTGTTTTTCTAATATTCAAACACATGATAAGACTGAAAACACTTTATAAATCGGACATTTTATATTTTGCTAGAGTCATCAACGTTTATAAAACTCTTAGCATCAGTAATGTAGCCTAGAATTACGGGTTAAATCCTCTTTGAGCAACACAAAGTCAAAAACGTTTGTATACCGAATCTTTTTGAGATTCCTCTTCAATTATTTGACGCTTATAAAATATTTGGGAATCTCAATGTTTTGGATTTTAATTGGATAAGGGTAATGACAATTAAGGCACGTTAGCTGTGTGGATCGGTCCACGATGATCCCTATATAGTCTAGACAAAGAACTACTATTCACAACGAATAAAATGATAGAATCACTTGCACAAAACAAGGAAACATCTAACCACGTCGTTGCATTTTGGAGATCTTATCATATACACAAACTTATATCAGACAAAATTTAAGTATATGAAGATTGTAAATTAATTGAAAAGAAAAAATTTAAATATATTAAGTGAAAAGAAAAATTTGTAAATTACCTATATTTGTAAAAATTACATCTCATACCATTGACATCGATTAGTAACTTCTAAATATACTCTATACGAATTTATATATATCATTTTAAATATCACGAATACTAATTTCATTACAAAAACTATGTTTACAAGTTTTATATTATTTAAGTAGTAATAAACTCACGCATATCTTTCCAAAACTTATATACAATATGTTTAGGCGATTTTTTGTCCATGGGTCCAACCAGTTGAGGACAAGTCTCTTACACAAACAACAAATGTGTAGAGACTGCAAAAACACGATTGTGAGGTGCTGTTTTACGGCTATCCAACGGTCAAGTTAATAACCAACGAAAACATAAAGAAGACCATAGATTGAGACGTGAAGAGACTGGAAAAGAATGTGAATAAAGTGACACCATGTCGAAAGATATTAATCCTCGATGTATCAAAGAGACAAAAAAAAAACATAGTCTAAAGGTCAAGACTGGCTAGAAAAGAGATTGATGTTGGCCGGAAAAGTGAATGTGTATCGGAAAAAGACTTAGTTTTGAGAAAACAAGAAAGAGCTGAAGATAAGAGCATGATCAATGGTGAAACTTTTCATAGGGTTCTTACCAAATTTTTTATTACAAATTTTTCATCATCAATCCACAAAACTTTAAGACCATCTTCAACGCTTTACTCTTTTTTTCACCCTCAAATAGAGTAACTCTATTGTAGAATAGATGTTTTTTCCAACTCATTGCTCTATTTTTCATTCTAAAAGAATATTCTAAATATATTCTTTTTCAGTTTAGTCATTGACTTATTAACATTATACAATTTACTCAATTATTTTATAATTAACAATAATTCACTAAAATCACAATAATATTTTAATTAAAATTTTATTATAGAAATAAAATAACATTACACAATAGAAAAAAGATAATTGAATTTTTCCGAATTTTTCCCACAAATGATCAACTAGAGCAATTGAAGAAGACAAGTGCAAAAAGAAAACACCATTTTGAGATTCAAGACAAGAATTACTCCTTGAAAGAACTTAAAGAAGAAAATAGAATTTTGCGTCAAGACTTGAGCTTCATTCATGATCCGAATATTCATGAAAAAGCATGGATTTTGAGACTGAAAAAGCATGGATTTTTCAAAAAAGGGTTGAGTAACAACAACATCAACAAGCTCCACCTTAGTCTTCTTTATTTGGACAATATTTTGATGATTTAAATTATTAAGGCATTAATTATAATATTTATTTTATGTTATTTATCTTAATTTCATTATTTTCCATTTAAAAATTTCATCGTATTTGAAGTTTTTGGTTGCATTTTAATTGTGTTGGTTAAAGATCTTTTATAAATATGAATTTTGAATCAAAAATTAAAGAATCAATAACAAAACCATTTATTTAATAATATATTTTAGGTGTAAAAGTAGAATGAATAAAAAGTTAAAAGACCTTTATATAAATAAAAAGAGTTCAACTCTAAAATAGAGTGAGATTTAGGTTTACCTTAAATGTAGAGTAAAAAGGTAATTGTTCTATTTTGGTGTAGGATTTAGAGTGGGGTTGTAAATGATTTTACTCTAAACTTCTTTTTAGAATGGGATTTAGAGTGGGGTTGGAGAAACCCTAAGAAGATATTTTATTTTTTTTCTCTTTTAATGGTAGAACCCTATAAGGGGTTAATTTTTTTAAAAAAATTATAAACATAATATGTTGAATAAAACAAAAAATATATTACATTTAATAAAAAAAATGCATACAATCCGTGTTTGTTTTTTTGTTCTTTGTCAAAAAAACATCGACTAATCAAACAATGACACGTGCCAGGTAATAATCAATCTTTAAAACTCTTAAATTAAGATTCAGTTCTTCATAACTAAACTAATTTTTATTTAATTTTAATTTGTTTTATGTTAAGAACTTATTTTAAGAACCACCAGTGGACATACTCTTAAAGGTATTCATAGATTGTTATTTGTCATATACCTCCTACGTCGGACCGGCTTTTTGTATGATCATATAATACAATCAATGACATAAGGTATCTTTTTTTTTGGTCATCTGGAATTTTCATAGATCAACATAAAAGTTTTCTTACAAGATACAAAAATTGAGGTCCCTTCAACTACACTCCTTATATATCTACACCAAAAAATTACCCCCAAGACACATCAAAGAGAGGACACCCCTTTCTCAGTAGCAAATAAGTGTTCCAACCAACGGGGATAACCAATTGCGACATATGACATAAGGTATCATAATTTCACTTATGTAGATGTATTCATGTTCGTTCAAAATACCCGGTGGAATATCCTACTGTATAGTTTTTTTATTAATTTCATAAAAGTTGGAATCTTTTTCGTACATATGAATATTCATCATTTGGCCTAGCATGTGTCATAGTTATTCTCTTTATTGAATAAAAAAATTATTTTATATGTTCCCTTACACGAGGAAGCACCAATGCATGATCCAAACACGATGCGGCCATTAAGCCAAGAATTGTTAGAACTATTCTTTTATATTCACTACTCAAAACGATGATTAACTTTAACAAAAATTCTTAACCCACAACGATCGGTTTAATTGTTTATACTGAGTTTTTTTTTTGGGGTCAAATTTGTTTTATTTTTTGGCATAAAGTCAGTAAGGCATTTTATTTGAGATTTAAATTTCAAACTTGATGCAAACCACGTTTACAGAAAAATAAAAATGCTTTATAGACTTTTTTAATAAATAAAAATGAATGGACAAAAACAAAACTTCCAAATTTGACATTTTAAAAGCCGAGCGCTTTTTTGGGCAATGAATAGCATGTTGGAGAACAATATATTTTGTCAAAATTTTGAGA
The DNA here is from genome assembly GCA_963576765.1 of Draba incana. Classification (NCBI taxonomy): domain Eukaryota; kingdom Viridiplantae; phylum Streptophyta; class Magnoliopsida; order Brassicales; family Brassicaceae; genus Draba; species Draba incana. Next base: position 11,329,523 of record OY755217.1, read on the forward strand.
CGAATTGTGCCGACCTACTAAAGTTTTCACAGTTTTCGGAAAACTGGCCAACGCTCGCCACTCTTGCCAAAAGATTTGAAGCCTTGTAGACCCAATTTCCTCATTTCTCCATGACGTTGATTACCCGTTCCTCATATCTAGAAACCGATTTTTTAGCTCGATTAACTCGGTTTCGGTTTTTTTTCTAAGTAATTTGGTTTTATTTTAGATAACCAATCGTGAGAGTTTTATATAATTAAATGTTTAGTTGTCAAAAAAAAAAAGTTCTCTTTAAAAAATAATATGAAACTATACAACCTTTAATATACAGGCTGTGTAAAGTGTAAATTCAGAATTACAATTAGTTAGAGATGAAGATATGGAAATGATAAATATATCGCCACGCGGTCGATCTCTCGAAGAACACATGGCTCTCCTGAGACCATGGAGAAAAAATGTTTTCTATAAGACGAATACATTAATCATTAAATGGTCGATGTAGACAATTTTAGGTATGTAATTGTGACAAAAAAAAAAAGGTTTGTAATTGATATATGGCTAAACAATGTTTTTTAGAAGCTAATTAGGTTGCTTTCGTGTGTGGTGGAATGAAAAGTTGCTGTCGTGGTTTATAAACAAATAACTTAAGAAGTTCATAATTTCAAACAATGCAATGTGGCCCAATAAAAAACAAGCCAAACTATTATAGTTTGTGGAGTAGTCAAGCTTCTCAAAAAAGCAGCCAAAAAAAAGAAAAAAAAAAAGCTTCTCAAAAAATATATTAAGACATAAATAGATAAATTCGAAAGTATGTAATCATATCAATGTTAATATTTTATTCTTTTAATGTAACAGTTGATTTTTTTGGTGTCATTCCTTAGTCATTCCTCCTTTCATTTTTCAAAAAATGGCTGAAAAATAATTAATCAAAGTGAGATTTTCCTTAGTCATTCCTCCTTTCTTTTTACACTTTAAATCCTTTGCAAAAATGAGATTTTTGATTGTACAAGCCAACAATGCCCCGGTGTGAACAGCTTTTGTGACCACATTTTCCAAACCCGAACGGCCATATCGTAATCTAACTATTGCTTTCATTATCCTCCTAAGCAAGAAAGTTGCTTCATCTTAATTTTTCATTATTTTATAATCCTTTCATTATTGTATAATCCTATCCGTTGATTACGATTTTCCAGTAAACCCCCATTAAATGCTCCAGCAAGGTTATTACTTTAAAGAATAAAATATCAATATTAGTATGAGTACTATTTTCATCCCATTCCAAACGATGAAGGCTCAATTCATAATTATAAAGACTCAATTCATATTTCTTTCATATATTTTTGTCAGCACGAAATTTATAATTTTGGTTTTTATTTTTAATAATTGTACTTTTGGGTTCCTTGATCCTTTGAGATGCGTGTACAAGTGTCATAAAAGTGTTCTACAAGTATGTCCAAGACATATAAACAAATAATAATATTTCATCTTATAAACTAACGTCGATGGTATTTTAGTCATTTCCTATTTTTACTCTTTGCCTATATATATCTCCAACACCATTTCATTAAAATCTCAACTCAAACAAATAATCAACCAACAGAAACAAAAATAATGAAGAAACATCTGTTGATCTTTCTCTTCTCTCTTCTCATTCTCAAAACCGTTTGCGGATTCGATTACAACGATGAAGAATTAGAGAGCGAAGAGAGCTTATCAAAGCTCTACGATAGATGGAGAAGCCACCACTCTGTTCCTAGGAGCCTCCATGAGAGAGAGAAGAGATTCAACGTTTTCAGACACAATGTGATGCATGTTCACAACACCAACAAGAAGAATCTATCCTACGAGCTTAAGCTTAACAAGTTTGCAGACTTGACGATTCATGAGTTCAAGAGTGCCTACACTGGTTCTAACATCAAGCATCACAGGATGTTGCAAGGACCGAAACGCGGCTCGAAACGTTTCATGTACGAGAATGCAACCAAAATTCCGTCCTCAGTTGATTGGAGAGAGAAAGGTGCTGTCACTGAAATCAAGAATCAAGGACAGTGTGGTAAGTATAAATCAAGATCGATTATATTGAGAAATAATGCAAGAAGTGATGTTGAATCTGATCCAATTTTTTGGGACCTAGTATTTTTATTCTATATATTTTAATGGACTTATTGAACATCTGAATAGGAAATATATAAATTTGCTTTAAAACATACAAAATGGCGTTGTATTATAAACATACACTCACTAAGAACATATATGTATTACAAGGTAATTACCAAAAACAAATTATAAGAAATGTTCATGCTTAAGCATATGTCTAATTCGAAATGCATAGTAGATAGTATATGTATATATAGATATATAATAAAATTGAAAAAATATAAGAATTAGTTGAATCTTATTAGTAAATTTATGTGTCGATTTTTTTCTTTCAAATGTATGAATTGATCTAATATTAAAATTTAGTTTAAATGGTTTGAAAATTTTCAAATATACCAGGTAGTTGCTGGGCATTTTCTACGATTGCAGCCGTTGAGGGAATAAACAAGATCAAGACAAACAAGTTGGTCTCACTATCTGAACAAGAACTTGTGGATTGTGATACTTTACAGAACCAAGGCTGTAATGGAGGTCTCATGGAGATTGCATTTGAATTTATCAAGAAGAATGGTGGAATCACCACCGAGAATAACTATCCCTATGAAGGTATTGATGGAAAATGTGACGCTTCAAAGGACAATGGTGTGATTGTGACCATTGATGGGCATGAGGATGTACCTGAAAACAACGAAAGTGCTCTTCGTAAGGCCGTTGCAAACCAACCTGTATCTGTTGCAATTGATGCTGGTAGTTCAAATTTCCAGTTTTATTCAAAGGTAATAAAAACAATTGAGTTTTTAGATACATGTAATATCACATATGTTGAACATAATACAACTACTATCCTATATATATTAATTGAGGAGACATTAAAAGTTAAAAATCCTAGGTGTCATTCAAAGAGAGTCTTAATAACATATTAATCCTAGGTGTCATTCAAAGAGGATCTTAAGGAACACATTAATTAAATCAACCAATCAAAACATTTCAATTTGACATGGTGGAAATATCTACATATTTCAATATTTATAATATATATGCGACATTGATGACAAAAATATATACGTAATACCAGAAAACTCAAACCAATTCAATTAGTAATATTTTGGTTAGTGATAAAGTTGGGTTTAACATATTTTATAGAGTTATTGAAAAACATTTGTTTTTGTAAATATAAGATGTATATCACTCGATTACATTCTTTGTCATACATTATAAAATAATGTTTCGCTTTTCAGTTTTTTTCATTTTATATTTTGTATACATTTAAAACGTAAAACCTATCACATATTAAGACATTCAAGATAAATTAAATCAACCAATCAAAATATTTCAATTTGACATGGTGGAAATATCTACATATTTCAATATTTATAATATATATGCGCCATTGATGACAAAATTTATACTTACCAAATTTATTACCATACCAGAAAACTCAAACCAATTCAATTAGTAATATTTTGGTTAGTGATAAAGTTGAGTTTAAACATATTTTATAGAGTTATTGAAAAACATTTGTTTTTGTAAATATAAGATGTATATCACTCGATTACATTATTTGTCATACATTATAAAATAATGTTTCGCTTTTCAGTTTCTTTCATTTTATATTTTGTATACACTTAAAACGTAAAACCTATCACATATTAAGACACTCAAAATTCAAAAATCGATCGAATAATTTTTTTAGTGGACATGATTATTTATCTAATATTTTTTTGGTATGCATGATGTAAAATTATATATTTTTATTCTATAACAAACTGAAATTTATATTCCCACGCTTGGCGTGGGTCAAAATCTAGTTAAATATATTAAACAACTAATGTAACGTTTAACTCAAAACTATATATCATATATATATAACATGTGATCAAATCTTTGGTAACGTGTTGTAGGGGGTGTTTACGGGACAGTGTGGAACAGAGTTAAACCACGGTGTGGCAGCCGTCGGGTATGGGGCTACCTCCAAGGGGAAAAAGTATTGGATAGTGAGAAACTCATGGGGAGCTGAATGGGGAGAAGGGGGTTACATAAAGATCGAGAGAGATATTGATGATTCAGAAGGGCTTTGCGGTATTGCAATGGAGGCATCTTATCCAATCAAGCTCTCATCTTCCAATCCAGAAGCCTCAAAAGACGTTGATGCCAAAGATGAGCTCTAGATATGTGTATACATTGTGTAAAACCATACCAATGGTGATCTTGTTTCCGTATCAATTAATGTTTGTTAGTTTCGTCTCATGATTTGATTTTAATGTTGGTTTTGAATTTGAATAACAAGTTTTATTTTTCTCTATATTTGCTTATTAGTCGATTACACTAAGACATATATGAATAGATTGATGGTATCAGAGAAGTGTTTGATGGTCGCGATCTTTTGTGGCAAGTTGTCTTGAGCCTGGTGGTTCGTTGTTGCCTCATGAGGAGTGTTGCCCAGAGTATCGAGCAGGCTGGTCATCGAAAATTTGATTATCCTATTATCTTCTGATTTCTTCTTTTCATCGTCAGATTCGTGGCTCGAGGATGAGGTAAAAGTTGGCCTCTTGGAAGGATTGTCCTAAAATTCAGAATTCTTTTGCCTTCTAGACTTTGAACGAGTTGGTTTTGTTTTGAGGATGCTCGTTGATGGAGTGCCATAATGGGATGTAAAAGCTTCATCAGCAGATAAGAATCTAGGGAGCGGGGTTATCTTCCTTGGTTCTTGATAACCGGAAAGAAATCATGGGGAGTATGATTCCTAATACGTAGGGATCGATGTCATATTTCCAAGTGGATTAAAATATGAATCTCCTCGATTTCGATTTTGGATCATGCTATCCAAACTCTTCTGGAGATCCCGTAATTGATTTTTGAGGTTGGCTGTCTCGGCTTCTTTGTTTCGAAAGCTTGGCGTATTGACCATCATCCGTCTTGCCATCATCATCATTTCTTGATGTAAATTGCCTAGTCGTTCATGTATCTCCATTATCGAGTTTTGCAAGCTGCTTAATCTTTTGTTGGAGATGTCGGTGAGCTGATCAACTTTATGACAGATTGTTGCCCGAATTTGATTTTGGGCTAGTGAGTTCTCCGTTTACCAATTAAGGACCTTTTCTCCTTGACTTAATTGGTCGGGTCCTAAGGAGTTGATGGCCCTTGTAAGGATTTTTGGGCTATGAACGACACCGTTTCTTGTAAAATCTCCGGGAGGAGGGAAACCAGTTGATTGCATCATCATCAGTGGTGGCTCTTCTTTTCTTGAGGAGTATTCGACAATGAATTCGTAATTGCCTTTGTCGTCTCCTAGTGGCCCAAATGTTCCTCTTAGTTAATGGTATCAGAGCCCGGTGCCCTCTAGGATTTGAAAGAATTATTGTTTATGAATGAATGTTCTGGGTAATAATTTCTCATCATGTCTACTTCCAGTCCTTTAACAATCGATTCTCCTTTTCGAATTTCTACTTTACCAAAATCAAAGAGTCGTTCTTCATCTTCGTCTAGTATAAACTCTTTCTACGAAATCGAGTATGTTCCAGGTGACCAGTTACCGGAAACTACTCTACCCTTAGTAAATCCATATGAATACTTTGCAAAAAAACCTAGTGCCTTTTCAGTCAAAGGTATTCGAGAACTCATAAGACTATCCTCAAGCAGGCGAGTCATGGAGAATGTCTAGTCCAGTAAATTCTCATCGTGTCAAGTCCCAGCCACTAAAGAAGAACAGTTCATTTCCCTCAACATTCCAGAGCATCTTCCAAGGCTATGGCAGCAAAACGGATATACCCCTCTACATTTTGGGGTGGTGCAAATAGGCCTGACCTTACACGCTTGGAAGGGTCTACCGGTGGTAGCACGCATAGCTTTATTCGACTCAAGACTAAAGTCATACAACCAAGCTTGCATCGGAACGGTCCAAACAACATTGAATGCAGGAACAGTGTTTGTAACATTCACTACAAGAAAACAATCGATTAGTGGCTACTGTTTGTGACTGAAAAATCAGTCACTAATTTTTGCGACTACTTTGAGACTCTTATGTGAGGACACCAAAATCAGTCGCAAAACCGTCGCCAATTTGTGACTTATCAACTTCGTCATAAAAGCATAACAAATTAGCGACGAATTTGAGACAGACATTTGTTGGTTTTCATGTAGTCGCAGAGTAGTCACAAATTACAGACTAATTAGCGACGAATAAAGTGGTCACAAATTTGTGACTATTTTGTTACCATCAAAGCAGTCACAGATTAGTGACTACCATAAAAGCGTAACAAAAGCGTCACAAATGTTTAAATGTAGGTAACAACAATTTTTTAAAAATTGGTAGTGACGAATTTGTGACTTTTTAGTGACTATATAGGGTTTAGGGTTTCAAAATAACAATTTAATTTTTTTTTGGTAGTGACGAATTTGTGACTCTTTAGTGACTATATAGGGTTTAGGATTTCGGATTCTCAAACCCTATACTAATGTCACAAAATAGTCACAAATATACCACTACTTTGTGACACATTTGCGACGCGGAAGTAAATCTGCGACTGATTAGTGACTACTTTGCCACTCCATTTTACAATACTACACCTTAAAACCCAAAATGGATGCTTCTATGATTCATGGTTGTATTTAGCTTGTAATCAAGTCAATGACAAAGTAGCAAAGATGTGGTTGTAGTGAGTAAATCAATTTCCAAAAAAATATTTATGTGAGAACAACATTAATGTACTTTAGGTTATAAAGACTTATAAGTTTTAAACTAAGTTTATGTAAAGTTGATGTTTTTGTAAATTAGCTTTGTTAGTAGTGGTTTAATGGTTATATTAGTTTATTTATGATATATGGTTTAGAAAAATGCTAGAAAAACAAATTTTGGATCTAAATGTTTAGGGTTTAGGAATTTGATTTGTGACGATTTTAAGTAACTATTTTGTTACTCTTTTGAGACTAATATATTTTAGTTTCCCTCTCATTTGCTTTCCATAATTTCAGTTTCCCTCTCACCCAAATCTGAAAAAATCAAAATTTGAGTCACTTTTATATAAAATCACTTGCGCTTAATTTTCAACTTAATTTCTCCTCTCTTGTGTCCAGATCTCTTTTCCTCTTCTCTCTCTCTCTCTCTGTCGCTCTCCCTCCCTCCCCTAGGGTCTGCTATATTCCACCGTTGGACTGATTCAGGAAACAAGGATGTTGGGCAAGAGCAGCGGCGGGAGAGAAATGGAACTCTCGTTGGGGACCTGATGAGAAGAAAACTGAGATTATGCGCAATCTGTGGGACGAATCGACGGAATTGGGTTACGGTATTAGAAAGCTCGACGGAAGACACTAGCAGGTAACAAAGAATTGATTTGGGTTCGTACTAAATTGATGATTTGTGAGTCGTCGTTTGTGGAGCTTGGAGAAGGAGACACAGTAACGTGTACGTTTACTCCAAGTTCTTCGAATTTTCCGATTTTTGGGGAAAATATTGATTTATCTGTTTTGATTGATAATTTCCCAGTTCTGTAGAGACCGTGATTGCATTTGAGGATCCGAAATCGTTGAAACAGGTATCAATCTGATTTTTTCTCGTTTCGAATTGATTGTGATTTTGCTGGTATAGTTGTAGCATAGGACGATTGTTTGAGAATTAGTAGTTATAGTTAATAGAACTGAGGATACCTAGAGAAATGTCTTACATTGGCGATTCGAGTTGTGTTGGAACGTTTAGGAGGATAGCTTTTGAGATTATATAGAATTGATCTAGCCACTTATGTGTCAGAGTTGGCTCTTTTGTAACTGGATGTGAATGATGAAGCTTCAGATTCAGCTGTTTGTAGAAAGAAATGCATATGCTCTGAGGCTATAAATGTAGAGTTCGAGGTTTAGTGATTTCTGTATCAAATGTTGCAATTTGGTTGACAAAGAAGCTTGAAAAGTTGAGTGTTATAACGCTAGATTAGCTGTCATGTGAAAGTTGGCTCGTCCCGATACAGAATTTGAACATTTTTCCCATTGTTCTTTTAATCTCTTTCAAACTCATTAAGGTTGATTCTGAACCTAGGAGTGGCCTTCGGTACGGTGAATATGTATGAGTTTTTCAAGGTTTTTGTTACGAAAACTGGAAATGCGTACTAGTATATCAATATAGACGAGCCACTCATGCTCAATCGCTCGATTAATTTCTATTAATTAGGTGGTGATTGTTGATGATGGAAGTGTTGATGGAACAAAAAGAGTAGCTTTTGATTTCGTTAGAAAGTACTCCGTTGACAACATTAGGGTTATACCACTTGGGAAGAATCAAGGGAAAGGAGGAGCTATAAGAACAGTGAGTTCAACTCTTAGTAGCATGCAATGCAGCTTTATTTATTTATTCATTCTCTGTGAGTGAGTAAGAGTATTTTGCTTACTATTTCATCTTAGAAAGAGAAATTTTAATTGAAGCTTTCTACTTTTTTGAAAGCATTAAATAGGGAATGATGCATTCTCGTGGTGAGCTACTTCTCATGTTGGATGCTGATGGAGCAACTAAAGTAACAGACCTAGAAAAGCTTGAAAATCAGGTTTGACTACTGAAATTTCATTCAATTTGGAAGGAAAATGTGTTACAAATTTCCTGATCTCCTCTAGCTTCTCAGATCCATGTAGTAGCCAGAGAAGAAAGGTCAATCAGAGACCCATCATCAAAGCAAGTGGATTTTAGAATAGGTGATGTGCAAGTATCCGCATTTGGTTCTCGTGCTCATCTTGAAGAGAAAGCTCTTGCTACTGTAAGTCTAGTAATCTGTAGTAGATACAACATCATTGTTTTGATTGTGTATGCGTCATAGATAATTGACTTTAATCTGCCGATTACAGAGGAAATGGTATTGCAACTTTCTGATGAAGGGTTTCCATCTTGTGGTTCTAATGGCTGCTGGTCCCGGAATTGGGGATACTCAGGTGAATTTGTTGCTTCCTTCTGCAGTCGATGTAAATTGCTCTGTTTCACTGAGACGTGTTCTTAACTAAACATCGTTTTTTCGCAGTGTGGGTTCAAGATGTTTACTAGAGCTGCTGCTAGAAGACTTTTTACAAACATTCATCTGAAAAGGTATTTACATTAAACTGATGACTATGATAAACTAGCAGTAGAAACCATCGATAAGAGCATCCCATTTTGACTCGGTACTCTGCGCAGGTGGTGTTTTGATGTTGAATTAGTGTTCTTGTGCAAGTGTTTTAACATTCCAATGCTCGAGATCTCTGTGAACTGGTCCGAAATACCCTGTTCTAAATAATTTCTATTTTCTAGGTGGTGATTGTTGATGATGGAAGTGATAACTCCTGTAGAAAAACAAGTGAAGATGATCAAGTTCATGAAGAACAAAGATCCAAAACTTAGGCTGTTTCTTCAACTCTTGAACTCTCTCTTCTTGTTTTTTGGTCACAAGAACTCTCTCTTCTTAACAAACTAGCATGTTGTAATACTTTTTGTACTTTGATTTCAACCCTTTTGTACTTTAAATGATTGATATGTAGTATGCTTTTAATTTCAACATTTTTGGTTATCTATTTGATTGGGACAATTCAAAACAAAACAAATAAACAATTAGTAGCATATAAGTGACAAATCAGTGGCAAATTAGTGACTAAGATGTGACTAACCCAAAATGTGACGACAACAAAATAGTCTCTAATTAGAAGCTAATTAGTCGTTAATTTGCGACGAATATAGTTAGTCATAACTTAGTCGCAAAATCAAAAGTCGCTAATTAGTCGCTTATTTGCCACGCACAATACAGTCTCAAATCTGTTGCTAATTAGTGACTACCTGTCTGAGTCACACAAGTGTCGCTTATTTGCGACTGAGTTATGGAGTCCTAAATCCGTCGCAAATTAGCGACGAATTTGCGACTGAGTTGTGGAGTCTTAAATCCGTCATACATCCGTTGCTAATTAGCGACGGATTTGCAGCGTCGCAAATTAGCAACGCATGTTTTGCGACGCCGAGTTGGCGTCGCTAAGTAGTCGCAAATGGGTCATTAGTGACGAATTTGTGACGCTTCTGGGAGTGGCAAATGGCCTGTTTTCTTGTAGTGATTGTTTCCGAACTTTAATGTCTTGTTACAGGATCCCAATCTGCTACAGACACTAAAGGTCCAACTACAAATACTCGGAGCACCTATGCAAGAAAAAAGCGGCGTGGCTACCCTTCACCATCAAATCGTCTACAGGATCCAAGATCATGCACTTGATCTTGCATTACCTTCCTCAGATGATGCGTTATTTCTTGAAGTCACATCAGCATCACAAGCACCAAACTCGGTTCAGATTCCTCGACAAATATCGCGCAAAGAATTGTTGCGTCGACTACCGGAATCATGGGTTACAAGCTATGAAAAACTACATCAAGCAACCCAAACGCCTATACAGACATCAGATGTCAGCTTTCATTCTAGAAATGATGGAACAACTGGAATCAAGTTCGAAAAACCGAGATCTTCATCATTCAGAAAGCAGCTGTTCACTCAATTCACCATACAGATGGATGAACAAGATTTTCAAGATCCACAAAGGGAGAAGCTACTACCAGTAGTCTCGTTTAACAAAAACGGGAAAGTCATATACCCTTTCATGGATGAAAACGGACATAAATACTTTGATATATGTTCGTGCTTTGCTTGTTTGGCTGATGCAGAAGACTACGAATCTGACGACGAGATCCGCCGAAGAAGGAGAAAAAAGAAAGATCCTCTTTACAAAATATATCTCCAAGGCGATCCCACTGTCGGGCCACTAGGAGACGACAAAGGCAATTACGAATTCATTGTCGAATACTCCTCAAGAAAAGAAGAGTCACCACTGATGATGATGCAATCAACAAATTTCCCCCACGAAAGTCATATATGAATAGATTTTCTCAATGATAAGAGATAAGCGATGGACCCATCATTGGATTTTTTTTGTTATTAAATGATAATTAAACAAACTAGAAACATAACTTTTAACAAACAACCATAAACAAATAACATTCTAAAATCACTGTCTCGGGTTTTTTATTGGCTGATTTTCTGTTCCGTCATCAGAAAAATTCAAATGTCGTGGTCGAGCTCCAAATATCTGTCTTCCGTCTAGATGGTGTTCCAAAACTAGGAGATACGTTAATTCTTGGATCACGATTAGCATTCCCCATTTGTCTTGGTGGTATCCTACTTAACATTGAAGATGTGCCTGCATTAAAGACTGTAGAAGGTGCAGTGTTTGCATCATTTGAGCAGCAGGCGATGGGGGCATATAGGGGAAACTACCAAGCCCTTGAAGAAACATCATTTGAAAATAAGGTGCACTCATCATTTGCCCGGGCATGTTAAATCTGAGTCCATGTCATGGAAAGAACTGCCCCATGCCAACTGAGGGATGAACTGTGGAGTATCAGGTTGATTGTACTGTGAATTCCTAAATGAATATCCAACTAAACTTCCTGACGATCTTACACTACCACCGCTAGAACCACTTAAAAATGGTTGAAAGTTCTCATAAGCTTCGCCAGTTCTGGTGCTTACCCGATCTACTCCAGTACTTTCCAAAATTCCAATTCTATCAGCATCTGATTGAAATGGGATGTCCACAAATGTATTACCCCACCATGCATCTTTCTTCAGTAGCTCTACCGATGCTTTCCAAAACGTTTTGTACTTCTCTATCGGCAAAGCATTTAACATTGAAAATGCTTCTTTGAATTTACCATATTCTTCTTGACTAAAACTATCGGGTCGCAATGCTGATACAGTTGCGCGTCGTGCATCAGCCATATCTTGAAATGCCGTGGTAATCAAGCCTTCAAACGCTCGCCTTCGTCGATTATTTTGACTTTTATTACTAGCATAACGTAGTCGTGAATTGCTTCTCCTTGGACTACTTCCTCCCCGTCCAACATTGTACGGAGTTGCACGACTAGCATGTCTGCCCGAACTATCATGGATTTGTTGTGTCATTTCTACTCCTTCTGTTTCATCTACTGCTTCATCAAGTATATCTTTGTATGTTTCTTCAGTATCAATAAATGATGTATCTGGTAAATGAGTAATTTCTTCTTGGGTTTGAGGTATGTTTTCATTTGTAGGCGCCTCGTATTTACCATCATCATCCCTACCAGGCTACCACCATGACCAGAATCTGAACTATCATCGGCTCTTTCATAATCTTCTTCTAGTTCTCTACGAGCCCCATCCGGCGTCATACATGTGTTCAGTTGATACATCACACCACCCATACATTTGTTGCATTGCATCCCAATATTTTGGCGGTTTACGATGACAAGCACTAATAAATCTACTTTCCTGAAAAGAATAGGAAAAAAATATTAGTTGAAATTATTATTTTAAATTTTTTGAAACAAAAACTAATTAGACAACACAATAGTATATTGGTTACCAACATACCGCTTCACGTAGTTTCCACCACGAAGGATCCATCGTAATGACTCTTGTCCTATGATCCACACTAGCACCACTTCTACCCATAAGTTCAATCAATTTCTTATGGTTTCTTTTCAATGTATCCATTTTATTTTTCACCATCTTCCATTGATCAAGTTTTTTCCCTGCTTTATTATATAATTCACCCATAATACGGTTACGCATAATACGGTTTCTCTACGCACCTTTTAGTTCATACGTATTATAATCAACTTTTTAAAGCTCAGCTTCATATAATTCGACCAGATGAGTTTCTTTCTAAAAAACAAAACCAAATCATATATATATATATCCAGTAAAAACTCTATAAATTAATAATATTGGGACCACGATATTTTATTAATTTATAGAGTTATTAATTAACCGAAAATGGAAACTTTCCATAATTTTTTAAAAATAATTTTAATTTTAATTTTTTTAATTCATATTATGCTATATTTTTTATGAAATTAGTTTATTCACTTTGTTTGTTTATACTATATCAATTAATGATAGAGTTATAAACTTTCATTTCTAAGAAAAAAATAAACAACACTAAAATGATATATAAATATATTTTAGTCATGTTTATATTGCATATATTAATTTATGATATTATTGGGGCCATATATTTACATAGGATTTCTAAAAAAATTATTATCTTGTTATCTTATGGAATTGTGTTATATTTTACACCAGGCCGGCTCGGGACCGGCCAAATTTATTAATTTATCGAGTATTAATTTATAGAGTTTCTACTATATATATATATATTTCATATATTTATGTACATATATGTACAATAGTACAAACCAATATATAATGTATACTAAAATAATAAATGAATAACTTACGTTTTTTCGTATGCGTGAAGGTCCCGGACGATCATTTGAAGCCATACTACAAGAAAAAAATATGTTAATTGTTTTCTCAAATGAAAATATTGTGTGTAAGCGCTTTACTTGACTTAAATACAGATTTACTTGACTAAACTATTAGTCTTCTAAATAAATAAATCAATTATATTTTGAAACTAACTTTTAAAAATTAAATAATTGATAGAACTTCAGATTAACCTAGTTTTATTAATAAACTGATAGTAATGACTTTGACTGCAATTTGTTTTTACTAAAATAGTATCATAATAGCAATTTAAAATAGTTTATGTCATACCAAATGTTGTTATATATAAAAATAGTTATACACATTTTTAGAAGTTACCGTTTTCATGTTTGTTTATAAACTAATCTATAATCAATATTGTTTACATATTGTAAAGATTATTGGCAATTAAATAAACAATATTGCATGCAGTTTTATCACATAAATACTCTTTTATATACACGTTAATTGAGTTTTCATTTTTTTTTATGCCTTATGTATAAATCTACATATGCAACTATGTTTTTGTTAAATTGGCAGAAATATATCTATTATATATTAAACAACAAATATTAAAATTTTGATCAAAGAAAAATAAAAGTTTAACTTACATTAAGAAAAATATTATATGCAAAACAATATTACCTTAATTATATAGTGAGCTGTTAACACAAAAGTTTAGATATGTAAAGATTTTGTAATGGTGTATGTTTTTTTTTCAAAGAACGAATGAAGTTGTGTTCATTGTTCAAGTTAGCTCTATTTATAACCATTTTTTATCACTCAATTTTATATATATTTTCAAATTTAATTAAATTCTTAAAGCAAAAAAATCTATCCAACCAATCATTCACATATTTTTCACCTTAATTATCCTTATCTTCTACAACCTATTATTGGTTGTATTGTACAACGTAGAGCTTTGAAAAAGTTTTTTCTTCTTCCTGCTTTTGTTTCCTGCTTTTTTTATTGGTTCAAGATAAATATGTATATATTTAAAAGAGCTATACAAGTCCACCAATCAAACTCTTAATAAAATTACAACGAAAATGCATAGTATGTATCTCTGTCAAGGTAAGCTTTTCTATTCTGTCAAAAATGGTATTAGACCCATATCAAGTCGTATATTTAAGGTTGGTTACCGGTTTTGAATTAGGAAATACACCGTCGTTAGTATACGAGAATACGACGTCGTATAAACCTGCATTATTGTGCTAAGTTACATATAGTTAGGGGTGGGCGTTCAGATACCCATTCGGGTACGGTTCGGATAATTCGGATTTTCGGTTTTTCGTATAATGACTTATAAGGACCATTCGGGTATTTTATATTTTTTTGGTTCGGGATCAGTTATATGAGATCGGGTTCAGATCGGTTTATTGTACTATATGTGGAATCTAGTAATGACTCAAACTATGATGGGATCGGGTTCGGATTGGTTATATCCGATTAAAACCGAAAATAATGTCCTTATTAGACTAAAAAAAGTTTAAAACTCAAGTAATTTTTCATAAAAACTTAAGCAATAATCTACTAAATTCTAACAAATTTGAATCAAAATCAAATTGAACAAAAAAATAATTCATAAAAATGTACCAAAACCGATTCACACCAATTATTCACTCGATTGTCTAATCGCATTAGGGGATTAGGGTAAGTCGAAGATTTGGGGCTAAAAAATAAGGTAAGTGTATAACAAGGATGATTTTGTTCGGGTTTAAGTTCGGTTATCGGATAATATCCGAACCGAACCAAAATCCAAACTCAAATCAAATTAAAACCAATCGGTTAATTGACCATATCCACACTCGATTCGAACCGCCTGATTTTGGTCCGGTCCGAATTCAGATAATTTGCCCACCCCTACATATAGTCATCCTAGCTCGAGCTTATTGGCTTTCCACTACTTTGATTATAAATATACGTACCTATTAATGAGGAGGACCATCTTATCTTTAACCATTGAAATCCTATTGTGTTTCAATCAAATCTTTCTTTATTTTTTCAGCTGTTTCCACCTAATCTATATAGTAATTTTTCAAGTTTGTTAGAGCGTAAATGCTTATATATCATAAAATGCGTTGCTTTTCACGTGTTTTGTGAAATGGACCCACTTTTGCTTTTGTCTATGCACGATCTTTTCTATTTTCACTATCCTTTCTCAATTAGTCATTAATTCTCACATACATAACACATACCATTTTTTCTTTGATTTTGTCGCACTTCGAACTTTGAAGAAGCTACTGCGAAGGCTATAAACTTAGAAATTTAGAGTAAATTGAAATTGAGGATCTCTCGAGTCTTTTTGTTTTTATTTTTTGAAAATCAGAAAGTGATCCGGGTTTTTACTTTCCAACCAATCCTCTTAAGATGAATGTAATTATGTAATCATGGAGTAGCTCACTTCCCATATATTTTAGTGGACCTAAAGTGTGATACCATTTTGGCTAGTTAAATAGGCGTGTTTAGAAAATTTCACGGTTGAAAAGAATTGAACCTTCTTCTAGACCCATAAAACAATTCATTCTTCAATTGGAATCATTAACCCACTACCATTTTGTTGAATTTTTTCTTTTTCGTTATGACTAATTTTTTTAGTCTTACCCTTTTCATTCCAATATTTTAGTATAATTATAATTATTGGTAACATTCAACACTATAAGACGGCATTGATATAGAGCCCCGATGAGCCGCATGATTGGATAAGACTGGTCCCAGAAATCTTACAAATTATTGTCTATATCAAATCAGTCTTGTTAAAACCCATACCATAACATTTCCTAGTTGTACAACGCGTTCTAAATTACAATTTCATCCAAAATTTAGAAATATACAATTTTTCTTTTTTTTTTGTCATCAAACTTTTATATTAACCTTAAAATGAAACCAAGTCGGATACAATGTCGCCAGAGCGAATAAACAAAGCCGGTGGCCAAATAAGAAATCCTCGGATACAAAGCCCATACGAGGGAAACATGAACGGAAACAAAATACAAAGGCTAATAATTCATAGTTTTGACATCACAATTCAGAAAACACATAAGCTCAACCACAAACATTACCCAAAGATAAGGAGGTGTAGGATAGACGAAGACCAAATCGGACTATAAAAAGATACTAGCCAACAAGCGCAAACCCGAGACATCAGCAACCCAAACAAGAAACCACCGAAGCTGAGCAGAGCATTAACCACATCAAATGATTGAGCATGAGAATGCTATGAAGGACCAAAATATAGGGATACATTAAGAAGAAACACCACTCCAAAGAGAATTGCAACGAAAATTGAAGGCGCAAAATCAACCCAAAGAGTCGAAACTGAGTCTAGAAATCGCTCCCCTCTTCAAAGACCACGAACAAAAACCTTGCAATGCAGAAACTTCAACAATGAAAGTAACCAAAGAGACCGGATCTAGTTGAAGCCCATAAAGATCAAAAGTTGTAGAAAGCCTATGAGGAAGCACGCTCAATAAGCAGAGAAGCCGCATCGACCCACGCCAAATGTACCACCACAACCCAACCCATCGGTCTTTACACGCACAAGTAACAAACTTTAATACACCTTGTAACAAATCGAACCCCCAATCCAACAACCATAGTCCTCATAGATCTCCTAAAGAACTGAAACCCACAATTAAACGGAATGATAAATAGAGACGGATCAAGCACGGACCCAAACCCTAGACAAGGCAAAAGGAGAAACAAACCCAACACCTATCGATACGAGACCATAGCCACGCCGAGAAGGAGGAAAACGTCGCTTCAACCTCTACAGACCAGAAACAAACCCGAACAAGACAAAAACTGAAAACCGCATCTAGATCTCATCCCGACACATCAACTTTAAAACCAAGCAATCGACAACCGAGATAATAAAAAGAGAAAGCAAAGAAGAAAACACATGGATCCGGGACGGGTTGTGGTAGCCGCGGGTCACCGAACCAGACTAAGAGCTTGATTGGTACACCCACTACTACCCGCTACCACCCGCCAACGCAGCGTTTGCGGGTGGTAGCGGTTCCTAGCGTTTGACAACAATCATGAAAAACACTTTCTACCGCTCCAAATCGCTCAAAACCAAAAGCTGTTTTCCCCGAGCGTATGCGGTTGCGGGTGGTTACGAATGAATTTATTTTTTATTAAAAAATAAATTAAAATCTACTTAAAAATTATAAAATATATAATCAATTTTAAAAAATCAAGATTTGAATATTATAATTATGAAATAGATAAATAATTTGACATTTTTAATTAGTAACCTATTATAATTTTGTATTTATAAAATCTTCACACCAAAATTCTCTTAATAAATTACGATCACAAATATATAAAAATCTAACAAACTAAAATTTTAAAATGTAACATTAATCTACAAAAGAAACAATTTATCTATTAAATTCATAACTTTAATCCAAAATAATAATAATAATAATAATAATAATAATAAACAACGTAAGTATCATATACATGAATTTCGTATTTATATTTACTGAATTAATAATTTTAATATTTTATTATAATAATATGATTTTTGATATTTTTTTTATAATTATTTAATGTGAACCACTATTGCACCCGCTGTCAACCAGTCGTATATATCCCGCAAACGCATCAATTTTTAACTGATGCACAAGTCGTTCAAATCGTTCATAAACGCTTGAAACTGCAACCGTTCGCTTCCTCAAATTCCCACAACCGCAATCGCTGCGGCTACACCAGCTAGGTTTTAACCAATTTTAATTTTGAGAACCGAAGCGGGGGCGAAAATATTTTGTATAGTTTAAAAATATTACAATATATACAACCTAACACTCATACCAATGGTTAAAATAATTTAAAATAATTGAAGGACTAGTCAATATTCCAGGGAAAAAATAAATATATATATTTATCATCTCATCTCTAATCATTTCTTCAAGCATATTCCATAGAATACAGAACAAGAAACCAAACAAGAAGAACTACCATGAAACTTTCCTTTATTGTTCTCTCTTTTCTTTTCATACTTCAAACATGCCAAGGATTTGATTTCCACGAAAAAGAATTAGAGACCGAAGAGAGTTTATTGAAGCTCTATGAGAGGTGGAGAGGCCACCACTCTGTATCAAGGCCCTCTCACGAGGCTCGAAAGCGATTCAACGTTTTTAGACACAATGTACTTCATGTCCACAAAACAAACAAGAAGAACAAGCCTTACAAACTCAAGGTCAATAGATTTGCCGACATAACTCACCACGAGTTTAGAAACTCCTACGCTGGCTCTAATATTAAGCATCACCGGATGCTCCGCGGACCCAAACGCGGATCCGCTGGTTTCATGCATGAGAATGTGACCAAAGTTCCGAGTTCTGTTGATTGGAGAGAAAAGGGAGCTGTTACTAAAGTCAAGAATCAACAAGATTGTGGTAAGATACTTTAATAAGATTTATGAATCGAGAATTTTATGGACGAATTTTTTTCTTGTGGTTTTTATGGTACTTGGTTTTTGGTGGTATTTAATTTCTTGCAACTTTATGGAGATATCAAACGGTGTGTGCGGCCTCCATTGTTCTGTTTTTGATTGATTGAGGCTATCTCGGAATCGGGTTTGATCTTGATCTAAAATATTTCTCGAAAATTCTTCATATTTCTTCCGAGTGATCGAATACTTGACCTTTTTTACTATTGAATCACTAACTACAAAGACTTCAATCTCTAGGAAGTTGCTGGGCGTTTTCGACGGTTGCAGCAGTTGAAGGGATAAACAAGATCAGGACGAACAAACTGGTTTCATTGTCTGAACAAGAACTCATTGATTGTGACAATGAAGAGAATCAAGGTTGTGCGGGAGGTCTTATGGAACCTGCGTTTGATTTCATCAAGAACAATGGTGGCATCAAAACCGAAGATAGTTATCCTTACAATTCTAATGACATTGAATTCTGCAGAGCTAAAAATGTTGATGGAGACATTGTAACGATCGATGGACACGAACACGTCCCTGAGAATGATGAGGAAGCACTTCTCAAAGCTGTTGCTCACCAACCTGTCTCGGTAGCTATTGATGCTGGGAGCTCCGATTTTCAGCTTTACTCCGAGGTAAGATTTAAATTAAAGATTAAATAAATGAGACTTTTGTTTATATCATTAATCACGTTATTAGGAGCTTGATTGGCAAAGCATTTAGAAGAGTATTAAGATTTTTTAACTTCGAATCAACATTTGCTAATAAGATTAAGGGGATGATTGGTTGGACCGTAAAATATGGTTACAGCCTTAAATTTAAGTTACAGCCTTAAAAGTTACCAATCACACTTTAAATTGATTTTAAAACTACAGCCTTAAAAAAAGATTTGGCTGTAACTCCCTCCTTTCCTACAACCATATCTTCGTCGCTGTAGAGAAATAATGATGGGTTGTACGTCTTATTTTTTTAATTTTCCTTTTTATTCTCCTTCCTTTCCTTATATAGTACATATACATATAATTATTATTACTATTATAGATATGCATAATAAATTCTATGTTATTTTGGTATTATATATATAGTACTTTCCAATTATACTTTAATTTAAAATAATTATAGTCAAAACTCTACAGTTACAACAAAAATGTCTACAACCGAAATTCTACAACAAATAATCTACAGCTACAGCAAAAACGTCTACAGCGTAAATTCTACAGCAAATAATTTACAGCTACAGCCCAACCAATCACCCCCTAAAACTTAGAGTAGAGTATTTGGAAGTTGGTCCAACATATAACAATCATAATGCTACATAATATTACATGTCAATGAATTACCAATCAACTGGTCTTGTGTTTTTGGTCACACCATTAAAGCTAAGTCATTTCTCAATTTTCATCAGACAAATCCATTAAATAATTACAAAATCTATATAGCAATTGCAAACACCAATTTTACTTTGGATTTCCATCGGAAGACTAAGTCATGAAAAATAATATTTTTTTTGTCACAAACACACTTCGTCTATTAATTAACCAAATAAATCATTTGTAACCAATAGGGAATAAAAATGCTAATAGTAAAAAATAAAGTTTGTCATAGCCGAGAACTCTTCGCAAGCAGGTCTGCTTTTTCATTCTTCTCGCTTGGGCACTGCAAAAGTGAACTCTGAGAATGATTTTCGGAGTTCTATAAACTCTTGTAGTTCTTGGAGTTCTATAAACTCTTGTAGTTCTGGTTGGTATCTGGGCCAATCTTCGGGATTTGACACCATATGAATTAGATCCTTTGAATATGTCACAAATAGCAAAGAAAAACGATCTTTGCGCTTCAAATTTTTCATGGCCCAGAGGAGGCCATGCATTTCAGTATGTAATGGGGGCATACTCGATCGCATACTCCGCAGCCCTAACAAATCCGTTGTTCCATCATGTAACTGTAACACCCATCCAACTCCGCTTGTGACATCCCCTGCCTTTCAAGAGCCATAAAAAAAACATAAGAAAGGTCATTGGGCCACTCATGTGTGCTTGGTGGAGGGTGAGGAGGTGGAGAAGTGTGCGTAGATCCGGTATCAATGTTATCCAACCACACTTATTGTCGGGGCGAAATTATGATTTGGGATCCTGTTTGAGATCCAGACTAATATATTCTCAAGTATGATCCAATCCGCTCCGAAAATTCAGATACTTAGTAGGTCCATATACGGATTTAGGTGATGAAATCTTGGAACCATTTTTTTTTTTTTTGGTGAATTGAAATCTTGGAACCATAAACCAGCTGTTTTTTAGTTTTAAATATTTAAAATACATTTCAATTTTGAATTTTAATTTTAACTTTTCATAAACAACTTTTAATATCACGCATATATGTTAAATATATTTTTTAGTGTGAAAAAATTAAAACATTAATCATTAAATGAAACAAACAAAAAAAACATTCTCTGAACACTTGTTTCACAATATGAACGTGCATAGCCTCTATTGTATATGTAGGGTGTGTTTACGGGAGAATGTGGAACTCAGTTAAGCCACGGGGTGGCAATTGTCGGGTATGGAGAGACGGAAACCGGAACAAAATATTGGATAGTAAGGAATTCATGGGGAGCGGAATGGGGAGAAGGAGGTTATGTTCGGATAGAGAGAGGAATATCTGAGAATGAAGGACGTTGCGGTATAGCCATGGAAGCTTCTTATCCAACAAAGTTCTCTTCTAATTCCTCTGCAGGAACCACTTATGAGCCAGTAGCTCGTGATGATGTTAAAGACGAACTCTAGAAATTGTGAGTCATGAAGATGGGATTTCGCAATTCTTATATGTTGTGGAGATGTGCTAAATGGTGATATTGGTTATTTGAGCTATTGTTGCATGTGTTTATGTAATATATTATGGGATTTTTTCTTTCTTTCTTTGGAACACCACATGGCTTCTTGTATACATATCTATGGGGGATTCATATTCAATTGTAAGGAGTTTTATGTCCTTTTCATTGGCCAACATATGTTGTTTTTATTTCTATGTTAAATGGTTTTATGGTGCAAACTTCAAACCTTTAGTTTGTTATATATGATTCTTTTTCCTCACAATTGTATTAGTTAGTGTGACACAATACTCTCTCTCTTTTAGTTACGCCCGTAAACACTTGGAACCAGTTCTGGCTACAGATATGGTTCAGGAGACGACAATTTACTTTATCCATGATAATAAACCTCTTAAAACTACACATTCCAATAACTAGTTTTAATTCATATGATTTATTTCCTTATTTTAGCTTCTTTCTTCTTTAAGCTCTTTATAAGCTCGTGTTTTTCATCACTTGTAGGCACTATATTTCAGCAAATAAAACGTTTTCTTTTTGTTTTTGTTTCTTTTACGTGTGATCCTTAAATCTATTTTTCAGTATCATATAATATAAAATTATGAAATAACTTAAGTGACACACAATTTGTAACACTTGCAACTCCAAATTTGGCATCTTAAGCTACATTTAGAGTAATCTTATGCGACATAGAATCTAACACATCAAAGAGACAACCAATGAAACTCGTATTCGATCATCTGCTCCACTACTCTGCTGCTACTTTCAGTTTACCTTTACCTTTATCTTGTTTTTCTTCTAAACTCTGCAATATAATTTCCCAAGCGTCTGCATCTTTATCATATAACACTGAGCCGATTACTTTAAGGCCCAAAGGAATAAATCTGGCAAGCTTGATAGCACGGACAGATAGCTTTTTAAACCGAAGATCTGAAAGTGATTTCTGCTTCAATGCGAATTGATAGAAAACTTGAACAGCTTCATCCAATCTCAGGCACTTCACTTCATATACATGTTTCACTCCATTGGCTACAAGCAAACTCTTGTCTTGTGTGATTACAATGACTCTACTTCCAGGGCCAAGCCAAGTGGTGATTTTCCAGACATCCTCTAACGTTTTACTACTATCCACACCATCAACTATAAGCAGAACTTTTTGGTGTCGAATCCATGATTTCACGATATCTTAGCTTTTTTTTGAATTCCTCGTCACAAAATCTTCTCTTTCGAGAGTTTTTGATAGTAACCGTTCTTCTAGAGAGGATGAGTAATTTTCTTGAGCATTTTCTAGAAAAACATGGGTATGGAATTGCTCCGAGATTTCCTCGTAAGCATATCTTGCTAGTGTTGTTTTGCCAATGCCTCCTGTTCCCCAAATGCCAACTACACGAACTTCTTTGTCAGATCCAAGCTCTAACAATCCTGACAAAACTTGCATACGACTATTCATCCCCACAAGGTCGTTTAAATAGTTTGTTGTGCTCGATCGACTTATAACACTATACCTGGCAGATGAGTCAAAAATAATTCTGTTGGGTTCTATAATACCCTTATCAGACATTATTTCGTATCCATACAATATAACATCCCACTCCTCCCTATCTTGGCCAGATAATCTCAAGCCTAGCGATATTATGGTTGAAGGAATACCACCTGCTAACTTCACCGCACGACATGAGAACTCTTCAAATCCAGTTACAGGATGAGTCTGTTCAAAAGCATGGAGACAGAAAAGTTGAAGAGCTTCTGAGAATTCCAGGCCTACAATTTCATAAAATAAAGGTGCAGGGTAAATGTAATAGTCATCATTGATTATAATGACTCTGCTCCCTGGCCCCAAACAATCAGATTCTCGTTCCAAAAAAGCATACATGATCTCAGAGCTGACCATTTTTGTTGCATCCTCACCACCGTCGACAACAAGGAGAACTCTTTTTCTTTGGTACCTATATCTATATCCTTCAAGTTCATAACGCAAATCTCGTGGGCAATCTACCCAGAAATGGATGTCAAAATGGTGAAAAATCTCGTTATACATATATTCTGCAAACTCTGTCTTGCCGATTCCTTGCTTACCCAAAATCTGGATCCAACGAACATCATCCATCCGGCTTAAATCTAACAATCCATACATGGCTTTCAAGTGGCGATCCATCCCTACAAGGCCACACAAATCAACTGATTTGGAACCGATCATCATACCCCAAATGTCATCAGTAATTTTACCGATCAGCTCTGCATCACCCTTCCTATCATTTTAAATCAGGGAATCATCTAAAGTAGAACACAAAAAGGATAATCACTGAATAAGATTGTGAGGGGAATGTACCATTTCTCCGAGTGCTGGCCTCCAGGAATGTCGGCTAGTTGGGACAGTGCTTTCCTCCAGGTTTGCACCTTAGCAGGATTTTCTTTCTCCTGTAAAGAGAACGGTTCCCATAGTTTCCCACTCTGCGTTCTTACATCCGAGGGATCGATTTCATAGTAGATTGGTATTACAGCGAGCAAACCTGAGCGGTGAAATTCCAGAATCTTAACAAGACATTCCAAGGAGCAAGGCGAAGACGCGTATTTCTCCGAAATCAAAACAAGAGCCACTTTCGACTCCCTAATAGTCCCATCGACCGCACAAGGATCCTCCTCTCCTCCTCTCAACTCGTTTTCATCTTCATGAGCAGTAATGCCTCTTCTCTCCAACGAACATCGAAGATGGCTCACAAAGGTTCTACGGACCACAGAAACTCAAAAACACAGAGAATTCCTCAGTGGAAGACGAACAAGGGACAGACATAAGTTTGGAGGGATGTTGGATTCACGTTTGGTAAACCAAAAATCGAAGAAGACAAGTTGCTAAACTCCTCACTTCAAAATAGCCAGTGATAAGCAAGTTGTAGCTTGGTTTCCACAGATACAGAATTTGTTTGAGAACTGTGATTCCTGGATCTGAAAACAAAATGTCTTCCTCCTCTTCCAATGTTCCCCGTAAATACGACGCTTCTTAAGCTTCCGAGGAGATGACACACGCCGAAAAATTGTCAGCCATTTGTATGCAGCACTTGATGGAAATGGAATCAATACTTTCAAAGACAACCTAAAGCTTGAGATGGGGGATCACATTTTAGATGAACTCCACAGAGCTATAAAAGATTCGAAATTCGCTATTGTGGTTCTCTCCGAGAACTACGCTAGTTCAAGGTGGTGCTTGATGGAACTCCAATTGATAATGGAGTCTTAGCGGCATCAAAGTCATTCCCATCTTCTATGGAGTTGATCCTTCTAATGTGAGAAACCAGCGGGAAAGTTTCAGTTTAGAGAGGTATCAGAGTCAAGCAACAGCGGATATGATTCACGGGTGGAAAGAAGCTCTAAACCTGGTTGCTGGTCTTTCAGGCGTGGACTCTAGAAACTGGTAAGCTTTCTTACATCATATAAAAATATTTTATGGAGAAGAAAAAGTATTATATACTACCATGAACATGCAGTTCGGACGAAGCTGTGATGGTTAAAGGAATTGTTGAAGACATCTCAGACCAGCTGGCTTCTATGCAGCTAACACCTTTGGATTATGTATTTGGTGTGGAAGCTCAACACGTGAAACCTCTCTTGAAGATAGAGTCTCATCCTGAGGTTAGTATGATTGGAATATGGGGTATGGGAGGCGTCGGGAAAACCACCATTGCCAGATATCTCTACAAACAGCTTGGACGACAATTTCCAGCTCACTGTTTCATAGCAAATGTCGACCAAACCTGTAAAGAACATAATCTCAGAGAGGTACAACACCAATTTCTCTGCGATATCCTACGTTCAAAACAAGTGCGTAAATTTACAAGCGTGCAATCCGGAGCAAAACTTATCCAGTCGAGGCTTGCAAACCTCAAGGTTTTCGTTGTGCTTGATGGTGTGGAAAAAGTGGAGCAGTTAAATGCCTTGGCCAAAGAGACTAGCTGGTTTGGTCAAGGGAGTCGAATCATCATAACCACACGAAATAAGAGATTGCTCAATTCATGTAGAGTGACTACTGTACACGAGGTTCGATGCTTGGAAAGTGAGGAGTCCTTGAAGATGCTAAAACATTTTGCTTTTGAAGATGGAGTTCCTCCTGATGATGCATATGAAAGATTAGCAATCCGAGCATCTCAGCTCGCTCAAGGTCTTCTGTTTGCCCTGGAAGCTTTCGGCTTATATCTCCGCGGAATCAGCTCAATAGAGAAGTGGAAATATACAGTCGACACATTTGAAACAGATCTGCCAGGAGACCTCATGGAGATCTTACTAAGAAGCTATGAAGGTCTGGACATGCGAGACAAGACCAATTTTCTAAGGGTCGCATGTCTTTTCAATGGAGTACATCACAGCAGTGTTTCTGCCCTTCTTTCAGTACCTGACGCAAGTATAGAATCTTTGGCTGATAAGTCTCTCATCCATATATCCAATGATGGATTCATTGACATGCACTCCTTGATACAACAAATGGGTAGAGAGATTGTTCTTAAAGAATCCAATTACATACCTCAGAAGCAAGAAATGTTGTGGGATCCTCTTCACAGTTATCATGTGCTGAAAACAAACACAGTAAGTCATCTTATTAGAACAATAATTATGTTCTCTTGTTCTTCTTCCTCCTTTGAACTGCTTTCAAATGGTTTTTATGTCAACTCACTTTCATGTTTCATCAGGGGACAGAGAGAACTAAAGGCATGGCACTGCATATGTGTGAATTGCCATTAGCTTCATCACCTATCAATAGGAGTGCTTTAAACCAGATGCATAATCTCATATTCCTCAAAATCTTCAAGCACCTGGATGATATGGAGTGGAAACTGGATCTTATTCCAGACAATTGCATATTACTTCCACGCTCCCTTAGGTTACTGCATTGGGATGCATATCCATTATCAACCTTGCCTCCCAAGCTTCCTCTAGATTGTCTTGTTGAAATTCATCTGCGCTACAGCAGTCTAGAGAGCCTATGGGATGGGAATCCGGTAAGCTGTCAACGAAACTGTTATTTAAATTTGGAATGTCATCAACGTGATCAAGTTATCTTTCTTTTTGTTGTATTCTACTCAGTCGTTTTTCGAGTTGAGGATGCTAGATGTGACGGGATCGAAGAATCTGACAAAACTTCCAAATTTTTCATTGGCACCGAAGCTAGAGGAGTTGATAGCAAAAGGCTGCAAGAGATTGGAGCAAATTCCGAAAACCATTGGTAGCTTACCTTCCCTGAAGAAACTTGATGCATCTCTCTGTGATCGTCTCATAAATCTTCAGATGAACCTAGCAGAACTGCCTGCCTCACAGCAACGCAGTCCAGGAACTTTCCGGCAGGTGGCAGTGGATTTGCCAGATTTTGTAAAGACACTGAACTCTCTTGTTGATATATCCTTCCAGGGAAAGGTGAATTTTGGGTTACCGCATCTCTGGGGTAAAGCAGCACACATCTCCTTCAGTTCTGAGCAACGAATCCCTAATGAACTGATGACGGAGAGATATAAAAAACCTGGGATCATGTCATGTTACGGTTTTAAATCACTCGACATCAAGAGGTTCAACTACAAGAAGGACGGTGCACCGTTCCAGTGTCATAGCTTTTCAAAATTCCCCTGCTTAACCGAGTTAAATCTCATCAACCTGAACATCAAAAGTATCCCAGCCGACATTGGCCTTCTGCAAGAACTGCAGAAACTGGACCTCAGCGGAAATGATTTCTCTTATCTACCAACAGAAATTGAAAATCTTGCCAAGATGAAATCTCTCGCGCTCTGTAACTGTACAGAATTCCAAGTACTGCCACAATTACCTCAGCTGGAGTTACTCAAACTTTCAGACTGTACCTGCCTCACGTCATTGTTAGACCCGTGTGCTTCAAAAGAGAACCGGAGTGAATATCTCTTACAAAAGCTTTGGCTCGACAACTGCAAGAATGTTGGGAATTTGTCAACTAGGCTTCGTCATTGTACCAAAATAACACACTTGGACCTCAGCGGGAATGATATGATAACAATGCCTACAAACATCAGAAACCTTCGGTTGTTGGGAACTCTTTGCCTCAATGACTGCACGCAACTCAAACTCGCAACACAGATTCCGTCGCAACTCACGTTTCTCTGGAAACTCTTTACCTCCCCTTGGAGCATTCCTTAAAATATGTTGATCTTAGCTATTGCCCCCGATTGAATGGAGTTGAAAAGCTGATCAATGATTTTCTAACACGCAGACGAAATGACGAGGTAAAAAGAGTTCACCCCTTGTCCCTCATCTGGCTCAGTATACAATAATAACTTATCGAGTTGATGTTAATAGGTATCTCAGCGTTTCGCTTGCTTACCGGGAAGTAAAATCCCTAGTTACTTCGACAATCAAGCAACCAACTTAACCCAAATTCCACATACCTCAGAGTTTATGGGTTTTGAAGCATGTATCATAAAGAGTCCTTTTCATCTAAAGCTGTCCTCGTTTCCCTATAGCTGTAAACGTGAAGACAACGGGTCGTACCGATTGAACATCAAACCGGATTTCTTTATCCCATCAGAGAGTACTATCGTAGCAGCTGTGAAGGAGAAGACCACATGTTCGTCTTCCACATCCCAGGAAACATAGACGTTCACGAGTTCTGCCTCAAATCCCATCTTCAATTTTCAGAGGAGTTTCAGTTTAAACCAGCCAGGATAATTTCATCTAGAGTTCGAGTAATACCCAAGACTCAACCGCGGAGAGAAAGGTGATCGACTTCAATCGGAAACTCTGCAAAATTCGTCTGAAACCAACGAATTTGGACGAAAGTGACCCCGGGACGGAGTCGCCAATTGGGAATAAATTGGAGGTAGATGGTGAAGAAAGGGGAATACTTGAAGATTCGAGGCTACTCTCCTGTAAATTCTCTGATAATCCCAATTACAGCAGAAGCCATCGTCTAGAGTCCAGCCAAAGCTGGGCTTGCATCCATTAATCCACGAGGCCCAATCAAAGCCCAACACTCATAAGTCAGTTATATGTGACATAACATTCTCTTCCAATCAATTTGGGGACTATAAATTAATTAATAATGTTGTTATGTGACATAACATTATGTGACGATCAAGTTTTGGAATGTCTCTACTTTGACACTAAATGGTGGTGATATTGACTATTTGAGCTAATGTTGTATACTTGTATGTGTTTATGACCTTGTTCGTTTGTGTATCCAGATGCAAATGCTCAAATGTCGTTCGTTTCAACACTTTAATATTTGCATCTAGATGCAAAATCTATAATATCTCAAAAATCCAAGTATTTGGGATGCTAAGAAAAGTAGAGTTTGGATGGAAATTTCGCATCCCAAATTTGAAAAGACTAAAATACATTTAACTATAATTAAAAATTAAATTAGATTTATGTCAACACTGCAAAATCCTGTTTTTTCGCCAAAACCGCAAAATCATATTTTTTGTCAAAACTTTAAAATGACGTTTTTCCGCCAAAACTATAAAAGCATGTTTTTTTTTTTTGGTTGAAATGTGAAATTTATTTATCAACAAAAAAAAGTTGTTTTACAAACCGAGATGAAAATCACTCAGTGGTCCAAATAGAAAATTTTGAAAAACAATAAAAGGGCCAAAGGTCCATTAATCGAAGCTTGAAATCGAAAGCCATCTTGCGAGGCACTAGTGTTTGAATTCGTCGTTACCGTTGAGGGCGGTTAGTCGGTTTTGTATCTCCTTGTGGATTGTTCGTGCTGTGAAAGAAACCGAGTGAGTAGGCTGCATATGAATTCGCCCATTTCGTTCTCTCCAAATCCAATAGATAGTAGCTTGGAATGCCATATGAAGGAGTAGATTATCGAGTTTTGTAAGACGGTTTCGCAGCAAGCTACGCACTATTCTGGTCCAATCTGGAGTGATTTGAGTATCCAAAAGTGTAGTACTAATCATCGTCCAGACCGTGTAGGAGTAAGGGCAAGCAAAGAAGAGGTGGTCTCTTGTTTCACTAAACTCATCACATAGGGTACATGGTTGTTGTATGCCCCATTTTCTCATACGATCCCCCGTTGAGAGCCTATTTCGAAAAGCTATCCATGTGATGAATGCTTGTCTCGGCATGGCTTGAGCAAACCAAACTAACCGGTGCCATTCCTCTAGCGGTCTATTGGTCCAAATCTGATTCCATGTATTTGTTGAGACAAATTTATCTTTGAAATATTCTTTTTTTTGTTTCCATAACACACGGTCATTCCCGGCTAAAGGATTTGGAGGGGGGTGTTGCTGGATCCGTTGAATCAAGTTCTGCTACTGTAATCCGCGGGTCCGACGTATTGACCATCCGTTTCCATTTGCAGCGCTACCGACTGATGCATACCGATGAATGCCCAGGATTCTCGTTCCCACCGTCCCAAATCTATTGATTAAAGAACCAGAGCCCAACCAATTATCAAACCAGAAAAGGGTATTAGCACCATTTCTAACCTCACTTTGAAGGAAAGTGGCTGCTAGTGGACGGAGGTGAAGTATCTTTTTCCACATCCACGAGCCTCGTGATGTTTTGAACGATATATCCCACAAGGTAGAGTTTAAAAGCATGTTTTTCTGCCAAAACTGCAAAATCCTATTTTTCTTTGAGCTCTTTATAAGATCGGGGTTTTCATAATTGGTAGGCACCATTGAATCTATAAAACAGAATGTTTCAGCAGAGAAAATCTGTACTTTGTTTCTTTTATATTAACTTCTCGTGGACTCCCCTAACTAATCGTTTTGTGTGATCCTTAAACTCATTTTGAAGATTAGTCCTTGAGTTTCTTGATCATATGAATTGAATCAAATGACTTCACATCCTTTGTGGTGTTTTTCCATCCATCTCATCCATCTCTACCTTCAAATCTACAAGCGTCCGCAACATAGCCTCTTTAATCTCGGTTATTGAATGTTTAATAAAATTTAGAATATCAATCTTATATCACTCCCCATTCCATCGTATAACCAAACCAATCAAATTTTAAAACCGGTTGTGTGAGTCGTAAAAAAGCGGACATGGGTATATTTAAAATGTGATGGGAATATGTGCGAAAAAGAGATTTCTTGATTCATATTTTTGTCGACCTATCGACCATAAGTCGTCAGTTCTTTCTGAAACTTTGCATCCACATGAATTTCTGGTAAACATCGCTCCTTTCTTGATAATAACCCTCCCTAACGAAAGCATCTACATTGCACCAACCAATGAGTCCCAATCCAACATAACAATACACACAACGAGGAACCAATGAACTGTCGCGTATATGTATATCTAAGAATATAGAGCTGTAAGGTTGTTTACAACTCTTTTCAAATAATTTCATCAACGGAAAATTTTAACCGGTTACTAACCAAGAAAAGGTTGTTTTCTAAATAATTAATAGATTTGAAAAGTTCAGACAGCATTAAGAAGAAATTTAGGCAGAGCCGGCTTATTAGGAAGATACGATTGTGAAGCATGAACAAAATTATAAGAATAAATTTAGGAAGAGCCGGCTTATGATGAAGACACGATTGCGAAGCATGAACCAAAGTATGTGTCCTAGTAACTAAGAGCATAAGCAACGGTGAGAACCTCTTGTGGTTTCTCAACAATTTGGTTTTAATATTTCAATGTAATTAAACTGATAATGTAACCATAGAAAGAAAATTATTTCTTAAGCTTTTCATGAGTTTCTCAAAGGATGTTCGTTTCTCATTCTTTTTTGTAATTTATTTAACTTTTGTATTTAATTTTTTTTTTTTTTTTTGTCATCTGGAAAGTTTTATAAATGAAGGAAAAATACAAGATTGAATACATAGCCAAACTAAACACACCTAACAAAGCCAAACTTAAACCGCCGGAAAGACATTCATTCCCGAGATAGGTAATACACACCTAACAATGCGAACCTTATAACATAACTAACAACACGAGTGCCTATAGCAATCTGAAACTGAATACCACCAACAAAGAGACATAAACATAATCCAATACACTACGGTGCTTCTTCACCGATACTTGGCCTATTGTTAAGGAAAGTTGTCGAAAAGTATCGTTGGAAGAAGAATTATTCGGAAAACAGAGAGCAAGAACACTGAGCTGTTGGACGAGAAAGACCTGCCCCGTAACCATCTTCATCATCACCAACGACATAGATTCCACCATAACCTAACCCCCTGGTCAAAACATGAAGACTTGCAAGAACCACATATACTATAACGCTTCTACAAGAAGGATCGAGACTAATAGAGACAAAAATAGACCAACTATACCAAAACCCTTACACATAAAGAATTGACCAACGAGATCGAGAATCCTTGGATATAAAGATAATAAACCAGCCACGATAACCACCCGCCACCTTCGCCACTGCCTAACACCAAAATCGCCGTTCCCTAAAGCAATCGATGTCAGTCTCTTGACACCGCAAACGAAACACGGCAAGAGGAGGATCGGCTGGAAAACAATCAAGACGGATTTACTGAAGTCAGGAAAATGACGAGCCTTCGTCGGATCTACCGGAAACAAGCCTGACGAAACCAGATCTGAAAATCTCTATACCCCATCGGAGTCCTAAAATCACATAGCCTTAAAAATTCATCATAAGATAAACTTAAAGCACAAACACGAAAGAAAAACAAGGCTCTGGCGCAAAGAAAGCCAACGGAGCCCTACCGCAAACCAGATCTGAGAAAAGGCGGAAGAGAGAAGGTAGAGAGAGAGAGAGAGAGAGAGAGGGTTTGACCCATGTGTTTTTAGTTTAATACCTAGGAAATTTAATGAGACACCTTCATTGAAATTGCTCTAAGAGCATCCACGCTCATGAACTAAATTGGGTATCATTAGTATTTTTTTATTATTAATTTATATATTTGTTTATTATTTGAGATTTTTTATGATACTTGTTAAAAATCTGTTCCAGCGGTGATACCGGTATGAGTATCATAAAAAAAAATTAATTATTTACAAAATAAAAAATAATCAAAGCAATATATTTATAAAAACATAAAATTACAAAGGGATTACAAAAGGTAATTTTACAATCTATTAAAACGTAAAATTCACTGAAAAAACCCGTAAAAGTCAAGAAAACATATAAAAAGATGCCGAAAGAAGACAATTACGTTGTCAAAAGTCAGTTACTTCGGTGATGATGTTGCCAAACATGCTCAACCAAATTTGCTTTCAAATGTCGATGCGTTCGTTCTCCACGAACCCGTGCTCGATTGACCATCATATTGTTCACATTCGTATATGTCGTTGTAGAAAATGAGTAATCCACGTGAGAAGTCTCGCTTCCTTCTCCTTGTACAAATTCAGATAAATTGTCCAGAGTCCCATCGTCTCGTTCGTCTTCTACAATCATATTGTGCAATATGATGCATGCTCTCATTATCTTGCCTATTCTTTCTTTATCCCAAAAAAGAGTTGGATTTCGAATAATAGCAAACCGAGCCTGCAAGACTCCAAAAGCACGCTCGACGTCTTTTCTGACACCTTCTTGACACCTAGCAAATAATGATTCTTTCGCACCTTGCGGTCGGGAAATTGATTGGATGAATGCTGCCCATTTCGGATATATACCATCTGTGAGATAGTAAGCCATATCGTATTGATGCCCATTCACAAAGTAACTGACTTGGGGAGCTCGACCTTCCAATATATCATCAAAGACCGGTGACTGAGAAAGAACATTAATATCATTACACGTACCCGGAGCTCCAAAAAAAGCGTGCCAAATCCAGAGATCTTGCGAAGCCACGGCCTCTAACACGATAGTGGGTTTTCCATGTCCGCGTGAAAACTGGCCTTTCCAAGCCGTAGGACAATTCTTCCACTCCCAATGCATACAATCAATGCTTCCAATCATCCCGGGAAATCCGCGAGAGTTTCCAAGATTAAGTAATCGTTGCAGATCATGCGGTGTAGGCCTTCTCAAGTACTCACCTTCGAATAAATGTATTATTCCATCCACAAATTGCTCTACGGATTGGCTAACAGTGGTTTCACCCATGCGGAGGTATTCGTCCATTGCATCATTTGCCATACCATATGCGAGACGACGAATTGCGGCTGTACATTTTTGTAGGGCAGATAGACCCTGCCTTCCGGTAGCATCTGCTCTTTGTTGAAAATATGGAAATTGGCATAGGCTTTGAACAATACGGACAAACAATCGCTTGTTCATTCGAAATCGTCGTCGGAATATGCATTCAGGGTAAGTGGACTCGTCCGAAAAGTAATCGTTCCATAATCGAACACCACCTTCCTCGCGGTCTCTTTCGATATAAGCTTTTCTCTGTTTTTTTTTCTTTTTCTCTTGACGTCTACGGTAAGCATCTACACCATTTTCAAAACATGTTTCAAAGCTTTTCTCTAGAAGTTCATCAAAAGTATCATCATAATTGGAATCAGAAGTGTGAGGATTAGATGTCATTATATCCAATGTTTTTTGTGATTTAAGAAGAAAAACTTGAAGAAGCTTAAAATAAGTTTTTCTTAAAATAAAAAAATAGGCTTGAGACTTAAAGACTAAAACAACAATATGCTTGATAATTAAAAAGTTGAGAATTAAAAAAATAATAGGCTTGAGACTTAAACCAAATTATGAGAGAAATGGCAAAGACTTAAACAAAAATATGCTTGATAATTAAAAAGTTGAGAATTAAAAAAAAAATTGGCTTGAGACTTAAAAAAAAAAAATAGGCTTGAGACTTAAAAAAAAAAATAGGCTTGATAAGTGTTTGGGTAATGAGAGGATTGGTAAGTGTTTGGGTAATGAGAGGATAGATAAGTGTTTGGGTAATGTTTTGGTAAGAGTTTCGGTTATGATAGGATTGATACGGTAATGTTTTGGTAAGAATTTTGATGATCCGAATGCAAAGAGAATTGACAAGTGTTTGAGTTATGGTTTGAGAATTGAGAAGTGTTTGAGAATTCAGAAGTGTTTGAGATTAAAGACACAAGTACTTCTTATATATAAAATATGAAATACAATACAAGCCAAAATATCATAATAGAACCGAATAAAACATGAGTTACTTTGGTACAACCACCACAAGGAGTTAAAATTCAAGACATAGATGACTGACTCCCTGACTCAAGACATAGACACTACAATAGAAAAAGACAACACAAGGACAATCTTGGCCGACATCCTCTAAAGATTCCTGCACATTTACAAGCAATAGAATTAGGAACTTGTAATTAATAACATTTACATACGTAAGCATATGAAATTAACCAGAACAACTTACGTTATTACGTGACTGATGAGAGACTTCTTCAGGAGAACTTCTTCATCAGATAGTTCATCGCCTCTTGCAACAAGGCTTTTAAGTAGTGATTGCTTGGAGAGCTTATCCTTGAAGGTAAAGTCTTTGTGTTTTAACAGCCACAAAGATTCAAGCTCTGCAACATCAGCTGATGAAGTCTCTGCTTTATTACTACGTTTCGCTTTCCCCTTCGCAGCCTTCACTCCCATAGGCCTCTCTGATGTCGCTGATTCAGTGTTGGAGCTTGAGTCTACCGCAAAGCCATTGTTCAGTTTTGATTTCTTCTTTCTTGATTGACTTTTTGAACCTGCCCATGAGGTCCATTTCTGATCATCCTTGAGCAGTCTCCATACATGCTCAAGTGTGAATTTGACATTATTATCTTGGAAATAAAGCTTATAGGCTAGCATAACATCATCATTATCATTCTCTCCACTGCGGTATGTACGCACAGCAAAGTCATAACACCCACCAAACTTCATTATATCAGCAGACATCTTTTGCCACTTTTGTTTACAAGTATTAGGCTCCCGGACAGTACGGTTTGAAACAGAGGGACATGCAGCATAATATGCTGCAACTCTGTTCCAAAATGCACTTGCTCTCTGCTCATTACCCACAACACAATCTTTCGATGTATATAACCAAGCAGAAGCAAGTGCCACTTCTTCCGGAGGACTCCATCTAACCTTATTAGACTCTTTTTCTATGGTTTTAGGTGTTTGGTTTTCAGGAGTTTGTGGCTGTGAACATAATTGAGGGTTAGGAACATCTTCTTGGCTAAATTGAGGGTTAGGAACATCTTCTTGGCTAACCAAGAGATTGGTAAATGACTGAGAGGATGAAAAAGGATCAGTGGGAGCCATTAAGGGTTTGATTCAGTTTATCCGTTGTTTGTTTGCTGAGACAGTCATTATAAAGGCATAGCCTCAATAATGACTCACCTAATTAAAATTCAAAACCGGCCACTTGTGTAATTAAATTGACTGAGACAACATCAGTTACATGACCATTAAGTTTTACTTTAAATTTCATTAAGTTTTTAAGCTTTACTTCATATAAGTTTCCATTAAGTTTACTTTACATGACCATTTAAGTTTTAGTTTAAATTTCATTAAGTTTTTAAGTTTTACTTCATATCAGTTTCCATTAAGTTTACTTTTAATGACCATTAAGTTTTAATTTAAATTTCATTAAGATTTTAAAGTTTTACTATGTATATCAGTTTCCATTAAGTTCACACTACAAATATTTCTAGTTCAGGTTACATTGCATTTGAGATTCCAAGTTCCATTTACTTCATACTACATTTACTGTAATGAATGACAGGAAACTTACAATTTTAAACACTCAACCACTTTGAAAGACTTTAACACACTCAACCACTTTAAAGAAGAATTTAACACACATTCATAACTTTTATTCCAGTTTGCAAAGAGACTCTAATGTCTGCATCACCATAAATTTCTACCTAATCGTTATGCACACCATTAAAGACAATTTGGTTTATGATTATGATATGCAACAACAACAAGGCTTATGATATGCAACAAGAACAAGGCTTATGATATGCAGAGAATCAATATGCAACAAGAACAAGGCTTATGATTCACCAAACTCTATCGATTAGCTAAACATAACACAATT
The DNA here is from genome assembly GCA_963576765.1 of Draba incana. Classification (NCBI taxonomy): domain Eukaryota; kingdom Viridiplantae; phylum Streptophyta; class Magnoliopsida; order Brassicales; family Brassicaceae; genus Draba; species Draba incana. The sequence goes on from OY755217.1 coordinate 11,366,042, forward strand.
TGACAATCACCCATTTCAGACTAAACGTTTTACAGTCACCCATTTCAGACTAAAACGTTTTACAATCAACCATTTCAGACTAAAACAGTTTTACAATCAATTAGCTAAACATATCACCAATCAAATTCAATTACCAACAGAGAAGAGTCAATAAATATTTACCAGATAAACAAGCATCTTATATTACCGGATTAGTCATGAGAACCTGAAATCATTTACAATAACATACAAATTTCAGAACTCATCAAAAGCTATACGAATTTCATAACTCAAAACTCATAAAATTTCAGAACTCAAATGTTCACAAAAAAACGATTTACCTGCTACGAATACGACCAATACTCAAACCCATCTTCAATTTCCTGAAACAAATAAGTGAAATCAACGAAAGTAAGAATCATATAACAAAAACCCTAATTCAAAAAATTACACTTATCAGAAACCCTAAATCGAAAAATTTCCTTCAACATAAACCCTAAATAACTACAATTTAGAGAGCTAAGAGACTTATCTTCATTGTTAAACTGTGATTTCTTGTCTGGGTCGACATGCAATCGATTCATGAAACATCAAATCTTCGACAATTCATCAGAGAGAGAGAGAGAGAGAGGAAGAGAATCGATTCACCAAAGAAAGGGATTTATCGACGAAGAAGTTTTACGGGATAAATAGATCCGATTACATGAAGAAAGAGCTCCAATTCACCGGAGAAGAAGATGAATCGGCGAGCTTCTTTTTCATCGCCACAGAGGAACACGAAGAAGAGAGAAAAGATGTTTGGGAAATGTCTTTATTTTTTTTTTTTTTCCCGACTCCACCAACACAAAAAAAAACACGGTTCCAATAAAAATGTGACACCTGGCAAGTGATACCGTCTCAAACAGATCACTCGGTTGAGACGTATCAGCCCATTTTTGATTTAAAGATCCATTTTTGATTTAAATTTGGCCTAGTGATACCCATCAGATATCATGACTGAGGGTGCTCTAAGGGCATGTTCAAAGGAGATCCCAACAAAAGGGTCTTAAACCATATTTTAATAAATTTTAATGACTTTTAGTTTTTAAGACACTTAGCTTAATTTTGTGATTTGAGACACATCCAATGGAAACACCTATTTCGGGTGTCTTAAATTTTTTTTTTTTTTTAAACATGTAACTCTAAATATGAAAACATATGAAACATAAAAACATTTAAAGAAATTAAAAACATACATGATATAAGAACATTGAAAACATAATTTTTGAAATCATAAACGAAAAATGAACGGTTAATTTTAATTTGAACCAAATCGTCTCCATATATTTTCAATCAAATCATCTTTTAATTTTTGATGCTGCTTTCTATCACGAAGTCGAGTTCGAGTGTTTCTCATTTGGGGGAGATTTGTAGGCATACTTGTAGAAAACGTCATATCCACCTGTGAACTGCCTTCGCCGTGTTCAAAATCAGATACATCACACTGAGTGTATCCATCTCGTTCGTCTTCTACTATCATGTTGTGGAGTATGATACATGCTCTCAAAATCTTTCCTATTTTTGCCTTATCCCAAATAAGAGCTGGGTTTTTAACAATGGAAAACCGCGCTTGCAATACTCCAAAAGCACGTTCAACATCTTTTCGTACAACTTCTTGACGTTCAGCAAATAAACATGCTTTTGAACCTTGTGGAAGTGGAATGGATTGGATAAATGTTGCCCATTTGGGATAAATACCATCTGCTAGATAGTAAGCCAAATGATAGTCGTTTCCATTGACAGAGAAATGCACATTCGGAGCTAAATAAATCATTGAATTCTTGATTGAACTCTTCATCGAATTCTCTATTGAATTCGTCTTGAAAATCTTGATGAATTGATGTTTCGGAATTATTATGAGAAGAAGATGCCATATTTGAGTTCTATTTTGTGTAAAAAATGAGAATGATTTGTCAAAGAAGAGAAGGAGAAGGACGTTTGTAATAGAAGAGAAGGAGAATGTGTATGGAAAAATGTGTGTTGTTTGGGATTACATAAAAACTTGTGTTGTTTGAGGTTGTAGGCTATGTTGGTGTATATATAGCATACCTAATAAAAACTTGTGGTGTATGCAAAAACATAAAAAACCAACAAAAGCAAACGCATGAAAGGGAAAACAAATGGCTACAAATAAAAGACATACAACCAAAAGCAACAAAAGCAAAACAAATGGTTACAAAAAAAAGATATATACAACCAAAAGCAACAAAACCAAAACAATTGGTTAGAAATAGATTACACATTTACACAATTGGTTGAGATGATTTCTCCAAATTTCTATCACTCCTTCTGCCGACATAATCACCTGCAACATGTAAAAGATTTAACAACTTTAACAACTCACCGTATGCAATGTTATACAAAGTTGAATCACAACTCACCAAACGCAGTGGTAGGACACTAGAATTATTCTTCTTGTCTCCATTAGCCTCAGAATCTGTTAATGGACAGAAGCAAGGATTTAAGTAGTAAACTACATTAATTTCATTCATATCAAACCACATAAACCGGAATTACACAAACTTTCCTTAATCAAACTGAAATACATGAAACCATTCCAAAACACATAAACCGGAAATACACAAACTGTCCTTGATCAAACTAAAATACATAAACTGGAAACAGAAATATATAACAGAAATACATAATTATACAAAGTTCAAACAAGATAGGATTTGGAACAATATCATACAAAGTTCAGAGTAGATTATAATGGCATGTTCAGGACAACATGTCATTAATGAGCTTGTTCTTTAGAAGGATTTCAACTTCAGTTAGCTCAGTTTTGCCAAGGAGATTCTCCAGCATCTTTTTATCCGAGAGCTTCTCTTGCCTATCAAAATCCTTCTCCTTTATCTCCCACATCCTCTGGAACTTCAACAACTTCTTCTCTTCTTCCTCAGTGGCTGTCTTGGTCACTGTCCTTTTAAGCTTCGCCTTTGAAGCTTTAATACTAGGAGGTCTTACTGTGGTTTCCTCATCTTCATTGGTAACTGACTGAGAGGTGGTAGAATCTGCAGGATCAGCCTCAAACTTCCTTCTTTTAGAACTACCTTCACCTTGACTTTCATTGTTGGTAGAAGAGAATCTACACCATTTGTGCTCTGTCTTAAGCTCATTCCATGCGTGCTCAAGGGAGAATTTTGCCTTGTAGTCATCGAAGAATATCTGATGTGCCAACTTATCTTTTGGAGCATACCCACTTTTCTGCATAGTTTCTGCAGCCTTATAGGCTGCACAGAACTTACTCACCTGACTACTAATCTTCCTCCACCTCTGCTTACATTGATTAGCAGGTCTCCCCTCACCATCTGGAATGCTAGGACTCTCCGCATATAATGTGGCTATGCGGTCCCAAAACGCACCTGATTTCTGCTCATTTGACACCACTGGATCTTTGCTTGTGTTCAACCAACAGCTGATGAGCACAAGATCTTCAGAAGGTTTCCATCTCTTCCTCTGTTTACGTTCCTCAACAGTGTCTTCTTCATCAGACCACTGAGTAGTGTACACAGGTATTGCAGGTGATTCAGTTGGCATAGTTTGGGAAAAACTGACATAGGGAATGTGTTGAGGGTATTGGCTTCCCTGCTGACTACTTAAAAGGTCCATGAAGTTGGACCTTTGATTATATGGATTAGGAGAATCCATAAACTAGCTTATGAGACTAAAGAAAGAGAAGACGAAACAGAAGCACAGAGAAGAGCAAACAGAAGAACAAGAGTTTCAATGACGGAAGAAGAAATGTTTTTAAAGATTGGTTTTGGTTTAGCTGTGAAGTTTATGATATGGGAAGAGTTTTAAGTTTTTTAAATATCTTTAATCACATATGAAGTTGTGCAACTCTTATTTATTATGGCATTCAATTAAATGTCTAGTCTTTACCTAATCTACAATTACCATCTGCAATTTTCAAACTCAGGATTTACTTCTTACCATTATCACACATACACACATCTACAGTTCAAAAAATTATGACACATACACACAATCCCTCTGATGTAGACACACATCTACGGAATTTATTACCACTTAAGCAAGAAATCAATTTTCATCTACCTATTACCAATTACCATTTAAGCAAGCAATCAATTTTCATCTACATATTACCAATTACCAATTAAGCAAGCAATCAGCAAGATGAATACCTTATTCTCAATCAAATTATCTTCCTTTGCCTCCTTGCTTCTTTGATACTCCAATAACCTGAAAAACCGAAATTCTGAAACATCAGTTTCTTCAGACTTAACAAACCCCTAACTCTGACTAATTTCAGACAAATCTCACCTGACAATCATGCAATAATCTCCTTGGTTTCTTCTGTGCAAAAATATCAGAAACGAATGAATTAGATCTCATCAGATAATCCAATTTTGTACAATTAGCCAATGAACCACAAATCCGTAAAACATATTACTTCAAATCCCTAATTCTACTAAAACCTAATTCCCATGAAATAAAAGAACCCTAAAATCAACCAAATCAAGCCCAGAATTTGAAGATCCCAATCTTAGCAAACATAACCCTAAATTCAATTATATCTAAACCGGTACCAAACAACTTTCAATTAACACTAAATAGAACAAGATTTACCTAAGAGAACACAGAATATGTACCATCATATCGATTAGCCGCTGGTGAAGGATATTCACGGCAATTTTGTCAACCAACTTTGTCGATTCTGAGTATGGACGGCACAGAACGGAGAATCCATCATTTATCCGACCTTTTCCGATTGATTTCTTCACTCAAATCGGAAAATCCAGTCGAATCGCCATTAAAATGGGGATTTCACCTTCGGAGGAAAAAAGAGAGAGAGAGAGAGGAATAGAGAGTCAACCGATGGATTCCCCTTTTTTTTCATCTGCAAAACAATTATTTTTATCCAACGGCTCAGATTCGGCCACATTTACGTTCTTATCAGTTAAAAAAAAATCCTAATTTGGATCCTTTAAACAGCTTAAGACACTCAAAATCCCTAAGTTAATTATTTTTAAATGTTAAAACACCCACATAAGATCCCCAAAGATCTCCTTTGAACATGCCCTAAGGGGACAACAAAACTACAATATGTTTTTAAAATATTATATACATTTTTTCTTAAATGATTGAAGGGGTCACTAAGGAAAAAATTACAAAATAAGATAAGAATATTTTCTTAAGTGAAAGTAAGCTATAACTAAATTTACAAAAACAAATTAACACAACAACCTCAATAAATATAATTTAGCAAATAATAAAAATAATAATTGGTGGTACCGGGTTTAGCACCCGTTACCATAACCCGACCCGAGTATCTTTCCAAAGCTAAGGGGACGGGCCGAAATGAGCTGTTTTTGGCCCATTACGAAGATTAAAGGCCGAAGTTAGCTCAGTCCGCCGACCTTACAATACTTGGAGAATAAGTAGAAGATATACATAAATATTGAGTAAAACATCTTAGTTAGGATACTTTCAATGTATTTTTAGGGTTTATTTGACCGACTCAGTAGAGTATATATACGTAACACATATTACCAAGAAGGGGATCCGCAACTCTGAATAATAATACACATCATTGAAAACATTTCATCATTCTTAAGCTTTTCGATCGTATTTTACTCATAAACCTAGAATCTCACTTGTTTGAAGAAGGCTGAGGCTGCTTACGCAACTCAGGTTACACCAATAATAATAAGGTCCAATTAACTGCAATTGACTTACATTTCATCTCTAATTTTCAAACAAAAATTATATGCATACTTGTCGATAGCCATTCATGTTTAAACACTACAAGAAAACATTGATTTAGCGTCGGCATATTTCGACGCTATTTCGACGCTAAAACCTCTTAGCGTCGATTTAGCGTCGAAAACATTTCGATGCTAAACCATCGACGCTAATTCATTTTCAACGCTATTTTGCGTCGAAATGAACTTCAACGCTAATTGGACCCTAATTTAGCGTCGGATGTTCGACGCTAATCCGACACAATATTTCGACGCTAATTCGAGCGACTTTAGCGTCAAATTAGCATCGAAACGTTTCGATGGTAAATGGATGCTAAATCGATGGTAATTCGACGCTACATAACCATCATTTTAACATCGATTTAGCGTTGAATGGTAACATTTATTTTTAAAAAAAAATATTATACAAAAAATATTATAAATTATAAATTAAAAATTATTATAATAAAAATTAAAAATTATCCGATACAAAATAAAATTATCCGTTACAAATAAAATTAAAACGTTAATCCTACGGCGGTTGTTGGGTCCCTAGGATACAAAATAAAATTATCCGTTACATAAGAGACGCGTTTGGCGGTGGAGGGGGCTCATTGTGGTCATGGGGATGATCATCTTCGCCTTCTTCTGGCTCTGGCTGAGGCGGTGGCGGAGCTTGTGGCGGAGCTCGGAGCGGAGCTCGTGGCGGAGCTCGTGGCGGAGCCAGTGGCGGAGCTCATGGACGATAGTTCGTAGCCTGCGAATCCGACCCCGATGGTGATCCGGATCCGCGACGACCATCAGATCCGGGAATCGAAGCATCCTCGCCAAATAACTCGCCGTATGAAGGAGGACGACGTCGATCACCCTATAAAATAAAACAAATTTATTAAATTAAAAAATGTAAAATATAAATTTAAAATTTAGGGAATAATTTTATATTTTTGAAATAAATTTAACATTTATAAAATTATTTTAAATTATCGTAAAATAACTTGTAAATTCGTTTTTCATTTAAAAAAATTATTTTAACATCCAAAAAACTCCTTAATTAGTTTTATTTGACTTTACATAAATATATTTCATTAAATCTAAATTCAAATCTATAACTTAGTACATCTATATTCAATTCCATAGCTTATCAAATCTGAAATCAAGTTCATTTCCTAAAATATATTTCATACCAAATTTCCTAAATTCTATTTACTACATATTTATTAAATTTAAAAATGTACAATATAAATTTAAAATTTAGGAAATAATTTTATAGTGCTGAAAATAATGTTGGGAAACATTTTATATTTTATATTTATGAAATAATTATATATTTTGGAAATATATCTTTTAAAATCGGTTTTAATTTTAAATAAATATTTTAAATTCAAAAACTCATAAATTTGTTTTATTTGACTTTACATAAATAAATTTCATAAAATCAAAATTCAAATCTATAACTTAGCAAATCTAAATTCAATTCCATAACTTATCAAATTTCAATTCAATTCCATTTCCTAAAATTTATTTCCTACATTTACCCTAAAATCTATTTCATATCAAATTTCCTAAAATCTATTTACTACATAATTCACAAAACCATTTTCTAAAATCAATTTCATATCATTACTACAACTATATATAATTTCATAACTAATTTATTACAAATTACAAATATTTCTAAAATTACTAATCTATATCCTAATCTATTTACTACATATTTCTAAAATCAATTTCATAACTAATTTATTACAAATTACAAATATATTTAAACAAATTTCAAAAAAAAAAATATATGTACCATAGCGTCGTTTGATTGAACCGGAGGAGGAGAAAATCCGGCGGCGGGGGAAGGAGAAGCTCCGGCGGCGGCGGAAGGAGAAGCTCCGGCGGCGGCGGGGGCGGAAGGAGAAGCTCCGGCGGCGGCGGGGGCGGAAGGAGATCCGGCGGCGGCGGAAGTTTTTGCGGAGGAGGAGAGGAGACGTGAGGGAGAAAGAGAGGAGAGGGAGAAGAGAGGGGGAGAGAGAGGCGGCGTGAGAGAGAGACCGGCGTGAGGGAAGGAGAAGCTCCGGCGGCGGCGGGGGCGGAAGGAGATCCGGCGGCGGCGGAAGTTTTTGAGGAGGAGGAGAGGAGACGTGAGGGAGAGGGAGAGGAGAGGGAGAGAGAGAGGCGGCGTGAGAGAGAGACCGGCGTGAGGGAAGGAGAAGCTCCGGCGGCGGCGGGGGCGGAAGGAGATCCGGCGGCGGCGGAAGTTTTTGAGGAGGAGGAGAGGAGACGTGAGGGAGAGGGAGAGGAGAGGGAGAGAGAGAGGCGGCGTGAGAGAGAGACCGGCGTGAGGGAAGGGACGGCGGCGAGGGGAGAGAGAAAGAGAGGAGACCGGAGAGAGAGAGAGGTGAGGGAGAGGAGTTGCAGAAACCGGAGAAGAAGACGTCGGTCTCTCTTTTTACTTCGTGAACCGACGCTATCTCGACGCTAATAGCGTCGGATTACATTTAAATATAATTTCTATTCCCCACCCAGATTTAATTTTTACAGATCCGAATTAATTTTATTTAGCGTCGAATTAGCGTCGAACTGCCCCAAAATTCGACGCTAATTCGACGCTAAATCTAAATTAATTCGGTTTACCGCCGTTGGTTTAAACAAAAAAATTTGAATTTATTCGGTTAACCGCCATTGGTTAAATCAAATTAATTCAATATAGCGTCGAATTTGCGTCGGATCAAATTAATTTTATCCGTTTCATACCCTAAACCCTAAACCCCAAACATAAAATTTGTTCATATAGCATCAAATTAGCATCGATTCGACGCTAATTCGATGCTAAATCGATGCTACCTTAATCTATTTTACGTTTGGGGTTTAGGGTTTTCGCCACTGGTACGAAAACTATCTTATCCTTTTCAATCTTTCATATAATAGAATAATTTAAAATTTTGAAATTTGAAATTACATATTTGGTTCATAAAGGGTTATAAAGGTATATGTAAACTTATATAGTTTTTTCAAATAGCAGTCCTTACATGCATTTGTAACATCGAATCACACAAATATACTAATTTGTTGGCAAGTAAATCTTCGAATATAGATGACATTGTAGCTTCAGTCTGAATCGTCGACGTTAAAGATTTTATTGTTTACACCCTAAACCCTAAATGAAAAATAAGTTTGATTTAGCGTTGAATTAGCATCGAATCACTTGAATTCGACGCTAATTCGACGCTAATTTTGTAATATAGCATCGAATTAGTGTCGAATTCATGTGATTCGATGCTAATTCGACGCTAAATCATTTTTTTTTTTTATGTTTAGGATTTAGGTTAAATAAATCGCACCACATATGAAAACATTCGATACCGTTAAAAGATTCTAAACCGGTACATATAACGATAACAATCACATGAATTTTTCCATATCAAATTTCCTAGAATATAATTCCTACATCTTTCCTAAATACATTTCCTTAAAAATTTATAACAAAACGTAGATATTGATATTTCATTACTAATATATAAAAACAAATTGACATATAAAAAAATATATATAATGTGATTCGATGCTAATTCGACGCTAAATCATTTTTTTGGTTTAAGATTTGGGTTAAATGAATCCTAAATCCTAAACATTACGATATTACATATCTATTTACTTATATTTACAATATAACATATGAAATTTTATGTACCATAATCCACCTTTACGATATTATTTAATGGTTATAAGTGTTTGGTTTCGAAAAAAATTTGGCACGTTTGTTGATTTAGAGTCTTCCTTAGGAGAGCTAGAAGACATTATGTGTGTTAAGTAGGTGAACCCGTGTTAAATATGTCATCTACCTACCTACCAAAATCGACGCAATATAGCGTCGATTTAGCTTCGAAATGTTTCGTGCCTTATTGGCGACGATTTAGCGTCGAATTGTGTTATCGACGCCAATATTCGACGCTATATGGTCCACGCTAAATCGATGCTGATTTAGCGTCGAACTTAGATTTCCGATGCTAAATCGATGCTAAATCAACGCTATATTGCGTCAATTTAGCTTCAAAATGTTTTGTCCCTAATTAGTGTCGAATTGTGTTGTGGACGCTATTACGGCGCAAAATCGACGCTAAAATAGCGTCGGAATATATTCGACGCTAAATTTTGACGCTAAAATATAGTTTTCTTGTAGTGAAATCACATTCGTAACTCACATAAGCTTTTTTTTTTGTCGTCCCACATAAACATTATAAATCAGTCCTTCAAGTCGAAAATATATACGAATAAATATATATACTATTTATCTTTCTATTTGAGGTAAAATGAACAAACAGATGTGACCTACACATTACCAATTTAAAAGGATTTTACATCTACAAACTAAACCCTCTAAAACCCGACCAAATTAAGGGTATATATAATTGTATACCCCCTCCTACTTCCAACCATACTACAAAAAGAAACAAACTAATTATAAATGAAATTTTAAGAAAAAATCTTAATTAATCTTCATTATTATTATCTACAAACCCAATTCCTTCCCGATTCTGATAAATCCTTCTGCTTCTCCTTCGTATTTGTCCTTCTTTGACTGACACAACGAAGACATAACTTATGCGGACTCAACCCTTCTCACCAAAAGCTTCCACTTTGTGTCTTCGCCCATCTTCTTGTCTTGTTCTCCCCTTTTCTTAAATTGTCTGCTCAAAAACAAAAAAAGGTTGACAAAGACAGATGAGATTTTGAATATCTACAATTAATTAGTTTCAACTTTCAAGTAACAAGTATATGTAGCCTCTCATAATTACGACTCCACCACAAAATGTCAACATTAAAGCTACACCAGAAAGTGAAAAAAAAATTCACTATCAACAACACGTTTTAGTTTATTTTCCAGCACGAACATTATGCCAACTACTATGAACGTACATGCATTAATGTGCTGCGAGAATTCATGCACACCAACTAAACTAACCTAACGAAAATCTACACAAACTAATTGCAAATGACATAAAACTACATTGACCCCAACACCGTTAATCGATCTACAAGATTTTGTTGCGTTATAAAGAAAACGTTGGGGCATATATACCTGCAAAGAGGGACACTACAAGATTCGGGTTGGTCGCAGATAGAAGAATGGAGTCTAAGGAGTTGAAGCATCCGCTTGCAACGAAGACAACCCTTATCGGTAGTCCTCCTCTTGCATACGGCAAAGTGACGTATTAAAAGCTGGAGACCGTAACACGTGGAAAACGCCTTACAAGGCTTTGGCTTATCCACAATCATTGAATTGTTGTTGTCTATTGCGTTTGATGGACCGACCAACGTACAACCTTGGGTGCATATGTGCTCTATACAATCCATTGCCTCGCTTAGTTGCATATATAGATTTTGTTCCCTTTTGTGTCTCCGTCTTCTTTTCTTCCTCTGCATTAAATTTATAAATCGAACAACCAAATCAGAAAACATACCAAATGTTTTGGGGTTATGTATATATATAAACCGAACCAAATCAAACCCAAATTAACATGTACCCATTTTTATACCAAATCAAGAACAGAACTTTGTGAAACAGTACCAAACCGAATAAACAAAACCTTTCATATTTTATACTTTCAGTACTTCTATTAAAATTTTTTTTTTTTTTTAACTTTACTTCTATTAAAAGTTATACTTTTAATTTCTGTAGATTTTAGTTTTATACTTTTATCTAAAGTAAACGAAATCTAGACCTAACTTAACCGAAATAATATGTCTCCATTTCGTATGATATTCTCAAACCGAATCAAATAACCCAAATTGCCCACTAATAATGAAAACAGAGTTTCTCCTTTTTGATAAGCAAAACAAAGATTTTGTTTTCCAGAAATAGATAAGTTTACCGATTCGGCGTCGTCGATGAACTGGAGAATGTCGAGTTCCAGGAAAGGATCATGTTCTTGAAGAAACTTCCAACCTTCTGTCTTTTCAACGGTCTTAAACTGCGACTGGATCAAACGCATAGATCTCAGACAAACATCAGGTGCATCACAAAGCCGAGCCAGCTGGAGAACGTCGACTACGTTTTCCGCCGTTAAACGCTCTACGACGCCTTTTGAGCACCGTTGCTTCAGATTCGTAACCATGTAGACGTGAGACAAAGCTAGAAGATGGATTCCATATTCATCCATCTCATATTCCTTGAAACTACAAAAAAAAAACAGAGATACATAAAAGGTCATTTTCCTGACAGCTGTTGTTTTCTCAATAAAAGAATTTAGCAAATGACCCAAAGCAACACGGTTTATAAGATATTAATCTTAAATTAAGACTAATTACACAATTAGCCGTTGATTTTTTCTTCATTTCGTGTAATAATCAAAATATCAGTTTGATGAGTTTTGAGCATGAATGAACCAACCTTGAAGAGTAGAGGAATCTGACAAAGATCGAAACGGCGTCGCATGGAACGCCAAGAATCTTGATGACTCTCTTAGAATCACATCCACGGTAACGTCTCACCGGTTTCTTTATGATGTTCATCAGTACCGGTGAAGCCGAAGCCTGCATTATCCATAATGTCAGCAAAAAACTAAACTGAATCGGTTTAACCTAAAAGCAAAAATATCTTACAAGAACGCCGGAGTGTGCCGGTATACGACGGTTACCGGAGGTAAGGATCTCAACGTCCGACGTGGTTAGATTATGTGAGTTTTCATTGGTGACTATAGAAAATCCATCGTCTTCAATTGTGGCGGTTAAGGGGATAAAGACAGCTTCCATTGTAAAGAGAGAGATGTGAAAAATTGAAGAAGAAGGTTTGGTCACATTTTTGGCTATATAGACATATCAAGGTAGGTCCCATACTCCAACTTTTGAGTGCTTATGTGGAATTTTCACAATTATCTTTTTTGGTTTCTCTATTCTTATCTCACACGTTCCTTGTTGCTGGCGCGTGATCTGTGTTTTATTACTCTCAAGATATTTTTTCTTTTTTTGTGAGCTACCTAATATGTTTTGCAATCTGTTTTGTGACGGAATTGGATAAAAAAATCCGAAAGTGGATTAGTCTTAACAATGCTTTATAACGAACAAAGAAATCACATTCCACATATACCAAGGTTTTTAAAACCGGACCCGACCGGTTGGACCGTGAATCGGTAGTCAAACCGAGTCCGGTCACAGTTAAAACCCGGATTTGAATTTAACCGCCAAAACTGATCAAAAACCGCCAAAACCAGTCTGACCGGTTGGATGTCAAAACCGGGTTCACAATTTTTAAACCATAATTTAATAAATTTTTGAATACAAAAGTTCCCAAAACAAATATGATATCTCTCCTCTAGATTAAATACAATAGAAAGCCGTTGTAAACCATTTCTCCCACTTTTTCATAGAAATTCAACACCACCAAGAAAAGGTAAGGTGACCTTTCTTTGGTTTGGTTGGATATTGAAGATTTTTAATGGGATTTGTCATGTTATCCTTCTTTACTTTTGTGATATATATATATATATATATAATAATAATAATTAAAAATCTGGTCTAACCAGTTGAACCGGTCCGCCCAGCCATCCAGTGGTAATGCCGAGTCGGTGTCCGGTTTTCAAAACATTGACATATACCTTCTCGAACAAACAAAATCGTTGTAGAAAGAAACTTCCTAATATAGTACTCGACCAGTGACAAATGTCTAAATATATTTGTAGTTCGCAAAACTATTCACTTTTTATACATTGTAATAAGAATTAGAATATCTGATTTAAAGAAATATATTTTCTTAATAAAACGCTTTTCAACTTAAAAATGCTATAGAAATGTTATTCAACTATAATCTATATGAGAAAGTGCGCGAACTAAAGTATATGCATATAGCATTTTAATTATTGCCGACTTGGTATAACATAAGAATCAAACACAAATCAATGTTTACTTTTTATTTGTGTATTGAGTAGCACCGATGCGATACCACTCTCCCTAAAATACAATATGGGTCCGATTGGTAAACTAGCTTTTTAAAAATCTGGAGCGGGAAGCTGGAGCGGTAAGCTTTATAGCATAGTGCAAAGCTGTATAGATAAAAATTTGAGATAAAGATTTGTGTAATATTGTTGGTAAAGCTTTTGATAAAGATTTAGTGATTGGTACAATCTAAAGCTGTATGAATTAAAAAATGGCATAAATATTTAAAAAAGTCTACCAATCAAAGCCTATATCTTGCCAAGAACATAAGATCAAATGGATATCTAATTTTATGAGTAAAATATTGTAGAAGGAAATATTTATAAAAAAAATTACCATTCATAATGAAGAGGATAAAATGAACATTTTACTTATTCCACTCAAAAATATCTCTTTATAATTTTATTGTGGAATAAATGAGATAGATATATTCATTTTTTTTTTTAGAAATTTCATTCCTTAACATTTCATTTACCTGCATTCCATTAATTCTTTATTTTTTTTATCAATTAGAGCCATAATATTAAAACTCGATAATTTATAATTTTCCCTCAAAAAGTAACTTGTTATACGTTTGCTTTTGTTTGTGATCGCAGAAAACAATACTACTTTTTGTCCATGTAGGCAGATTTTCTGTTTTATTATCAAATCCTATGTGGAAAGCGAAATAACCGGACCAATATTTTTGGCTTTGTTGTCAAAGGGATATATTTATTAAAATATAGAAAGGCCGGTTATTGCAATAAACCGACTTTTGCCTCTTCCCAAGAGCCATAATACTCATCCCACATGGCATTTGTTCTCATCCTCTCTTACAAGCCCTCTTGGATTGCCACTTGTGATCCTCTTGTTTATCCATTGTGTGACACTATTAATGTGTTTGAATTGATGTTCAATTAAAATAAGTCTCCATATGAAGAAAAAAAATATAACATGATTTTTAAATCGAACGTTCTTATCCCATTTTCTACGTTTCTAATTTTTCCTAGTAAAATTTCACATCCTATTGTCTTAATCAAACATTTTCTTTATCGAAATCAAAACTAATCCATTTTTTAAATTATACATTTTCCTATCTAATACATACAGTATACGTTAGTAACGGACAAGATAGATTTGTAATTTAAAAACTTGTATAACCACTATATATGATTGCTTCTAATCGCACAGTTCTAAAGCAAAATGGATAATCTTTTAAACTATCATACCAATCACACCGATTAAGATTCCGGTTCTGTTTATTTGAGCTATATTCTATTTATTTCAAATAAGAGTTCTTTGATTTAATATCACGAAACACTACGACCCAATGTTTATAAAGAATCACTGAATGGTAAATAAATAAATGTAATTTTATCTTGCGTGCTGCCTTTCTTGACAAAAAAAAACTCGTTATATTTGAAGTGAAAGTTCACGGCATATACACACATTTACCTCGTGTTAGCATGTTTTTAGGTTTCGACCAAAAGAAGAAAAAAGGTTTTGACCATGATTATCCTCAGGGTGTGGTGTAGGTGTCACTACAAGAAAACAGGTGCATTTGCAAGGGAGGTTTTTGTCGCAAATCCGTTGCAAACAGAGATTTGCAACGGTTTTGCGACGATTTTTGGTTTGTCGCAACTAGCTCGTTGCAAACCAAGAATCGTCGCAAAACCGTCGCAAATGTATAAATCGTCGCAAATTCGTCGCTAATATTAGCGACGAATTTGCGACGTTCCTTTTTGCAACGGATTTGCGACGAATACTGTTCATATCAAATATGCGACGGATTTGCATCGGTTTTACGACGCAAACATCTGCGTCAACTTCGCGGCGGTTTTGCGGCGAAATTTGCGACGAAATTGCAACTGTTTTTGCTACGATTTTGCGACATTGTTTTGCGATGGGTTTTTGTAAACAAAATTTGCGACGTAATTGCGACGGTTTTGCGATGAAGATGTTTTTGATTATTAAAAAAAAAAAAATTATTATTTATTAATAAAATTCTAAAATATTTAAAATAAAATAAAAATTCATAAAATAAGGTTTAAAATAAAAAAACATTCAAAATACAAAAAAACAAAAACCAAAAAAAATCTAATCGAAGTTAAAATTATCGAGCGGATCCTGGCTCGATGTGCCTCCTTCTTCGTCTTCCCTCCTTAAAATCCCGGCAATGGCGGGGTTCGACTTCGCTAACTCCCGAAACAGATTATCGTAGACGTTCACCGTCCTCTCTAACTTCTTCTCCGTTACCCGAGCCGTTCTCGCGAGTTCTTCGTTCTTCGTTCTCCGCCATCTAAATAAATTTTATAATTTTAAAAATTAGTAATTGCATATTAACAAAATTTGATATTTAATATTAATTTGAACAACTTTAAAGATAACATTAAAAGAAAAATTTAAAATTCATAAAATAAACAAACAATTTAGAAAATTACCTTATCAGGTCGAGGGTTCGGATTCGGAAGGTCGAGGGGTCGGGATTCGGAACGTCGAAGAAACGTTTTCTTAGAGAGAGAAAGGTTTTTTGTAGAGAGAGAAGAGAAAGGTGTGAGGAATGAGCGAGGGATTGGAATTGCTTATATAGGGAAAAAAATCCCTCGCAATTCCGTCGCAAATCCCTTGCAAAGTGGGCCAAATATTTTACCCAGTGCATGTTTGCCGCCACAGCATTTTGTTTGCCGCCCACAAATCATCGCAAATGCCTCGCAAATACTAAAAAATCGTCGCAAATGCCTCGCCATTATTTTCAAATCGTCGCAAAATCCTCGCAAACTGTAAATCCCAATGCGAATGTTCGATCAGTTAATTGAGTTGACCGTAAGTGAGGTCGCAAAAGCGTAGCAAATTTAGCGTGGCATTTGCGACGAAATCGTCGCAAAGCCGTAGCAATATTTCATTTGCGACGCAGTCGTCGCAAATCCCTCGCTAAAGTGGTTTAGGGTATACTTAGGGTTTTGGATGTTTTAGACTAAAATTACAATTCATATATGTAAATAAACACTTCTTTAGGTCCTTAGTCCATGTATGAAACAAAGTTAGTATACTAATTGAAGCTTTTCGTAAAATCGGCAAAAATGATAGATTGATCACATTCTTAGTATAAGTGCATGTATGTGACACTTTGTTATATATGTTTTCTTGATAAAGTTTTGATAAGTTTTTTATTTCAATAATTATAAAGGGATTGTTATTTATTATACTTCTCATACATTTATATTTGAAGACGAGCCAATTGAAACGGTATAAATAATGTATAGGTTAGAGTTTAGGGTATGGAAGTTTGCTACGATTTTGCGACGGAATCGTCGCAAAGCCGTCGCAAATATGAACTTTTGCGACGGTTTTGCGACGATTCCGTCGCAAAATCGTAGCAAACTTCCATACCCTAAACCTTAGTGTTTTGTTCTTATTCTTATTACTTGGACATTGATGGAAAACAATATATATATGAATTAAGGCCTCTATGATATGTTTTTATATTCCACGAAAAGGCATTGATGGAAAACAAATTATCAACACACTCAAAAATACATACTTATAATATACACATAATTATAATAAATTTATTAATCTTCTTCGTCATGATCAGAAACATAACGTTCTACTCCGCCATCTTCGACGTCATCATCGTCGTCCTCTTCTTCCTCTTCGTCTTCATCAAACTCATCTTCGTTTCCTTATGAATCCTCGAATATCACATCAAGACCATTATGAAGTGGGTCAATTCTTGTCAAATTGGTGGTTACCTCTGTAGGGATCGAAACTTCTTCGGTTCTTGCAGGTTGCACTGGGGTTGATGATCATCATCAACATCAGCTGCTAACCCCTCGACAATTCGTCCCCTTGGGTTAACTTTAATCACGGATAGCCAATCTTGATCCCGTCGTCCATGAGTACGAGGGTAAGGAATGAAAACTACTTGCTCTGCTTGCGATGCTAAAACAAATGGCTCAAACTTGTCAGTGTAGCTCCTATTTCCTTTTACATCAACAACTCCAAATTTGCTGGTTCTAACCCCGAGACCATTGGATGGATCAAACCAATCACAACGAAATAATACACTTTTCAAGTTCAACACACCAGCATACTCAATCTCAATGATTTCTTTCAAAATACCATATAAGTTTGTATCGCCCGGGACATGATTCGACGCAAAATCGTCGCAATGTTGCGTATTTATAGTTTGGTAAGTTAAGATTTAATTTGTAATTTTTTTGTTATTAGTATTAATGTTTTAGGGTTACAATTAAATTTTTGGAAACTTCTCAAAGATATCGTTGATGTAACTGTTCATGATTCCCATCGCTTTGCTCGAGATTCCGATATCAGGATGCACATGCTTCAAAACCTTATGATATTTTAACATTAACATCAATGTTCATAGTACATTATGGCTTAAAAACGTAATACAAATATACAGCTGATAACATAAACACATATTTATTTTTATTTCTTTCATTGATGACGTAATGTTTTACTCATCATCAATTTCTTCACCATCATCCGTCGTCGACCCTTCGTCGTCATTCTGGGATAGCCAATTGTTTGGATTTCGATGACCACGACTGCTACTACCTTCTTCTATGAACGCTATAGCCAGGTTTTCTTTAGATATAACCTGTGAAATAAAAACTTGATTTATGTGTACGGATACTACTTAATACAATACCTTTAAAATATATATTGTAATTAACTTACATTGCTTATATTCTCAAGAATAATGTTAAGATATGTTGGCGCCCTATCAAACTTAACAACTACAACCTCCTTTAGAACCAATACCGAACCCTCCTTTATGTGCGACCCATATTTGTTATCAAATATGACGGACCTATGAATGCTCGCTTGTACAGTCCCGGTAGGATCCTTCAAGGAAAATAAATAACATTTATATAGATTACTAAATATATATATAATCTGTTAAAAACATCTTTTCTTATAACTTATATAAACATGTTACCTTTAGTATGACCATCGCGTCCCCCAATCCATTAGGTTCCATTTTATGAATCACTGCTACCACATATGGTACGTGACGCCATTGTGGTTTTATTTTATGCAACTCTTTTACCAGTGTCCACCCACGTGTATGTCCACCTGTATATATTTTATGTAGAATAAGTAAAATATAATTAAATGTCAATAAAACAATATACAAACTTTGAAATATAATTATTTCTGTTTCTTAATTACTAATATATATTTCAAAGGTTGTATTAATAACATTTCATTATACCTGTTAATTTGGTGACATTTCCAATTGTCGTCTTCCAAAGGACATCGGTGAACGATGGATCTTCTGCCTCAACAACACAGTTAACCATCTGTACATGTCTCTCATAAGAATTGCATTCTTCCAACATCGATTCTTCAAGTTTTTTCCTTGCCCGTTCTTCTGCTTGTCTCACACCAGCCGGACCCGGTATCAAAGATCGATTGTTATCCATATTTGTTGAATTATATAATATTGTGAGATCCATAAGGTGGATTTTATAGAATGTTCATTTCAATTTGCGACTAATTTGCAACTAATGTGCAAGACTTTTGCGACTAATTTGCGGCTAAAATATTACACTCATAAACAAGTAAGAATCAATTAAAACGTGTTCTACCTATTTTCCTCGCAAATCCCTCGCAAACGTTATATCGTCGCAAACTCGACGCAAAATTGCGACTATTTTGCGTCTAAACGTACACCTCGACGCAAATCCGTTGCAAACATTAAATCGACGCAATATCGCTGCAAATATTGCGACGAATTTGCGTCGAAATGTACAAATCGACGCAAAAGCGTCGCAATTTTGCGACGATTTTGCGTCGGAAACTTCCCACGCAAATTTGCGACGGTTTTGCGAGTAAAGAAGAATGTTCGTCGCAAAATCGTCGCAAATAAGACGCAAATTTGCGACGGTTTTTTTCCGTTGCAAATTTCCGTCGCAAATACACCTGTTTTCTTGTAGTGTGTACACGCTAGACAGTTGTTCTGATCCTCTCAGATGGTACCACGTGGAAAATACTGTAATTGTTGTGGTTGGAATTTGATTCTCTTCCCGAACAAGATGAAGCTACTGCAAAGGCTAAAAACTTAGAAATGGAGAGTAAACTGAAAAACGTTTTGATCTCCCATCTAAAACTTTTTTTTTCTATTAGTATTTTTTATAAGAAAATTTAATCCATCTGGCTAATTTCTAAAAATTTTAAATTAGACAGCTTATTTTAAAGAAACGGCTGACTCTAAATTGACACTTAACTACCTTAAATATATGTTTTTCACTTCACTTTTCCGTTTTCTTTGTTCCAACTTATGATTTAAGCTTCTCATGTTTCACAAATTGTGTCAACGGTGAAAAGTGTTGATTGTAAACATTGTGTACACCATCATCCACCATTAATAGTGTCTTGTAAAAATGTGTATTAGTATAATAGTGAAACATGTTTATTTTACCAATTATAAATAGTAAACTGCATATTTATCAAATCAGATAAGTTAAAAGTGATTAATTGACAAAATTTTCTTAAAATTTACTACCATAAATCTACAAATTAGGAGTAGACAATTTTCCTCCAGAAAGGAAAAGCTTTGATAACAAAGAGAATATCGTTTGTTTTAGGATAGACCCAATAAAATTGACAAAAACAAAATTTCTTCCTTATACATAATCCGTTAGACCCTATGTTCTTTAATTTATTCTGCTAGTCATATTTTTCTTCTTCTTTCTAGATACCAATTTCAGTGCAAATCCTCTTACTTCAATGGTTTTACAAAATGGTTCATTCATGATTCTAATCAACATGTTCAAAATTTGAATTCTAGAGAATACAAATTATAATAGAGGCAAAATTTATAGCATATTTTTAGCGTAGCATTATAAGAGTCGTTCAGAGTAATCTCGCATGTCAATGCTAAAATTGTATGTATAATTGTTCTCATAATTTATAGTAATTCATAAAACCATACAACTAAAAAAATGCAAATTTCATTTTCATGGTGTTCGACCTGATTAATTAATAATGTGGGTCATTTATCTTGTGTTATGATAAATCTTAAAACGAAATTATCTTCCTATTAAGCAATGTTTTGAAAACCGGACCGGACACCGACTCGGCATTGTCACTGGATGGATGGTCGGGTTAGAACGGGTTTTTACTTTTTATTATTTTATATATATATCACAAAAGTAAAGAAGGATAACATGATTGAAAACATAACAAAACACATTTAAAATCTTCAATATCCAACCAACCCAAGGAAAGGTCACCTTACCTTCTCTTCGTGATGTTGAATTTCTATGAAAAAAGTGGGAGAAATGGTTTACAACGGATTTCTATTGTATTTAATCTAGAGGAGAGATATCATATTTGTTTTGGAAACTTTTGTATTCAAAAATTTATTAAATTATGGTTTAAAAATTGTTTTTTGTAGCCGGTTATGATTTGTTGTGACTGTATTGATGTAGTCTAAGTGTACATAATTGAGTCATGTATAGAGTGTGTAGAGTCCCTAGTGTAAACAGAGTCTTTCCTTATTCTCACTTGTATATAAACCCTTTGTACATCATTTTGACTAATTAATGAGAATGAGATTAATTTAGTAATATGGTATCAGAGCTGAATAATCTTGTTCTCTAACAAACTTCTGCTAACAAACTTTTCCGATCGGATTCTCGCCGGAATCTCGTCGGAATTTCTTCAATTTCTTCTCATCGTTCATAGATTTGTGTAGATCGAGCTTCGCTGATCATTTTCATCGGTTCTCCTGTGCGATTTGAGTTCTATATCTCTTCTTACTCAATCGATTCTCAATGGGAGGTCGTCGTCAATGCAAATCGAAGTTTCGCCGTTCATCGTCTCCAGAAATTGAATCTCCGGTATCTCCAAAGTCTCGGGATGCTGCATATGCACCAATTCACTCACGAAATGAAGCTGGAGCTCTGGATCGTGATTTCGGAGTCTCAGATCGAGTTATCAATCATCGATCTCATTCGTCTAAGTCTCAGGACCATTTCGAGGTATCGAATCATCCTGATAACATTCATTCTCCGTATCATCTTCATAGTTCTGATCATCCTGGCTTAGTTTTAACATCAGAATTACTAGATGGAAATAACTATGGAGTCTGGCTTATTGCTATGACTACTAGCTTAGAAGCTAAGAATAAGATGGTATTTCTTGATGGAACTATCACTAAGCCATCTCTGGATGATCCTTATTACAAAATCTGGTGTCGTTGCAATAGTATGCTCAAGTCTTGGTTATTGAATAGCGTCTCAAAGAAAATCTACACCAGTATCCTCTACATCAAACATGCTTCGGATATTTGGATTGATCTGCGTACACGCTTTCACAAATCTAATCTTCATAGACTATACAAGTTGCGCCACCAGATTCATTCTTTTCGTCAAGGCAGTCTAGATCTATCTTCCTATCATACACAAACTCAGGCCTTGTATGAAGAACTTTCTAGTATTCAGATTCCTGCTACTACTGTTGAAGAACTTCAAGCTGAGAAAGAAACAAATCGCGTGATTGACTTCTTGATGGGATTGAATGATAACTATGAGAGTACTCGTAGCCGTATTCTAATGAAGAAGACCTTACCTTCTCTATCAGAAGTTTACAATCTCTTGGATCAAGAAGACAGTCAGAAGGATGCTAGAACTCCTGTTTTCGCTGACATCACTAATTCAGCTGCTTTTCAAGTTACTCAGGACAATTCTTCTGTCAAATTTTCTGGTTCAGGGGGACCTTCTACTGGTTATCAGAAGCGTGATCGACCTTATTGCACTTACTGTTATTGTGTTGGTCATGTGGTGGATAAGTGTTACAAGAAACATTATTTTCCAACCAGTCTTAAGCCTAATCAGAGGTCTTCTATAAATGCCAATGCTGCGGTTTTTGATTCTTCTCCTACTGATAGTGGTCCATCTGCTGAGCTATCTTCTGATCAGATTCAACAATTGGTTTCCTATCTGAGTACTAAGCTCCAGCCGCCATCGTCTCATCCCATTCCTGAGGTTCATTCTATCTCAGCTTCTTCCCTTCCATCCTCTTCAACCACTTGTCCAATATCTGGTACTTTCTATCCTTCCATTTTTTGTTCTCTTACCAGTATTGAAAAACCCTTTATCTGTTCCATTGAGAGCAATATTACTCCTCTCAATGCATGGGTGATAGATTCAGGAGCCACTAACCATATTTCTCATCAAAAAGAATCTTTTCAATCCTTTAAATCCTTACCTAACACCAATGTTACCCTCCCTAATGGAATCCTTGTGAGCATTGTTGGAATAGAAAACATACACTTGGGTAGTTCTTTAGTCCTCACTGATGTGCTTTATATTCCTCAATTTAGGTTTAATTTACTCAGTGTTAGTTCCCTCACTAAGTTTAACCATTGTCGGGTTTGGTTTGATGAATTCTCTTGTGGCATTTAGGAGCCTACACAGGGATTAATGATTGGAATGGGTAAACAAGTAGCCAATCTGTATTTTCTGGATATAAAATCCTTACAACAAAAAGAGTCTTTATCTCCTATGGTAGTAGCTTCTGTCACTTCCATTGATGTGTGGCATAAGAGGTTAGGTCATCCCTCTCTTTCTAAACTTCAAAATTTACAACCCTTGTTGTCTTTTCCTAAACAGAAAATGCCTAGTGATTATCATTGTAAAACTTGTCATTTGGCAAAACAAAAACATCTTCCTTTTATTTCCCATAATAACATCAGTATTGAACCTTTTGATTTAGTTCATATTGATACTTGGGGACCTTTTTCTGTACCAACTCATGATGGGTTTAAATATTTCTTAACCATAGTTGATGACTGTTCTAGAGCTACTTGGGTTTATTTGCTCAAAGCCAAATCCGATGTATTAACTGTTTTTCCCACCTTCATAGCTATGGTAGAAACATAATTTGATAGGAAAATTAAGAGGGTTAGATCTGACAATGCTCATGAACTCAACTTTACCACCTTTTACCAATCCAAAGGTATTTTACCTTTTAAATCTTGTCCTGAAACCCCTCAACAGAATTCTGTTGTTGAAAGAAAACACCAACACATTCTTAATGTGGCTAGATCCCTATTCTTTCAATCCCATGTCCCTTTACCCTATTGGGGAGACTGTGTCCTTACTGCAGTGCATCTCATTAACCGTACTCCTGCTCCTATTCTTAATCATAAATCTCCTTTTGAAGCATTAACAGCTAAACTCCCTTATTACAACCAACTTAAAGTTTTTGGCTGCCTCTGTTATGCTTCTACTTCATCTCAGGGTAGAAATAAGTTCCAACCTAGAGCTAAAGCTTGTGCTTTTCTAGGATATCCCTCTGGTGTTAAAGGCTACAAATTGCTTGATCTAAAAACTAACTCCATTGTTGTTTCTAGACATGTTGTCTTTCATGAGGAATTGTTTCTTTTTGCTGGCTCTCCTTTATCTCAGGACTCTTTGAATTTTTATCATGATGTAGAGCTTCAGCTTAATCTTGTGATTCCCATTTCATCTGGTGAGCAATCTTCTATTGCTTTGCCCTCCATAGACACTGAGCCTTCTGCCAGTTCTATTCCTGATATCGTTTAGACTTCTTCTCCTTCATCTCATAGGATTTCCAAACCTCCTGCTTATCTCAAAGATTACTATTGTAATGCAGTTGGTTCCTCCACCATTCATGAAATCTCTTATTTTCTGTCCTATGGTCAAGTTTCTCCCCATTACCTTTCTTTTCTTGTTGCCATTGATAAAGTTAAAGAACCCAAAACCTATGCTGAGGCCAAGAAACTTCTGGTTTGGGATGATCCGATGGATGCTGAGATTGATGCTCTTGAGGAAACTGAGACTTGGACTATCTGCACTCTTCCTCCTGATAAAGTTCCTATTGGCTGCAAATGGATCTTTAAGGCCAAATTCAATGTTGATGGTAGTATTGAACGCTATAAGGCTCGATTGTTTGCTAAGGGTTACACTCAACAAGCTAAGGTGGACTATCATGAAACCTTTTCTCATGTGGTTAAGATCACCACAGTGAAGCTTCTTCTTGCTCTTGCTGCGATTTACAATTTTTCTTTACATCAATTGGATATTTCTAATGCCTTCCTTAATGGTGATCTTGATGAGGAGATTTATATGGAATTACCACCTAGATATGCTGATCGTAAAGGGGACAATTTGCCTCCTAATGCTGTCTGCAAACTGCAGAAGTCCTTGTATGGCTTGAAACAGGCTTCTCGTCAATGGTTCTTGAAATTTTCCTCTACTCTTCTTAGCTTGGGCTTTCAACAGACATATTCTGATCATACTTGCTTTCTCAAGACTTCTGATGGTGTGTTTCTATGTGTTCTTGTTTATGTGGACGATATTCTCATCATTAGTAGTTCTGATCTTGTGGCAAATGATCTGAAGGAGCAGCTCAAGTCTTTCTTTAAACTTCGTGATCTTGGTCCTCTGAAATATTTTCTTGGTCTGGAAATTGTAAGATCTTCTGAAGGTATTCACATTTGTCAGAGAAAATATGCTTTGGATCTTCTAGATGAGACTGGTCTTCTTGGTTCTAAACCATCCAGTATTCCTATGGATCCTCATGTTAAGTTTTCTCAAGATTATGGTGGTGATCTGGTTGATGTTGAAGTTTATAGGCGCCTCATTGGTCGTCTGATGTATTTGCAGCTTACACGTCCTGACATTACATTTGCCGTTAACAAATTAAGTCAGTATTCTTGTGCTCCCAGAGATGCTCATCTTAAAGTTGTGCTTAAGATTCTGCGTTATATCAAAGGCACTGTGGGTCAGGGCATCTTTTACTCCTCTAAAGCTGAGTTGCAGATTCAAGCCTTTGCTGATGCTGACTGGAGCTCTTGTCTTGATACCAGACAGTCAACTTCTGGCTATTGTATGTTCTTAGGGACTTCACTGATTGCTTGGAAATCTAAGAAGCAAGATGTTGTTTCTAACAGTTCTGCAGAAGCAGAATATCGCAGCTTGTCTTTTGCTTCTGATGAACTGCTCTGGCTTACTGATTTTCTCAAAGAACTTCATATTACTCTGGTCAAGCCTACTCTCTTCTTCTGTGACAATCAGGCTGCTATACACATTACTAATAATCCTGTCTTCCATGAGAGGACAAAGCATATTGAAAATAATTGTCACAGTGTTTGGGAACGCATGGTTAAGGGTCTCTTCAAGCTTCTCCATGTCCGATCTGAGCATCAGTTGGCTGATCCATTTACCAAAGCTTTATACCCTGCTTCCTTTCACAGGTTATTTGGCAAGATGGGTGTTCTCAATATCTTCGTCCCATCTTGAGGGGGACTATTGATGTATATAGCCTAAGTGTACATAATTAGTCATGTATAGAGTGTGTAGAGTCCCTAGTGTAAACAGAGTCTTTTCTTATCCTCACTTGTATATAAACCCTTTGTACATCATTTTGACTAATTAATGAGAATAAGATTAATTTAGTAATAGACTGATGTTCTAGTAAGATTTCGTCTACATGCTACAGATTTTGTCTAGAGGCTATAGATTTTGCCTACAAGCTACAGATTTCACTTAGAGGCTAACAAAGCGCGTGTACCTCAGGCAAAGGTTAATATCGTCCATATTTGAGAAAAAATTGGCACTCATGTGGAGTTTCGTGTTTTTGTTCCTTGTTACCTAATTACTCAATATTTTGGGGTTTTTCTTTTAATTAAACAAGCACTTTTATTTATCTCTGATGATATTATTAATATTTAGTTAAATGTATAAATAAGCCTACTACATTCAGTATAATGGGCTTTTAAGATCCTATATTCGACCTGGCCCATATAGATAGCAAAGGTCGCCGTATTGTCAAACGACGGCACAAGCAAACCGTACGAGTCATCAAACGGGGATCCGATGGCACCTTCGGGCGAGACAGCGACCGTACGAGTCCTTTGTCCAAAGCTGATTCTCTCTGGGAACCAACCTGGAACTCTCCAATGGCTCATTGGTTCCCCATTCTTCCCGCCTTTCACCGTCGTCTCCACTTTCCGATGTATCAACCATTCTCCAAATTTCGAGCAAGAATCTGGTAAGAACAAGCCGTTTCTACACTGTTTTTTGGGATTAGCTCATGTAGATACTCAATTGCATGATTCATGTTCCAAAGGTGAATGCTTTATAATTGTTGTCCTGGAATTAAGAAACCGACTCTAATTTTGGTCCGATCTTGAAACTTGTCCTTTTAATTGTTCATAAAAGTAGATTTCTTGTGTTTTTGATGAGTTTTTATATGCATTGTTTCTGTATTTGATTCAGTAGCATATTAGTAGTAATATCTGTTGAATCATTCTATACCATGAAGTTTAAATTTCTCATCTTGTGAAAAAAACCAAGCAGATGATCTTCAGAAGTTGTTACCGCAAGGTTTTGAAGTCATTGGAGGTCTGTTAGTTGGTGATTCTGATGCTGAGAAAAATGCCTTGGAGGCAGTTAGAGCAGCTCGACGATTACGAAAGTATATATCCGAAGGTGGAGAGTTAGATGACGAAAAGATAGTTGGGGCTAGTTGTGCTGCAGGAACCGGTACTATTCACTTTTTCATCTCGAAAACCGAGAATTCAACAAAGCTAGAGCCTGTTGCTTCGGTTGTGTATGAGGAGAAGTCTGGAAAGTATTTATGGGAGAACGGTTGTTTGCTTCACTGTGCGCTACCAATCAAGTTACCGTTCTATTTTCCCGCAAGCTCGCCCTCTGGTATGGTATAAAGTTTCCTGTCTTTTCTTTTTTTGGCTGCATGTGGTTTTCCTCAAAGTTTAGTGATATCTTTGTTCCAGATTCGAAGAAGATGTTTTCAGATGCAGTTGATACAGTTGTTACTCAGTTTAAAGAACCGTATGTTGCATACATAGCCGAGAACTTAAAGAAAGCTTCTGAAAATGTTCCAAAGCCAGTCGTCCTCCGCGGTAAAGATTTGGGGTTTGGTGCTGATGCATCAAACATTAACCGTCTTGCTGCTACTGACCAAGTATCTGACATTGAGATGTTATCATGTTCACATTTTTTTCCGAACAGCAAAACTGCAGTGAATTCAGCTGAGGTAAGTGAACCGAGATATCTTTAACATTTCATATCGCTTTCCTGTGTCGTTACCATCTGGCCTTACTGTTGTTTCTCCTCCCCTGAAATTTGTTCGTAGAATGCAGATAAAATCCACGTATCTGTTCTGTTTAATAGATCCGTTAAATCTCCTACCTCTGGTGCCCCTGTTGCAGAATATTATCCAGGTAATCACTTGAAATATTGATTATTTTATCACACATATACTCGAGAGGCACTAAGAATACGCTTGTGCCATGTTCTAAGAAATTTGTTACATTTCTCACAGCTATAGAAGAAGCAAGGGTCATTGTTGTTGATTTGAATCTTGATGTACTTACATATGCACCCAAGGATCTTCCACTTATGCACGCAGTCTCCAATTTAGTTATCCCTGCTTTGGTTGATCAGTTATATTCTCTGAAGAAGATTATCTTACCATACCTATTGAAGGAACATCCTAAGGTAGAGATACCTTTCTTTATTTTATATTTATCTAACACAATTTTATCTCAAGCAATATTTCGATATGGTGATATGAGATCTTTTTACTTATCTTGTGCAGTTTATTACGTCTTTGTTATTATCTATTCTCTGACTATCTCAAGAATTGCCTTGCTCTTACAGTTGCGTATTTTTCACTTCAATCCACCCGGCGTATTACATCCAATAACAACTATATACGAGCTTAACTACGGGGAGACAGAAATGAAGCAAGGTGATTATTGTAATTAGGGTAGAAGGGGGGTTTGGCATGATAGAGCAAACATATTTTATCTGCTAGATTCCGAACTAGCAGTTCCAAAACTTGGCTTATTACACATCATAGTTCAAGAGTACTAAACCCGATTTTCTCTAGTGATCTTTCAACAAACTTATCATTCAGCAATGTGTCTTTACTAGCTCATTCACACAAATTTAGATCATCTAGACTCTTTTTGCAGCCTTAACCCTCTTGCTCTTGACTTTCTTTGCAGTTGATGTTAGAAAATCTCTACACTTGAGGCTTGGTCTGCCACTGGATCGTCCACTTCTAAGGACTGCTAATGCCTTAGATCTGTCTGTGAATGATGACTCAAGGAGTAACATAAAGAAAAGGGGTAGATAGATCTAAACTAGTTTCTTATTTTCTCTTGGTGTCTCAATGTTTGCCATGACTAATTGTTAAGTAATGTGGGAAAACTGCCAGGTTCCAACTTGCTCAAAGATGTGCATATTGGAATCCCTAGTAGCGGAGGTTAGCTCTATGTATGCCTTTGTTTTTGTTGTTCATCTTTTGTTGTTCGGTCTATTGAATTCGTGATGTTTAATGCAGTCTCGGAGGGTGTGGCATCACTTATCCAAGGTTCTTATGAGTATTATCATTATCTTCAGGATAGCTTTGATGACTCGGTATATCATTTCTCATTCTTCCAAGGTTTTAAATCACTTTGTCAATGCAATACCCTGATACAAAACTAAGGATTAAAATAGGACTAATCGCTTTGTGCTGTTTCACTAGAATCTTGTACAGTCTTTTCACCGGAAATTGAAGTTCCTAAATGATTATTGGCATGATATCTTGTTGTCCTTCAAGTTTTGCTATTTCATTGAAAGAAAAACTAGAAATTGTGTCTCTAGTTCTAATACTAGTTTTCGCTTGTTGAGCCAGGGATGGGGCTGTGCGTACCGATCGTTGCAAACTATTATCTCCTGGTTCAGACTTCAACACTATACATCCATTGCTGTTCCTTCACACAGGTATGAAACAATTTCTCGCAAGTCAAACTTTGGGATCCTCTTCCATCGCTCTGTCTGACAAGTACCACTCTATGGGTTCCCAGGGAAATACAGCAGACACTTGTGGAAATAGGTGACAAGGATCCTTCATTTATAGGATCCCGCGAGTGGATCGGTGCCATAGAGTTGAGTTTTGTATTGGATAAACTCCTTGGTGTAAGTCCTCTACTCTAAATTTCCTTAAGTCAACTATACTCTTCACTTGTAAAACAAGAATCCGGTAGTTGACTTTCAACAGCAGCTCAAAATTATGCTAGAAATGATGCATTCAAACGTATATTATGGATGAAAACAATCTTGAGTATAATATATTACAGGTAAGTTGCAAAATCATGAACTTCAGATCTGGATCAGAGGTCCCAGAGAAATGCCGTGAGTTAGCTATGCACTTTGAGACCCAAGGAACTCCAATAATGATCGGTAAGTCAATCCCAATCACTCTGATACATTAAGATTTAACCTTACTCAAGCTTGTCCTTTAGAATCAGAACAAAAAGCAATCTGTATTGGAAGAGCATACGTGAAGCTAAAACCCAAAAAATATAAAGGATCGCTCTACTAGTTTTGTGTATGGTAATGGAAATGGTTTTTGTTTTCAGGAGGCGGGGTTCTTGCGTACACACTTTTGGGAGTGGATTACGACGAAGGGGGCGGGGATTGCGCGTTCCTAATCTTGGATCCGCATTATACAGGAAGTGAAGATCACAAGAAGATTGTCAATGGTGGATGGTGTGGGTGGAAGAAAGCTGTTGATAGCAAAGGGAAGAGCTTTTTCTTGCACAATAAGTTTTACAATCTTCTTCTTCCTCAGCGTCCTAACATGGTTTGATTTTCACTACTTTTTCACATACCAACAATTACTCTCTGATAACACTTTTTTTTATTTTATTTTATAGTAATACATATACCCTGATTTTCTGCTAGTTCCAAAATGAAGGTTTAGTTGGAATTTTAGGCTACTTTTTTCATTTATTTTTTTAGCTCATCAGAATTTTTGCATCTTTTA
Organism: Draba incana; assembly: GCA_963576765.1. Classification (NCBI taxonomy): domain Eukaryota; kingdom Viridiplantae; phylum Streptophyta; class Magnoliopsida; order Brassicales; family Brassicaceae; genus Draba; species Draba incana. The sequence goes on from OY755217.1 coordinate 11,396,512, forward strand.
CGGTTATGAACTTATGTTATGTGTGTATGTACAGACCAAAAGCAAATCCTTTTTGAGCAAAATTGGGATTAAAGCAAATAAAGTCGATTACTTTATGGGTATTTTATTAGTTTCAGTGTGAGATGTATCAGTTGGCAAATCCAATTGAATACTCACTGGGTCATATATTTCATTCATTCTCACTGCATGGTATTGAGGGGTAGGTTTGGTAATTTTCCAAATTCTTTTGGGTGAGTAGATAAGTATGAATAAAATATATTTTTTATATTTATGATAAATAAAAGAAAGCACCGATAGGAACGATTACGTGCGTAAGTGTGGGGCACGTGGAACAGAATCAATAGTAACAGATATTGCAAAACTTCGAAAACTACATAAAGCCCCCACATTTATTCTGATATTTTCTATGTGTATGTGCTGCCTAAATTTCATTGCAAGAAATATCTTCTTTTTTTGCTAAATATCTTCTTCTGTTGGCTATATTCGAGTTATTCATTATAGAATTGAGTTTCCGAATGAAAAATATTTCGTGCCTTTTTGGAAGAAAAGATTTTCGAAAAGTAACACTAAAATTGGATGTAAATGAATAAATCAAAAGTATAGGGTTTCGATTTGGATAAAATCAAAAGTTTAAAGGGCTTGTTTACAATTAAAAGACCTTTTTGATGACGTGTAAACCTTCTTCAATCTATATATATAAAACGCTCGTCGAGCCGGACTCAGTTGTCTGAAATCGGCGACGTTGAATCTTGAGCGATTCTTGTGGTGGTGATTCGTAATAAACCATACGGAGTTTTTTTTAGATTCGGGTAGTGGATCTCCGATCGCTTCTTCTTCTTGTCTTGGCTCGAGATCCGAGCCAAGAACAGAAGTCTTTGATTCACGATTTCGATTGGTTTCGCTCGATCCCTGGTATTTTTGCTGAATTTGTGTTTCATATATTACATTGATTCTTTGATTTTCTTGCTAATAATAATCTTTAAAAAAGGAAACACTAGATTCAGTATTTGTAACTTAGTGGTGTTTCGTGTTGAGAGGGTAAAAGGACTTGTCTTGTGGAATTTTTCCTGAATTTCTAATCTTCACTGTGTTCTCACAAGTTACTCGTTTGGATTAGATGCCAATAAACTACTATATCAGATAATGAAATAATTGTTTGGGATTTTAGGAAAGAGGAAAGTATTGATTTTTCTCTTTGATTTCATTGTTTGATATGGTTTTGTTATGTAAAATTAAGCAAAGTAAGATCCTAACAGTGGTCAACTTTAGTCTCTTGAATCTTAGTGTATGTAAATCAGATTTTGTAATTGTTTTTGTTTACTTAGTGTGTGAAATCTATACTTTTATTTGTTTTATATTGCTCTAGTTGTGTTCTCATAAGCCTTTTTTTGCTTTACAATGGATAAACCTTTTACTATTAGCTTAGGGTTTCTTCCTAATCCCTCAGTTAGTAAGTTGGTTAATGTTTATTCGTGTTAGATGGCATCGGGTGAGGGGTTTTTGACGGATGAACAACGAAAGAAACTTGAGTTAGCAACTCAAACTTTGTCATCATCTCCAAAGTCTGCTTCTCTCTTTGCTGATATGACAATCAAGTCTCCTACTAATGGGAAGGGACCAGTAGCTGGCAATGCGTTTAAGTCTGTGCGACGAACAAACTCAGGGAAGCATACCAATGTAAAGAAAGGTTAGTCTTCGTAATACTTAAATCCAGTTTCTAATACTTCTTGGTTTTCGAACTCTGAAGCTTATTTATACATTTTGTAATCCTCGTTCATCGTTTCAACAGATGGCGTTGGCGGTAAAGGAACTTGGGGAAATGTTCTTGACACGGAAGTAGACTCTTATGTAGATGAAAAAGATCCTAATTATGATAGTGGAGAGGTATTTCGTCGCTTCACCGTGTTGTGCTTCATTCATTTTATGTGTTCACTCTTTTGATGTTTTCTACTTGATTTAAACAGGAACCATATGCACTTGTTACTTCGCCGGTGTTAGACCCTTTGGATGATTACAAAAGATCTGTAGTTTCCATCATCAACGAATACTTTAGCTCTGGGGACGTGGAAGTTGCTGCGTCTGACCTCAAAGAACTAGGTTTGAGCGAATACCATCCTTACTTTGTCAAACGGCTCGTTTCCATGGCCATGGATAGGGGTGATAAGGAGAAGGAGAAGGCTTCGGTGTTGCTCTCAGGGTTGTATGTTGATGTTGTCTCACCTGATCAAATCCGGATTGGGTTTATCAGACTTCTTGAATCGGTTGGTGATCTCGCTTTGGACATACCGGATGCTGTTAATGTCCTTGCTTTGTTTATCGCCCGGTCCATCGTCGACGAAATTCTTCCCCCGGCTTTTCTAGCTAGAGCGAAGAAGACTCTACCGGAATCCTCTGAAGGGTTTCTGGTAATCTTAACTGCAGAAAAGAGTCATCTCTCGGCTCCTCACCACGCAGAGCTATTGGAGAGAAAATGGGGTGGAAGCACTCACACTACTGTAGCGGAAACAAAGAGAGAGATATCTGAATTTTTGAAGGAATATGTAGAGAACAGCAATGCTCGTGAAGCATGTAGATGCATCAGAGAGTTGAGCGTCTCGTTCTTCCATCACGAGGTGGTGAAGAGGGCTCTGGTTCTAGCAATGGAGCTTAGAACATCCGAGCCGCTGATACTAAAACTTTTGAAAGAAGCTGCAGATGAAGGTCTCATCAGTTCGAGTCAAATGGCGAAAGGGTTCTCCCGAGTAGCAGAGAGTCTTGATGACCTTGCTCTAGACATCCCTTCCGCCAAAACTCTGTTTGAAGCCATAGTTACTAAGGCTGTAACCGGAGGTTGGCTCGATAAAGATTGGTTAAAAGAACACTCTGATCAAAACGGAAGCATACCAATTGAAGATGAAAAGCTAAGACGGTACAAGAAAGATGCGGTTACAATAATTCAGGAGTATTTCCTTTCGGATGACATTCCTGAGCTAATCCGCAGTCTTGAAGATTTAGAATCACCCGAATATAACCCGGTGTTCTTAAAGAAGCTAATCACTCTTGCTATGGATAGGAAGAACAGAGAGAAAGAGATGGCTTCGGTTCTTCTCTCTGCTCTTCACATGGAGATTTTCTCAACAGAAGATTTCATTAACGGATTCATCATGCTCCTTGAATCCGCAGAAGACACGGCATTAGATATCTTAGAAGCATCTAACGAGCTTGCTCTGTTTCTAGCTAGAGCTGTGATCGATGATGTCTTGGCTCCGCTTAATCTCGAAGAGATCTCAAACAGGTTACCACGAAAATCAGCTGGGAGCGAAACCATACGCTCAGCTCGGTCTTTGATATCTGCTCGACACGCAGGAGAAAGACTCTTGAGAAGCTGGGGTGGCGGAACTGGCTGGGCGGTGGAAGATGCGAAAGACAAGATCTGGAAACTTCTCGAAGAATACGAAACAGGAGGAGTAACATCAGAGGCTTGTCAATGCATACGCGATATAGGGATGCCGTTTTTCAACCACGAGGTGGTTAAGAAAGCTTTGGTAATGGCGATGGAGAAGAAGAATGATCGGATGCTAAATCTCTTGCAGGAGTGTTTTGCTGAAGGGATTATTACTACTAACCAAATGACAAAAGGGTTTGGTCGAATCAAAGACTGTCTTGGTGACTTGTCTTTGGATATTCCAAACGCGGAAGAGAAATTTAACTCGTATGTTGCGCACGCAGAGGAGAACGGTTGGCTAGCCCCGGGCGTTCTGCAAACTCTTGACTGATATTTCTGATACTAGATTGCAAGTGAGACTCTCGTATCTTCATGTTCTCTAATACGTTATGGTTGGTTGGTTGGTTTTGGTAAGATAAAGAATGGAATTTCTTGTATTTTTGAGATGTTTCTTCTTTGTTTTTCTTTGTACTGATCGTGCTGGGTTTTGACGAATGGAACTTTCTTCATGTGGTTTTTTCATGTTCTCTGAATTCAGACAGAAAAATGTTACTCAACTCAAACAAATAAAACAGTAATTAGTCCAAATGACGCTCCACTTATATTTGTTTATTCAAGCACATATATACGGTTATTATACGGTTATCGTATAAACAGTAATTAACGACCAGTCTTCCGTAATTTGATTGGTACTTCTTGAATACAGTAATTACGGATCAGACTTCAATAATTTGATTGTTACCTCTTGAATACCGTTAACTCTAAATAATGTAATTCCAATTGGAAAATTGCTAGGTGAACCTATATTATTCATCCCTTCTAAATTAACTGATAAGAATTTACCATGTAATATTATTCACTAAATTAAAATAATTAATATTATCTAAATAAAATAATTAGATTAAATCATTAAAAATAATTAAATTAAAAATTTACTAAATTATTCAAATTAAATGTTTTAAATCATTCAATATTTTACGTTCGTTTGTCTGTGAGGGTTTTAGACTGATATTTTAGGATTTAGTATTTCTTTAAATAGACTAAATTTGTCGAATAGCGTGTTTTAAATCATACAATATTGTACGTTTGTTTGTGAAGGTTTAGGTTCCCATGTTAGGTTTAGTATCCCTCCATATCTATAAATTTAGTCAAATCGAATGCTTGAAATCATATAATATTTTACGTTCGTTTGTGAGAGTTTATGCTCACAAATAATATAAATTATTTTAATTTGTCATAATATCAGGCCATACAAAAGCTCAGTGTTTGGCTACAAGAATAATATTTTTCGACTTAGCTGGACTAAAATACACTATATTTTCAAAGTTTTGAGAATAGCTGTAGAACAAAACCAATAGCATCTCTCGTAAATAACTTCAAACTTTGAAACCATTTCTAAGAGGGTCTTCAAGTTGAGGGGCTTATGGAACGCCTTAGGGTCTTTAATCACTGTTGTACTATTGTAGTGGCTTGCCGTATTGGACCAGTTGAAAATCATAAATCGAATAAGGAGGCTTCATGGGGCAAACAATTAAGAAAATTAAATTGGTAAAATATGAATGAGAAAATGACCAGTGAATAACTACTCTTAAGATATGTTTTGGTTAAAAGTCAACATGTTTTACGATTATTGCCCTCCCTTTATTGTAAAGTATGGAGTAACAAAATGTTTGATGATTGAAAACAAATGACAAATGATTCTTTTTTGGTCATCTGATGTTATTATAATGATCGGATAAATCTCCAAACGAGAATTACAACAAAAGAAAAGTTCACATAGCCAAAAGCCGAAGAACTTAATATTCCCGGAAACACGAGACCTCAAACCATGAGAAATAAGCAACTAATACAAAAAAGAAAGAGTACCAATGAAGTAAGAAGATAAAAATCTCGACCCATAAACTAACCATTGAACCACAAGCTCTCCACGAGCTTAACTAAATAAACATGAAAAGCCAAACTGAGCCAAACAACATATGCTTAGAAATTAGAATAGAACTTAAACCTTGAGGCACAACCAGAAAACTAGAAGACCAAAACGCGTTTTTAAAACTAGCATAACCAACAAACTGCAGAGATTTGGCACAAGGCAGAATAACTAAAACCACCGAGCCCATAAGACAATATGAAGCCAAACTCTAAAACTAAACACCAAAAGAGACCAATAAAAACGCATAGAACCTAGAAATTTCACTTCATCACAACAAAAAGATCCCTAACTAATACCAGAAATTATCACATTACTCCACAACAAAATGATTATATGATGTGAATAAAAAATCTTGAAAAGTTATATAACTTTTGGTTTTGTTGGAAACAGTAAAGGTAACTTATGGTTTTATCTATGGTAACTACCGGTTTTATTTGAAGTTAAAAATTTGACAAATTTATGGACTGACATTTGAGGCCCAACCAATAAAGGCCCGTTGGAAAAGGTGAAGACGAGTTTCGTTTAGGGTTTTGAGTATTTCTTCTGACCCAAGGAACTTCTTCGTTGCGTGTCGATTTCTCCGAGTCGTTCGTTTTCCGCTTCTGCATGACGGTCACGGCGTTTATCGCGGCGTAGGAGTCTGTATCTTCCTGGCTGAGGTATCGTCTCTCAAAAACCTTAAGCATAGTCCTCTTGGATTTGTCATATTTATCGTATCTCTTGTTTCTTTCGCTGCCTTCTCCGATGCGTATATATATCCATGTGCTTCTGACCTAACTTAACTCCGCCTTATTTCAACCTATTTCGGTAGTTTATTGTGGCCATATTTTGTTTAGGTCAGACTGAAATTCCAAGGAACTGTTGCTAATGATATCGTTTTTGTTTGTGGAAAGTAGAAAGTAGAAAATGTCGCAAATCGAGTTAGATGATGAGATAGTTATCAAGAGAGTAGCACGTTACTTTGCCAAACACGGGTTCAAGTCTGAGAAGAAGATGATGAACAATGTAACATCCCAAGCCGAGAATATGGATTTTTGGTGTCGATCGACACCATGGTGCAGTGTCGATCGACACCAATCGATTTTAATCGGTTCGGTTTAGTTTTTTTGATTCGGTTTATCGCGGGTTGGGTTAAGGAAAACCCTAGGCTCGTCTTTATAAGTTTTTGTCGTCCTATGGCCGTCAGGAGCAGAAAGAAATAGCAGAGAATCGTAGAGTTTTGTGAGTGTTTGAGGGAGAGAAAGAGTTTTGTGGGAGGAGATTGAGAGGAAGAAGGAATCAGATTCGTCTGGCTTGGTGGAGACGAGGAACGATTGGTCATATCGTGCCTGATTAAGGTAATTTTTGGTAGGTACGTTCTTCTGTCTCCTAGCTAGCTATAGGAAAAATCGGATTGTCGTTTCGATTTGTAGCTAATGAGTTATGATCGTTTTCCCGTGAGGGGTCTGTGCAGTCTCGGGTTTTGATCAGTCATCTTGAGAAGCGTTTTCCCGGCGTTTGAGTAGGAATCAGGAGACGATCTTGGTATCTTTGGAAAGCTCCTTCAATCTAGTTTTCAGATTGGGTTTAAAATCTGAATTCGGAGGTAAGTTCTGGTCTCTGTGGTTGTTTTAAGTCAGAGTGTCGTTCTGTTTTTGTGGAAATCTGATTTGGGTTTAGGGGAAACCCTAATGGTGAGACTGAGGTGTTAGAGGAGGCGTTCTTTGGTGTTGCGAGTGTTATCAGAGGTTGCGTAGTCGGCGAGTCACTGTTTTCGTGTCAAGTCCCGTTTTCCTTAATCGCGAAGGTGAGTGCGTGATTGCTAGGAAAAGCGTAGGATCGAGTATTAGGATTGTGTTCGTTTTTGATTGCGTGTTGATTACGTGATTCATGGTCATTGGTCTCTGTCTCGTGTGTATTTTGTGTGTTTTAACTGGTTTATGCTGAGATTGTTTAATTAAACCGAAAATTGCATAATTAATCTGGAATTGCTTAATTATTCAGAATATGGTATTAATAAAACTAGTTTATGATTTAAGGGACTTTTAAATCGCGTAATAAATTGGTATTTGTATTCTATGTTTTTCCTATTAGCGGGATGACCGCTCCACTGAGTATTTGTGATAATACTCACGCAACTCTGTTTTTCCCTTTGAGTTGTAGGTAAAGGAAAAGTGTGATCGTGGAATCGAGACCGAGAGAAGAGGATGATAGGGTCCTTTGTTTTATTGTTTAGTCTAGCGAACCAGTTGATTAGGTTGCTAGATAATTTTATATTCCATTCCTGAATTCTGGTGTTTGAATTTAAATGGTTAAAAGGATTATTTATTTTAATGGAATTATTATTGGATTGTTTATTGGTTTATTTGTTTATGTTCCGCAGTAGAAATATTAGTTTAAAAAAAAAAAAAAAAATTTGGGTGTTACATTTTGGTATCAGAGCCTAGACGGTTTTAGGACAATTGAATCTGGATGTCTGAGACTATGTGTTTAAATTGGTTTGTGTGTTTAGTCAATTTAATAGAGTCTTAGTATCATCCTCTTCGGCCTTTTAAAATGATTCCACGGTAAGTTGTTTGTTTGTTTATTTGTGACTTCTGGTAGCTTATAGTCATGTTCTGTGAGTGTTGCAGAGAGATGGGCGCTGGAGCTAGAGGTCGTGGCAGAGGCCGTCGTGGTCGTGGTCGTGGGCCAGTGGTCGAGTCGTCTTCGAGTGCTACGCATGCGTCAGGGACTCCTAAGCATCATACGAGTTCTGTGGGCGAGACCAGTGTTAGTGCTAGCGTGAGCGCTGTGGGTGCCGGGAGAGGAGCCGGGATGGCTGGTATAGGAGCGGGCCGGGGTGTGGGTGCTGTTCCAGCTCAGGATCATATGGATCGCATGGAGGGTATTCTGACAGAGTTACTAGGGCGTTTTCCGGCGGCGGCTCCGGTTCAGGCTCCAGTGGTTCCGCCTGTGGCGGAGGTGCAGCAGAGGGCTGCGGTTGCAGAGGTGTGTCCGTCTTACCTGGAGATGGTGAGTCAGATGCGGCAGATGAGTACGGCGTTCTTTTCGGGTGGTGTCAGTCCCAAGGAGGCCGATGAGTGGCGTATGCGCGTAGAGCGCAATTTCCGTTCGATTCGTTGCCCTGATGAGTATCGGGTAGAGCTGGCGATCCACTATCTGGGTGGTGATGCGCATGCTTGGTGGAGAGATATTGAGGCCAGGAGGCCTGGTGCAGAGTGGACCTGGGGAGAATTTGTGGCCGAGTTCAACGCCAAATATTTTCCTCAGGAGGCATTGGATCGTCTTGCATTGAGATTTGTGGATTTGGTTCAGGGAGATCGTACCGTGCGTGAGTACGACGCTGAGTTTGGACGTTTGCTATCTTATGCAGGAGGCATAGTCGATCAGCGGACGCAGGTCTAGAGGTTTTTGAGGGGACTGCAGCCAGATTTGCGGACCTGGTTCAGAGTGACTGAGTACGCCTCCAGGGCGAAGCTGGTAGAGGTTGATGCGGGGATCGAGGAGGATCTGAGAGGGCAGGCAGCCGTGGTGGTTCTAGTGTCAGTTATTCCTCCTGTTCAGCCGAGCAGCAGCAGTCGCGGAGTGGTTCCGGTTCTGGATCCGGTAAGGGCGGCAAGCCTGCGCAGGGTCAGAAACGGAAGTGGGATAACGCTTCCAGGCCCAGTCAGGGTTCGAGGGGCGGAGCGTGTTTTGGATGCGGCCGTTTGGAGCATCAGGTGTCGAGTTGCCCTGGGAGGGGTAATCAGTAGCAGCAGCAGCCGCGGCAGTCTGACCCGAGGGTCTGTTTTAACTGCCGAGAGCCCGGGCATATGAGGCCAATGTGCCCTAAACCCCAGCGAGTGTCCGTTTCTGCAATTAAGCCAGTGCAGCAGTTAGCGGCAGTGCAGCCGTTGAGCCAGATTGGGCCGGCGCCGAGAGTCTATAACCCAGCCGAGGTAGGTCAGCATAGCGGCGCGACGATCACAGGTAAAATTCTAGACTCAGACTTCGTAAATTCGTGGTTGTGAATTATGGTTCTGTTCTTTTGGTTTGCTTGTGATGGTCTAGTAGGGTTCTCAATGCATATGAATTGTGTAGGGACTTTGTTTGTGGGAGGCTTTGAGTCCCATGTGCTTTTTGATTCTGGAGCATCAAACTGCTTTATTACCCCAGAGCATGCCGAGAGCAGTGGCATCCGTAGCAGTGCGGGTGAGCGTTCGGGTTTGGTCAAAGTGGCGGGAGGTGGATTCCTGGCTACTTCAGGCCGTGCTAGAGCAGTTGATGTTCAGATTGCGGGGCAGTCGATGCCAGCAGACTTGGTGATAAGTCTGGTGGAGCTGTACGACGTTATCCTAGGGATGGATTGGTTGTCTCATTATAGAGTCCACTTGGATTGTTTCCGAGGCAGAGTGTCCTTCGAGCGCGAGGCAGGGAAGTTGACGTTTCAGGGAGTGAGACCGACTTCAGGGAGCCTAGTGATTTCTGCGGTTCAGGCAGTGCAGATGTTGGAGTGAGGATGCGAGGCTTATTTGGCGACGATTTCTATGCCAGAGTCCATTGGTAAGGTTGCGGTGAGCGAGATTCAGGTTGTCCGGGAGTTTGAGGATGTTTTCCAGTCGTTGCAGGGATTACCGCCGTCTCAGTCCGATCTGTTTACGATTGAGTTAGAACCCGGGACAGAGCCTATCTCCAAGGCACCTTACAGGATGGCTCCAGCTGAGTTGGCAGAGCTAAAGAGTCAGTTGGAGGATTTGACTAGTAAGGGTTTTATCCGTCCGAGTACTTCACCGTGGGGAGCGCCGGTGTAGTTCGTAAAGAAGAAAGATGATAGTTTTTGGTTGTGTATCGATTACCGGGGACTTAACCGGGTCACTGTGAAGAACAAGTACCCTCTCCCGAGGATTGATGAGTTACTAGATCAGTTGAGGGGTGCTACTTGGTTCTCCAAGATCGACTTGGCTTCAGGTTACCATCAGATTCCGATCGATGAGGTTGATGTTCGGAAGACTGCTTTCAGGACACGGTATGGTCACTTCGAGTTTGTGGTGATGCCGTTTGGTTTGACGAATGCGCCAACAGCGTTCATGCGGTTGATGAACGGCGTATTTCAGGAGTATCTGGATGTCTTCGTGATCATCTTTATCGACGACATTTTGGTTTACTTTAAGAGTGCAGAGGAGCATGAGGTTCATTTGCGGTTAGTTCTGGAGAAGCTTTAGGAGCAGAAGCTTTATGCTAAGTTGAGCAAGTGTAGTTTTTGGCAGCGAGAGATGGGATTCCTAGGTCACATTATCTCTGCAGAGGGAGTTTCTATGGATCCGGCGAAGATAGAGTCTATTCGAGATTGGCCTAGACCGACTAATGCTACCGAGATCAGGAGTTTTCTAGGTTTAGCAGGGTATTATCGACAGTTTGTCAAAGGGTTTGCGAGTATGGCTCAGTCGATGACAAAGTTGACCGGGAAGGATGTCCCGTTTGTTTGGTCTCAAGAGTGCGAGGATAGCTTTTCAAAGCTTAAGGAGATGTTGATGAGTACACCAGTGTTGGCGTTTCCCGAGCCGGGTAAGCCTTACGTAGTGTACACGGATGCTTCTGGGATTGGTATGGGTTGCGTGTTGATGCAGGAGGGTAGAGTAATTGCGTATGCTTCGAGGCAGCTGAGGAGCGCAGAGCGTAATTACCCTACGCATGATCTAGAGTTGGGCGCAACGGTGTTTGCGTTGAAGATTTGGAGATCCTATCTGTATGGTGGGAAAGTTCAGATTTTTACAGATCATAAGAATCTGCAACACATTCTCACTCAGTCGTTGCTGAATGTGAGACAGAGATGCTGGATCGAGCTGTTGGCAGATTATGATTTGGATATTGTCTATCATCCTGGTAAGGCAAACCAGGTAGCAGATGCGCTGAGTCGTCGGCGAGTGGATTCATCTCGAGAGCAGGATATCGAGTCGCTTGTGAGTGAGGTTAGCACTTTGCGGGTATGTGCTATGTCAGAAGAGCCGTTGGGCTTAGAGGCAGTGGATCAGGCGGATCTGTTGAGTAGGATTCTCGCGGCTTAGGCGAGTGATTCTGGTTTAGTGGCTGCGTCGACCGCAGCGGGTTCTAAGTATCAGGTCTCATCGAATGGGGCAATTCTTGTTTGCGGTCGGGTTTGTGTACCCAAGGTTGAGGAGCTGAGGCAGGAGATTCTGCGAGAGGCTCATGCGAGCAAATTCTCAATTCATCCGGGAGCGACTAAGATGTATCGTGATCTCAAACGATATTATCACTGGGTCGGGATGAAGAGAGATGTGGCGTCTTATGTCTCTAAGTGCAACACGTGTTCGTTGGTTAAGGCAGAGCATAAGGTTCCGGGTGGTCTTCTGCAGAGTTTACCCATTCCGGAGTGAAAGTGGGATATGATCACGATGGATTTGTTGTGGGATTACCTGTTTCGCGGACGTATGATGCTATATGGGTGATTGTTGATCGGTTGACTAAGTCAGCACACTTTCTGGCTATCAAGAAGACAGATGGCGCGGCTGTTTTGGCTAAGAAATTTATGAAGGAGATTGTGAGGCTGCATGGAGTGCTAGCCAGCATTGTGTCAGACCGAGATCCGAGATTTGCATCTGAGTTCTGGGGAGCGTTTCAGGCAGAGATGGGCACTAAGGTGCATATGAGTACAGCGTATCATCTGCAGACTGATGGACAGTCAGAGAGGATTATTCAGACTATGGAGGATTTGTTGAGGATGTGTGTATTGGATTGGGGTGGTCACTGGGCTGATCATTTGAGCTTAGTGGATTTTGCTTATAATAACAGCTTCCAAGTGAGTATTGGGATGGCTCCTTTCGAGGCTTTGTATGGGAGGCCATGCAGGACACCCCTATGCTGGACCCAAGTGGGGGAGCGGAGTACTCTTGGAGCTACTTATGTTTAGGAAATGACGGAAAAGGTCCAAGTTGTGAGACTGAACATGAAGGAAGCTCAGGATCGTCATAGGAGTTATGCGGATAAGAGGCGGCGAGAGCTTGAGTTTGCAGTGGGAGATCGCGTGTATCTCAAGATGGCTATGTTGAGGGGTCCTAACAGATCTATAGCCGAGAACAAGCTGAGTCCGCGGTTTATGGGTCCATTTCCGGTAGTGGAGCGAGTCGGGCCGGTAGCGTATCGGCTTGAGTAACCACCGATCATGAAGGCATTCCATAAGGTTTTCTATGTGTCGATGTTGAGGAAGTGCCTGCATGAGTCGGACGAGATAGTACCAGAGATTCCTGCGGATCTTCGACCTGATTTGACGGTTCCGGCTATGCCTGTGAGGATTCTTGAGAGGAGAGTCAAGGAGCTGCGTCGGAAGAAGTTAAAGTTTTTGAGGAGGAGACTTGGGAGCCCGAGGCAAAGATGAAGTTAAAGTTCAGAAAGTGGTTCGACAAGCAGGTCGTAACGTGAGCTTTATTTCTTTTTGTGGTTCCAGTTCGGTCGGTTTAGCATGTTGATGCTTTTGTATAGTAGTATTTTCATTGTGTGGTAATGATTATACCTTTTCGAGATTTATAAGATGGAGTTATTCTTATTTATCTGTTGGTTTTGTTTATATAAGATGTCGAGTTCTTATATGCGATTGTGGTGATATTCCGGTTAGGGAGTATCGAGTGACCACGAGAGGTGGTTTAGTCGTTAGATGTTTATAGTCGTTTTAGAATTTATTACCCTATGGGCTGCGGTCCCGGGCGACTCATTTATTTGGTTTGGAGAGGATGCGTTCTCTCGAGGGATTGTTAGCTTTCCCTGTGTACCCGGAGCTCAAAGGATGCGTCCTGAGAGTGGAAGGGGCACGAGGCACCGATAGCTCAAAGGATGCGTCCTGCGAGTGAGAGGGGTGCGGGCACCGATAGCTCAAAGGATGCGTCCTGAGAGTGAGAGGGGTGCGGGACACCGATAGCTCAATGGATGCGTCCTGCGAGTGAGAGTGGTGTGACACCGATAGCTCAAGGGATGCGTCATGCGAGTGAGAGGGGTCTGGAATGAGTTAAGGGTAATAGATGTCTGAAAATGGGCGTATAAACATGAGACTGAACGGGAGCCTCGGAGATCGGGTTTTGATCTCGGATAGTTGACCGGTTTGGGTCGGGTTTGGAGTCTTTGGTAGACGGTTTTGTCGGGATTCGAGGACGAATCCATTGTTGGTGGGGGAGAATTGTAACATCCCAAGCCGAGAATATGGATTTTTGGTGTCGATCGACACCATGGTGCAGTGTCGATCGACACCAATCGATTTTAATCGGTTCGGTTTAGTTTTTTTGATTCGGTTTATCGCGGGTTGGGTTAAGGAAAACCCTAGGCTCGTCTTTATAAGTTTTTGTCGTCCTATGGCCGTCAGGAGCAGAAAGAAATAGCAGAGAATCGTAGAGTTTTGTGAGTGTTTGAGGGAGAGAAAGAGTTTTGTGGGAGGAGATTGAGAGGAAGAAGGAATCAGATTCGTATGGCTTGGTGGAGACGAGGAACGATTGGTCATATCGTGCCTGATTAAGGTAATTTTTGGTAGGTACGTTCTTCTGTCTCCTAGATAGCTATAGGAAAAATCGGATTGTCGTTTCGATTTGTAGCTAATGAGTTATGATCGTTTTCCCGTGAGGGGTCTGTGCAGTCTCGGGTTTTGATCAGTCATCTTGAGAAGCGTTTTCCCGGCGTTTGAGTAGGAATCATGAGACGATCTTGGTATCGTTGGAAAGCTCCTTCAATCTAGTTTTCAGATTGGGTTTAAAATCTGAATTCGGAGGTAAGTTCTGGTCTCTGTGGTTGTTTTAAGTCAGAGTGTCGTTCTGTTTTTGTGGAAATCTGATTTGGGTTTAGGGGAAACCCTAATGGTGAGACTGAGGTGTTAGAGGAGGCGTTCTTTGGTGTTGCGAGTGTTATCAGAGGTTGCGTAGTCGGCGAGTCACTGTTTTCGTGTCAAGTCCCGTTTTCCTTAATCGCGAAGGTGAGTGCGTGATTGCTAGGAAAAGCGTAGGATCGAGTATTAGGATTGTGTTCGTTTTTGATTGCGTGTTGATTACGTGATTCATGGTCATTGGTCTCTGTCTCGTGTGTATTTTGTGTGTTTTAACTGGTTTATGCTGAGATTGTTTAATTAAACCGAAAATTGCATAATTAATCTGGAATTGCTTAATTATTCAGAATATGGTATTAATAAAACTAGTTTATGATTTAAGGGACTTTTAAATCGCGTAATAAATTGGTATTTGTATTCTATGTTTTTCCTATTAGCGGGATGACCGCTCCACTGAGTATTTGTGATAATACTCACGCAACTCTGTTTTTCCCTTTGAGTTGTAGGTAAAGGAAAAGTGTGATCGTGGAATCAAGACCGAGAGAAGAGGATGATAGGGTCCTTTGTTTTATTGTTTAGTCTAGCGAACCAGTTGATTACGTTGCTAGATAATTTTATATTCCATTCCTGAATTCTGGTGTTTGAATTTAAATGGTTAAAAGGATTATTTATTTTTATGGAATTATTATTGGATTGTTTATTGGTTTATTTGTTTATGTTCCGCAGTACAAATATTTAAAAAAAAAAAAAAAAAAAATTTGGGTGTTACAAACAACATCGCGAGACTCAACTTTCTTAGGAGCCCAGAAGATCCCTTACACGTATGTTACAAGCAGAAGCTTGCTGAGTATCTCCATCAGATTCAAGAAACTGGAGCTATTGTTGATGATTTTGGTCACGATACCAATACTAGTACCACCCAAATCATTGAGCCACCTCCAGGTGCCATCAGGAATGATATCGAGTCGATGGCGAGTTACATTTCCACCAATGGTGGCTGAGAGGATTATGATGCAACCGAGTGCCAAAGATGGAAGATACAGCTTTATGTGGAAGTCAGATCCCTTCCACGCGTTTTACAAGCAGAAGCTCAACGAATACTTTTCTCGGAATCAACCTAGTCATGATGATGATGATGATACTCTTGCTAAGAAGGCTGCTGAATACTCTTCTTGGATTCAACAAGAGGGACCTGACCAGGTTGGTTCTCAACTCATTATTCTGCCACATATGCTACAGTGTTGACTTCCTAAAGGGATGGATCGCAAGGAGTTTGGAATTATGAAGCTCACAGCGCAGTTTGGGGCTTGGTACGGGAACGATTTCTGGCTCGACTTCAAGGACAGAGATGGATTTGAGTTCACCAATCCAACCGACTGGAGGTTCCCACGTTTCACTCGGTTTGTTCTCGAGTATTCGCAAGTATTCAAGCCTCCCAAAGATTTGCAAGAGACAGTGAGCAACAGTGACGCTTATATGGCGGCCATTCATGATGCTTTTTTCCGTCTTCTCCATCAGTGGGAAGAGAAAAAATGGTGGGATGGAGGGGTCACCTCTATGGCTGATTGGCATGCTTCTCTCGAGAAAGATTTTGCTAACTATCATCCACCACCTCCGGGATCAGAGCCAAAGAGACGAAAGCTTCAGAGTTGGTGTACAATCAGGGTTTCTCTTGTCAGTGTCAATGGCTGTGAGCTAAACATCATCGAGAAAACCGTGGCGAGTCTCAAGGAGAAAACAGCTGAGGAGATCCATATCCCACCAGAGAAGCAGCTCTTGTTCGGAAAAGGCGGCTTGTTACAGGACAGCAACAGGTCACTAGCAGATTACAATGTGGGAGCAGAAGAAATCCTTACTCTGTCCTTGTGTACCTGTGGAAGAGAGAGGGATCTGGACAAGGCTTGTTGTTGCATTGAAATTGCTGCCAAAGCAATTGCGGAGTTTATGCTTATCTTTTAATTCTTCAAGGGTTAATTGATGTCTTGTTAATCTTTTACCTAATTATTATGTGTGATACTCTTTTAGTTTCTCCTCCTCTATGTAGCTACTTAAATCTTGACTTAATTAATCGGTTTCTCTCTTATATTTTATGCAACTACTATCGATGTTATTTGACAAGACTCGGCAAGTTCAAGTAGCGTCTTTGTTTGATATCTCAATATTTATCAATGTCGTGTCTTTGGATTAGTAGTAGTATAAATAGCGTCATTTTTTTTTTTGGGGAATAGTATAAGCCGCCTCCTTTTTTTTTTTGGTGAATAGTATAAGTCGCGTCTTTGACGTACCTTACCCTCAAGTTGTTAAATGTTTCGCCATTTGTTTTCTTGTCCTAAAAAATGCAAATGATATTTACCTTACTGATCACATTGGACCAAGAATGAGGTTTTTATTTTGCAAGCAAATCTCTTCTATAATTGTAAACTATGCATTCATGTGTACATTCCGAAAATGTCGCCATTCCTTTCGTTTGATACAATAGTGCATACATATCAAGGTATAAAAACTTCAACTTCCCATTAAAATCGGAGACCATTAACAATTGAATACCTTTTTTGCCAAATTAGAAATACTGGAATTACACTAATAACAACTAACACCGAGAATCCTTGACTGACTAACAAATCGAAATCCAAGTACAGAGACAACTTCATACATTTAAGAGTTATATGACAGGTGTTTTCCTAAAAAAAATTAATACATGGAGGCTCTGTTTCTAGCTAGAGCTGTGATCGATGATGTCTTGGCTCGCTTAATCTCGAAGAGATATCTCAAACAGCTTACCGCGAAAATCAGCTGGGAGCGAAACCATACGCTCAGCTCGGTCTCTGATATATGCTCGACACGCAGGAGAAAGACTCCTGAGAAGCTGGGGTGGTGGAACTGGCTGGGCGGCGGAAGGTGCGAAAGACAAGATCTGGAAGCTTCTCGAAGAATACGAAACAGGAGGAGTAACATCAGAGGCTTGTCAATGCATACGCGATCTAGGGATACCGTTTTTCAACCTCGAGGTGGTTAAGAAAGGTTTAGTAATGGAGATGGAGAAGAAGAATGATAGGATGCTAAATCTCTTGCAGGAGTGTTTTGCTAAAGGGATTATTACTACCAACCAAATGACAAAAGGCTTTGGTCGAATCAAAGACTGTCTTGGTGACTTGTCTTTGGATATTCCAAACGCGGAAGAGAAATTTAACTCGTATGTCTCGCACGCTGAGGAGAACGGTTGGTTACACCCGGGCGTTCTGCAAACTATTGACTGATTCTGAATCTATAATGCAAGTAAGACTCTCCTATCTTCGAGTTCTCTATATACTATGGTTGGTTTGGTTTTGGTAAGATGAAGAATGGGATGTTTTGTATTTTTTAGATGTTTCCTTCTTTGTACTGATCTTGCTGGGTTTTGACGAATGGATCTTTCTTCATGTTTTCTGAATTTAGACAAATATTTTACTTAACTCATAACTAAAAAGTAATTAGTCCTAATGAAGCTTCATTTATATTCTCAGCATTGTTTATACATATCAAACAAATCACCACATCACATGAAAAAGAAAACACAAGCGTTGACCAAAAAAAACTCTGAATCACAAAAACATATTGGAGAGATCAATAGATTTACCGATTCAGTGGTTACCCTTGTAGTGACTCTGATTCTAACCATGTTTAATATCACAAAGAATGCGGCGAATCAGTACCCGAGATCAATCACCCTTTTCATCCCGAGCATTCGCTCCGCTTCATCAACTACATGGGAAGGGGTAAGTGTGATTTTTGTGGAGGTTTTTTGTTTGGTCCTACCTAACATTGTTCTATGTGTGATTTTCATATCGATATAGCTTGCACAAGAAAGCTACATCCATCTCTTGCTATTGAGCATCACATATGCCATAACCATCCACTTGTTTTTTTGAAGACACAAGTGAACTTTGTGGAATTTGCAAGAAAATCGTTTTTGGTATGTATCATTATGTTAGTCTTGAATGTGATGTGTACTTCCACATCAAATGCGCTGAGGTATCGCTAGAGCTCAACAATTCTTCTCAATGAGAATCGGTTGTCTTTGACATCATTTTGTGCAGCCACAATTTTCATTCGTAACGTTATCTTTGTATTTTTTCAACATGATTTTCACTCTCTAAACCATTTACATATTTATTTGCAAAGGGGCAGCAAAATTTCAATAGTATTTATTTTTAGGAATTTCTCTATTATTTATCTAAAAGAGCTGTCAATTAGAAAAATCAAAATCTATTTTGGTAAAAAGATAAAAGATATGCATGTGTTTCATTTCATAGACTTATTGATTAATTCTTCGATTCGATCCCTATGCTATGTTACAAACGAATTATATCGTTTGTTGGTATGACTTAGGTTCATTTATTTAGCACGCTAAAAAAATTGCTACATCACAGATATATAATCGTGAACTTTACTTTCAAACTCGCAACAAACTGTGAAAACTTTATTAATCTCTCACCCGAAAAGCTTCGATCTTGCATTGCATGTGTCAACGGTTAACCACAAATGCAACATTAACCACAATTTAAAAGTGTTATTAGTACACAATATGAAACACCACAAATTAAAGTCATACAACGCATACAAAGTATAAACTTCAACGACAACACGTTCATGAACCATATAGGTCCCACATAATACAACAAGATTCAACACACATCCTTAAAGTCTTTAAAAAAAAAAGTTGAAATTGGTAACCAAGCTTAACCGTACAACGGCTGACAATACTCCTCATACAGTATAACCGCAAATCGCTCAACCTCTTTGGGCAAAGCATCAATCGTGACATACCTACAACCTTCAATACCGGATATGGCATGTGCTTGGACTAAGAAGACATATGGAGTAGCATAATCCAAATGACGTCCATTCTGGGGAACACTTTTTTGCCTTTCCACCGCAAATGGCTTAACTTCCCTTGACATTTGGAACCTACCCATCTCCATAATCAAATATGGAAAAATCTATGCCACAAGCCTAAGCTTCTTTGCAATGGCAGAATCTGTCCTCATCCCAACATCACAATCCAAAATAACAATTGTCGCCGCATTACAATCAACGCATATCCCAACCCATTGCATCTTATCAAAGTTAAACGGAAAATAAAATCGATCATCTTCAACATTATAACTTTCGAATCGAACCAAGTGTTTTTGTTTAATAACTTTCCAAAACATTTTGTTTAACTAATTGGGCTTTTAACTGATGAGCCACTGGACCAACTTTAAGAGATGGAATAGATTAAGTATATCTTAAACTGGGCTTGTTTAAATATTAAAGTAAGCCCAAACGTTTACAAGTTTAACTAAAAAATAGGATTTTTTTTACTTTTAACATAGTAAAAGCGGCGGCTCTTGGTATTGTCCGGTTTCAAAAACTAACACGTGACTGAAGACTAACAACTGAATTAACCAAGTTAATGATTTTATAGAAATAAAATATATAAATTAATGATTTATTAGAAATAGAAATTTAGCTAATATTCTGTAGAAAATAAAGAACTTTATTCATAAAAAAAAAGAACTTTTTTACGAACAGAAATTTCTAATATTTGTTACTACACAGATCTACCAAATTATTTTAGTTAAATGGAAAAAGAAAGAGAAAAGAAATACTTACCATGTGTCATTACTGAGCAATTACATGTGTGAATTGCATTAGCAAAGCCTTGAGTATTATAAGCCATGCGAAACCGATGAGCATCATCTTCAGTACCAAAATCTCCATAAACGAAGACTTTCCCTAACTCTAAATGGGATGCAAATCTTTTTAAAGCTTGATCAACTCTTCTCAGTGGATCTGCTTCGCCTTCTGGTATTGGACAAGTTTTCAAATGCCAGTAAAAGTCAACTTGTGTGTTGCGTTCGTCATCAGTAGGCTTAGATTCATCAGAAGGAAGAGTAGGTTTGAGATTAGGGTAAGCCATCCAAGAGGAAAAATTTAGGATCTTCTCAGAAATTTTAGATCTAGAAAGAGAAAGGAGCAAAAAAGAAAGAGAAAGGAAAAGTGACCATGTGTATTAAATCTAACATTAGTATTAGCTTCACAACAACATAAAAAAACTAAATTAGACATTACAAATGAGTAAATTATCTTTGCATATATCATATTCACATATTAACTTAGATGAGATCATAATAGAAAACAAGACCAATATACCTTATCGCGTGCATGACAAGTACAAACACCTAATTAGGAAAGAAATATAATGTTTAATATTTATAACTGATACTAAAATTTGTGATTTCAATTTGTAATTTTATACACACGGCTATTTGGGTGCCTATTAGTAAAATGGAATTCAATATTCATATTATATTGGGGTGAGAATGATAGAGTTTGATTCATTGTTTTTACTAACTATTTTATATTGTATCTTCCGTTTTGATTATTTCTCCGGTTCTGGATGCAAATGCCCAGTTTAATCATTATGTGGTATGATTTCTATTTTGTATCTGTTTTCAGACTAGTTTTCTTCTATCTATTTTTGTTTTAGTTATCTTTAATCTATTGTTTTTTGTTTGCAACTTCACAAAGCCATTCGCTTTGCCAAATGGTTGCATGTCCATTATATGACACACTTGTTGTTCGATTATCGCCTCAAATTACCCCAGACCATTCTTGTAACTCGTATCTGCTTAGCAGTTTCGTGTTCCGCAAAGATCGGATTTAGAATTAGGTATATGATTGGTATCCTCCTTGATATCAATGGGAATCTTACTTTGGCTAAGACACTTTCCACATCATGATCCTGATTATCCTTCTTATGGTGTGCACCAATCTTATGAAGAATTTATCTCTCTTTTTTTCTATTCGAAGATCAAAGTTCACGACACATGTTATCAGCCTCCAACATCGTTGTTGAAGTTTTCTCTCTGTTAAATGTTAATAAAAAGAAGGAAGAGGTTAAAAGTGGGTCAAACAGATATCAAATCTATAGTACTAAGAAATGAAATATTTGGGTCTCTGCAAAAACATGCATCTCAAACCTACTATATAAACTGTTAAAAAAATAATTAATTATTATAAATAAAAAAAGCTAGTCCAATAGGAATGATTGGTCCAAAACTCCAAATGAAACTAGGATATACCAAATGGTCCAATTCTAATTTTCATCAGTTATAAATAAATTAATCAAATATATAACATTAA
Source organism: Draba incana (assembly GCA_963576765.1). Lineage (NCBI taxonomy): Eukaryota > Viridiplantae > Streptophyta > Magnoliopsida > Brassicales > Brassicaceae > Draba > Draba incana. The sequence continues at coordinate 11,417,812 of OY755217.1, forward strand.
AGTAAAAATTTAAGCTTATAAAAAATGATTTTTTTCTAATTACAGTTTCCCATTTGAACTTCATTTCTTTTAGTTCCAATAAAACATTTCTAATACCAAAACTCGTTTTTTTTACTTATCTAAACTTATTCGTCTCTTTTACAAAAATCATTGCAACCATTATAAAACAATTTAATAGTCGTTGATCATAATAAATTTGTACTTGTAATCACTGCAAGCAGTGAATATCTGACTGAAATTCAACAAACATAGACTATATACTACACGTAAACCACACTGACTGAAGCTTCACTACTCTCAGTCACTTACTTACCTTTTCTTCTCAAACCAAAATGACTTGATGATCTTATCCAGAGCCGTCTTTTACCACATATAAGTGGAACAGTCGAACAAAGCCTCCACTTAAAAGCACAAAAAATTTTAAACTTATTCTAAATATATACATAGATCAGGCCTATTTTATTTAATTATATACATAAATTAGGTTTCTATATTTTATTTTAAAATATACTTTTATTATATGAAAATTTATTTAAAAATTTTGAACAAGGCTCACAAATAATTTGAGAGACCATAATCTTATTAGTCATACTTTCCACAAGAAATAACAAATATCTTGATCCAGAAATTTCATGATAACGAATCCGCCTAAGCTTTTAGGCTATATAACGCTGAAGATTTACAGACACAAAACTTATTTTTATCGCTATGCCAAAAGTGAACTGCGCCATTGTTGTTCCGGTGAGTCGACGTTTTTCGGTGTTGGTGTTTGGTTTGATTGATAAATCCATGACAATGCTCTGGCGAAGGTTACAAGGATAATCATCTTGTCCCAGAGGAATATGGCTCACAAGTAAAACGGGTAAATATCAGCACCATGAACCGCAACCTCCAGAATGTGATCAACTTGTTCCACAAGAAGAAAACAATAAATTCATGTCCAAATAAACAACAACAAGAGGACACATTAGCTAAACACACTAACACCTAACGCACCACACATTAACAACCACATACTATTGTGAAGAACATCGATGTTTTCTTCTAAGTGTTGAGTTTGTAAATTCAAACTTTCTTAAATTCAGCCTTCTTTACTCGAAACACCTAGATTTTTTTGGCATGAATCAAATCTAACATGATTATCAGCATCACAACCACATAAAACGTAAATTAAGCAATCTTTGCATATATCAGATTCACATATTAAATTAGATTAGATAGCATTACACTAGAAAACAAGACCAATGTACATAATCTTGTGCATGACATATACAAATATCTATTTAGGTAAGAGATATAATGTTGTTGTAACGTTTTCATCTTTAGAGTCTTTCGAGGTTTCTCTTAAACAACATGGAAACTCGTTATCGATTGGGACAAAAGGGTTAGTTTTTAAACAATCTTCGATCAAACGCATCTCTTCATTTCGATTCCAAGTCCACATTTCACGACACTTGTTCTTCATCTCTAAACATTGTTGTTTTTTCGTTGTTCACTGTAAGAAGAAGCTAGAGAATGAGAGAAATTATGAGAGAATGAGAAAATGAAATATTTGGTCTCTGTGCAAGGACTTACCCTCTCAAATTAATACAAGCTGACTGATTTCATTTGATTAATGTTTTTTTTTTTTTAAACGGTCCAATAGGCTCGGTCCAAATGAAATGATGAAAGACCAAATGATCCAATTCGAAATTTCACCAATCATAAATAATTAATATCTCGAATATATAACGGTAAATATATTTTTAAGCTTATAATTATATTTTTGGTTCTCTAATCACATTTTTCCATTATTAACTGATCAACACTTCTAATATTAAAATTCGTTTTCTTTTTTGGCTAATCATCTAAACTTATTCGTTTTTTTTTAACAAAAACCGTTGCAACCATTATAAAATAGTCTAATATTCGTTCATCACATAATACATTTTGTACTTGTAGTCTTGTAGCCATTGCAAGCAGTAAATATCTGTCTGAAATTCAACAAATATAGTACAAGCAACTTAAAATGAACCACACTGACTCAAGCAGAAGCTTCTCCACTCTCACTTACCGCTTCTTCTTCACCAACCAATAGTGACTTGATGATCTTATCAGTCATACCTTCCACAAGTGGTAACAAATGTCCTGAACCAGAAATTTCATGGTAACGAATCCATGGAAGCTTTGATGCGATATAACGCTGAAGGTTTACTGCCACAAACTTATCTTCGTCGCCATGCCAAAGGTGAACCGAACCATTCTTGTTCGGGAATGGATCTTGGAGATCTAACGGATCGAATTCCCAGCTTGAAAATCCAACATTCAAATCTCGGTGTAGGCTTTCGTATTCCCCTTGTTGTCTCGCGTATGCCTGAAAAAAACAAACAATGAGCACATCATTTAAATTCCAAAATCCGACACCAAAACGAAACATCTATAGTTGGTGCTTGTACCTTAGTTGGTTTGGCAAATCCGAGCTTAGACAAGACTTCCATGTCTTGACGGGAGAATATCATCGGGTCACCGGCGATCACACTAGAGAATGGGAACCATTTCTGAGTGTTCCACCAATATGTAAGCCAAGGAGCATAGTGAGCTACTCGAAGAGACCATTGATCCGCAGGGAACATAAGCGAGAAAGCTTCTCTTGTTATATCTCCCGGTAAGTTACTCCACCAGTAGTTAATCGCCGGTGCTATAAGCGCCGCTCCCGCTAATCTGTTAACAAAGTCCATAACAACAACAACAACAAAAAAAAAACTCCCTTCACATCACATATTTTTGGTATACTGGCCCTAGAGACGGACTAACACATCGAATCATTTCGAAAACTGAATGAGAAACAAGGCAGAGTCAAATGCAGTACCTGTGAGGAATATACTTTAGGCATGCCCAAGTGATTACACCACCCATGGAGTGACCAAAGACGTAGAACTTAGGTCCTAGTCCTAACCTATCAGCAAGCTCTTCTATATCCAATGCTATGCTTCTCGGTGACCGATTCGGGTCAGGATCACTCTCTCCATAACCAGGACGGTCAAAAGAAACAGTGTATATCTTCAATTCCTCCACAAGAGCCTAAAATTTTGCACAAAAATACCATTTTTACTCATAAGCTTCACTAAAGACCAAATCTTTGATGTTCTTTTGAGGTTTTGCTAAGAAATTGGCCGGAAAACTTACCGGAGATAAGAAATATGTGAGAGGTGAGTCGCGCATACAAGAATCGAAGCCGTGGACATATATGATCTTGAATTTGGCTTCGTCTTTAGGAAATCCGAATTCCTTGTAAGCCAAATGTCTTCCGTCTCTTAATTTGATCCTCAGCGATGTCACGGTGGCTCCGCCGGGAGATCCGGCGATTTTTGGCGGTGGTGGTTGGATTGACTGATAAGCCCATGCCAATGCTCCGACGAACGTTACTAGGAGAATCGTTTTCAGGTAACCTGCAAAATCGAAGTAGCGAATATTTCCAATTTTACAACTAGTTAAAAATTATTTGACTGTATATTTAATATTGACTTTTTCGTGAAGATTACTGATGAATGTTCACAAGATGTTCGTGTGATTGGAAGACAAAAGTGGATTATTTATCTGTGAAGACTACCGTAGTAACAAATACACTTTTTCTTGATTTAACCAAAAATGATGTATCCTTTAAAATGCGTAGTACATAACAGCACATGCTCTAGCATTTAAGTTGGTGCACCAATAAACCGTATCAACCTTTTGAGTTTGAGTCTGAACTAAATTATCTGACTCGAATCCGAGAAAAACATATGAAAATCGAAACTGGCCCGATCAAAATTAACCAAATAAGCCAAAGTTATTAAAAACGAACTAAATACATGTAAATATAATACCAAACTGGATTAGAATATTCGAAGGGAACCATAAAAAAATTAGCTTATCGTTCTAATAATGCCGATCCAATCATTCATATACAACACTTGACAAGAAATCTATTTTTCTTTTGAATAAATTAATAAAAAAAAAATAAAGGGGGAAGAATATAGATGTCTCCAATTCCAGCATGATCTACAGATATAATCAGCTTTACATGAGATAGAGTCTCAGATTCTGTTGGACAAGTGAGTCCAAAGATAAACAAGAACATAAGAAATTCCAAAACCCAAGATTTGATTACCAGAAGAAGACGTTTGTTGAATGTTTGTGGTGTGAGATCTTGCAGAAGCAGAAGATTTCTTCTCACTCTCTCTTCCTCCTCCAGACATTCTCTCTCTCTTGGATATTTTCTAACAACAGTAGCAGAGTTTGGTGAGGCAAATGCTTAAAGCTTGCATTTTATGGTTTTTTGTCTTTATATGTAGTAATTAAATTGGATTTTTGTTTTAAGAAAAATAGAAGTAAATTTATTAGTGGCTACAGAAAAAGTAAAGAAACGTAGGCACACGTACGCGTGAATTTCCAGTTTTCCATGACGAGTTTAGTAGTTACGATAGGACCTAGGACTCTACTAGGAACACTCCTCGAGTGTACATATATCAATCAATAAACATTGACTTTTGAAGAATAATTATTAACTGAAATTCGTTTTTCTTTTTCTTTTGTCGACAACTGAAATTCGTTTAAATAACCAAACCAATTTTGTTGATAATGTGTGTCTATAGATATACAATTTTGAGATTCCTAACATTGGATACAATGGGAAAGATTATAGAAAATACTATGCTATGGTTTCAAGCCCAAGAACTAGAAAAATAAGAGAGAATCAAAGCTTAAAAAATGCAACGAGGAAAATATTATTTCATTTGATGCTAACATGGCAAGTTGGTTTTGGACCAAAGCATAGTGATGTAAGGGTGAGTACTAATAGGTGGTTGAAGCTATGAAGACCTAATAGGTGGAAAACAATATCTCAAAACTTTAAGAGAAAAAAAAATACTATCTCATGTTCGAATGAGTAACTTGTTATTCACCCTTTTTTTCTCATTCTTCAAATGATGGGATGAAGTAGGAGCTTGGAGTGTTCGGTGGGGTGCTTATTTGGGAAATGCCACGTGTTCGCTTATCTCGGACTTCGGTGTTTTTAAGATGCGATTTTGAATTTCGTTGCTTCCGGATTTTACTTCTTTAAACTATTCGTTTACCGCATTAAATAAAAGCATTTCAGACTTATTCGGTATTTATATGTGCATTTATGGTTAACCCAATAATGTTTTACCCGAGTTCGGAGACCCGAGATAGGGATGTTACACGCGTTCATACAAAAGATAAAAAAGATATACAAATGTTTTTCCCTCAAGTGATTATGGCTTTGTTATACAATAAATACAATTCTAAATTAGAGTTGTATATAGGGGATAATCAAACACTTGAAATATTTTCGATATGGACTTTAGCCTTATTATACCATGGTAGCGACACTATTATTTGAACGTAAGGTTTCATTTATTTGTTTAAAATTATGGACTAACGTGTCTTCATTGGCAAAAGGATATTATCACCAGAGGATCATTCGAAAATATTCAAAAAAGCTGAATCCCTACTATTCAGCAGACCAAGAAATGTTTATTTATATATCAACAGCTACCTGCTTCCACAAAGAAATATATATATGTATACGAAAGTTTCATCGTGGATCGTGTGATTGATGAAAATATCATTTTGAGTAGTCACAATGATGGGATCGGAATCACATGGAAAACAACTAATCATAAAAGTATATATATTAGTAATTAATAAAACTTCTTTGTGACAAAAAATAAATAAATGTTGGAAGAATAAAAGTGATTATGCATCATCACACTAACCTTAGCTACTTGGTGCACAAGTGCCATCATCTTAAGCTTGACACTAGTCCACCACTAATCAAGCTTACCTAAGTCCAAGTCTCATTAGAAGTGAGGTATGCATAAGTTGAATAGAATGGACGTGAGATACATGTTAAGAAGAAGAAGAAATACATGAGTGTAATAAGAAAACTCAGCTTTTCTAGTTTTATGTTTTTATTTAAGATCAAACACGTATATATTATATCTAGAATCAAATAAATAAAACACATATATATATATGCTTTTACTTTATAATAGTATATTTTACAACAATTAATAAATAAAACTTCTTTAACAGCACAACCATTCCTCTATAAATAAATGCAAAAGAGCTAACAAGAGAACTCACTCCTCTCTTAAAACATTTTTGATTTTCTCGAGATAAGCATATCAGATTAGGAGAAAGGATGGCTCAGGCGGCAACAACAGAGGCGTCTAGTTTGGTCGGAAAGCTTGAGACAGAAGTGGAGATCAAAGCTTCTGCGGGAAAATTCCATCACATGTTCGCAGGGAGACCACACCATGTTTCCAAAGCTTCTCCAGGCAAAATTCAGGGCGTTGAGCTACACGATGGTGACTGGGGCAAAGTCGGTTCTATTATCTTCTGGAACTACGTTCATGGTAAGACTCCCATGCACTAAACTACTATCACATACTTTTTTATTTTTTTTTAAATATAATCTTGGCTAATTCTATCACATACATAAAAAGGAAAAATAAAATACCGGAGGATTACAAATGAAAACTTATTTTGAGAATAGGCAGGTCAACTCTCTAACTTAAATAATGATGCTAATAATATGTTTTTTTTTTAACTAATGTTAAAGTTGCAGTCAAAGTTATATAAAATATGAAAACATTGGTGCAGATGGTGAGGCAAAGGTGGCAAAAGAGAGGATCGAGGCAGTGGAGCCAGAGAAGAACCTGATTACGTTCAGGGTTATAGAAGGTGATCTGATGAAAGAGTACAAGACTTTTTTGATCACAATCCAAGTGACCCCTAAGCATGGAGGGTCAGGGAGTATTGTGCATTGGCATCTTGAGTTCGAGAAAATAGCAACGAGGTTGCTCATCCCGAAACTCTCCTCCAGTTCTGTGTCGAAGTCTCCAAAGAGATCGACGAACATCTCTTGTCCGAAGAATAGAGGAAAGTACTCCTCTCATGTGACTATTGTATCCGTACCTGTATGTGTGATTAAAGCATGTTGATTTCAGTCTTTGAAAATGAAATAAATAAGGAGCTGTGTTCGACATGTGAGAGTGTGTACGAAATGGAAGAGCTATACTCTAATATATGTAATATGTTTCCTTGTCCTGTTTCAGTGTATTATTTATGTTTGTACTTTTAATAAAACTATACTATATGTATGCGATGTAATATGTTGGGATAAAAAAACCTAGCCTCGTAGTTTCATATATACTATATATAAAGTCATCTAGTTTTCTTCGTTTCAAACGACTTTTCGGTTTTTAGCTTTATTCTCCTCTCCAAATCTGATTTTGCGGTGTAGTAATAAAAATCCTTCCGGATCCATTTGTTTTTCTTCATCTTTTTATGTCATCTTTTCTCTGGCGAGGAATTAATATTCCTCTATGATCCTCATCTTAAAATCTTGATGATTTGTGGGGTAAGTCACGGGATTGGGATGATTCAATTTAAATTCAGTGTGAAGGAGAGCAAATTATTATCTCGGTTGAAGGCTTGAACCAGATTTGGTGGCTCAAGGAGTTGTTCGTGGAGTTTTATTTAGGAGATATGGAGAGAAACGGGAAGATCAACGGTGGTTTCCGGTGTGTCGGAATGTTCAGCCGGAGATTCTTCAATTTCAGCTTAGAATTGGCACGTGTAGGGACATGTGGAAGACATGCCTTTATCATTATCTGTTTATTGATAGAGGTGATAATATCTGTATAAATCTAAGTTGTAATATCTCACCAAATCTTGTTAATAAAACTCCATCTTGACGTCCAAAAAAAAAAAACCTTGTTATCCTCTTCACCTTTTTACTTTTTTTTTATACGATGTTTGGATTTTTTTTTAAATACTTCTTCCAATTTTTTTTCAAAGAAAGATATAGTAATGGTGAAAAAAACTAAACTTATTTTTTGTTGTTGTAGATTTTGAATTAATTCGATTAGTTAGTACATTTTACTAATAAAATTTAGAAAAATTGACTAGAATACCATGGAACTATGGAAAAATGACTAGAATACCATATATCTTTCAAAAATTACTCAAATCTTTTCGCACCTCTAGTAAATTACGATAAAAAATTACTCAAATTTTTTGTTTTTGATAACTCAGCCGTCTCATTTAAATAACTCACCTGTGTCATTTAGATAACTCAGCCGTGTCATTTAGATAACTCAGCCGTCTCATTTAGGTAACTCAGCCATACCTTTGATTAGTTTTTCTTAATTGTAATTATTGTTAACAAATCCACGTCAGTAAGAAATAACCGTGATCAGAAAAGAGGGAAGTTTCTTCACCAAAAAAGAAAAGAAAAGAGGGAAGTTTCAATAGCAGAAATGTTTAAGTGTGCTGTGCTCGTTTAAGTGTGCTTTCTCAAAGAAAAAAAAGAAAAAAACCACAAACTTTCTCAACTATCTTCTCCGTTTAAGTTTCTCCACATTGTTTCTTTCGAAATCGTCTTCCCCGAAAATCGTCTTCGTCTTGAAATCGTCTCGTCTTCGCCGAAATCGTTATCGCCGAAATCGTTCGTCTTCGCCGAAATCGTCGTCGCCGAAATCGTCTTCTCCGCAGTCGTCTGTAATCGTATTCTCCGGTATGTTGTTGCTGAGTTAGTTTTTTTTATTGCGGCTGAGTTATAAATTACGGCTGAGTTATCAATTATATTGTGGCTGAATTAGGGTTTTTTCGGCTGAGTTATGGTTATATTGCGGCTGAGTTATATATTATGTTTTGGCTGAGTTATTTTTCTATTGCGGCTGAGTTATTTAAGTCTTTTGTGATCAGATGGAACAGATGGAACAACATCAAGCACCTGATTACCCTAGAAGATCAAGACGCGCTGCTAATCTAGAAAATAAAGCGCTTAATCACTATTCCTATATGGGAGATTTGGCTCTTGTTAAAGATCAATTAGGATATGATGTGTGGGAAGCACTGAAGGAGTTCCTGTTGGAATAATTGCTAAGCTATTTGATGGAAAATGCGTGTGGTCTGCTAGGACTGTACACTATCTATTGTGTAGACAGCTGAAAGTAGAGAAGAATGAGATTTGGAGTGTGGTTGGTGATCAACCTATCAGGTTTAGCTTACTCGAGTTTGGTGAGATCACTGGGTTAAACACAGATCCAGTGCCAACAGAAAGTATTGAACTTTCTGACCAATACAAAAAGTTCTGGGAGGAGTTGAATGTGCCGCATGGGTTTGGACCCAAGCCTGATGAACTGAGGGCAGCAGTAAGAGGCTGTCGCTCCTGGAGTCCTGAAAAGCGTAAATGGTTAGGGCTGTTAGTTCTTCAAGCCATGGGAATTTATGCTGGCCATCATAATTCTAGGACACCGTTTGAAACTGCAAAAAGAGTATTCGATGATCAAGCCATGATGACTTATCCATGGGGTCGGGCTGCATTTGAAGCTCTTGTTTGTAGTATTAAGTCGTTGAATCCAGTAGGAAAGACATACTCCATCAACGGCATGAGTTTCGCTTTATTGGCTTGGGCGTATGAATCTGTCAGTTGCTTTGGAGAGAGTTTTGGCAAACTAGTCGGTGAGGAAGAAGTTCCGCTTCTTCGATGGGATTCAACGCGGACACGTGCAAGTTTTGATATGGTCCTGAAGAAGGAGATTAAAGACCATGTTCATGTAAGGTTTTAGGCTGAGTTATTCTTTATTTGATGGCTGAGTTATTCTTTATTTGATGACTGCGTTATTATTTATTCTACGGCTGAGTTATGATTTGTTTGATGGCTGAGTTATGATTTGTTTGATGGCTGAGTTATGATTTGTTTGTTTGATGGCTGAGTTATTCTTTGTTTGATGGCTGAGTTATTCTTTTTACGGCTGAGTTATGATTATTTGATGGCTGAGTTATGAGTTACTGTTGTAGGTGCGTATGAGGCATATGGTTTCGAAGGAGTTTGTAGAAGACATGTTTCCTCAGTGGCCGGGTGAAGACTGATGTGTAAAGTTTTAAACCCAAAATAATATCCGCAAGTGCACAGACAATCGCAGTAATATAAAGGGTATCGAATCCATAGGGACCAAGGTTACACTATGAAATTATAGATTCTAATTTAAAGCTAAGATAAAATATGGTTTTGGTTGTAATGAAACAAAAACAAAACAGCAAATAAACGATGATAAATTCAAAGAGAGAAAGGCACTAGATCGAGGTCATTCGCCGGTGATTTTGGACTAAGGACTGAGAAACTATTCAGGATTCAACTTAAGCGCGGTCTAGAACTCAAACATAAAAGTAATATTGCCCCACTGTCGTGATGCATCAATATCTTTGTCTAGCAACCTAAATGCCTAAACTGTCGTTTGAATTTAGTAATGATGCCGACAAACATTAATGAATTGGTTCAATTTGTTCACAATCGATGGTAACAATCAACTGTCGTTGGTTACACACCAATTGCTCACCAATGGTTTATCTAGCAACCTAGAGCACTGTCGTGAATAAGTTTGACTTGAAATCATAGACTAGGTGATCAAAATAGTCTATGCAATACGAATCCCGATTGATGAAGACATATGATATTCTATCCTATTTGGCTCAGTCACTAAACAATCCTAAATCACCATTGAAATCCCCTAATCTAGCTAATGGACTACTCACGCATAATGGAATCAATCACAACAAAGACAAAAGGAGAATTCATAATCAAATTAAAGAGAATAAGGTTTAGAATTCTTCTCAGAACAATGTCGTGGAATGATTCAGCAAGGAGAAGCAACAAATCGGAAAAATCCCAAATCATGAACAGTAATCGTGAACAGTGTTTTCGTGAATTTTCCTGGTCTGTCGTCTCTGGTAACGTACAATGAAAAATCTCAGAGAAAATAGAACTCCCCTTTAGGAAAGTGGCTGCCTCTAATTTATAGGAAAAATTAGGGCAACTTGGTTCTGAATGCCCGACCGGTCGGTCTGGTTCCGGACCGGTCGGTCCGTCTTAACATTTTGTAAGTCTTCGTGCTGGGACCGGTCGGTCTTCGTATCCAGACCGGTCGGTCCGGATTCCAGAGAACTTCGGCTTCTTCGAGTCTTCAAGCGAGCAGGTGCTCGCTCCAAACCGAGCAGGTGCTCGGTTATGAGAAACGCCATCTTTTCTCCAGATTCGTCCCTTTTGCTCCAATGACTCTCACGGACTCCAATCCATGCTCGAGAGCCTCCTAGAACCTGAAAAGACACAAAATAAACTAGAAAGAACCAAAAAGACTAAAGAAACAATACGTAAAAGAGACCAAAATACCAATATATCAACTCCCCCGGACTTAGATCTTTGTTTGTCCTCAAACAAATTCAGAAATAAGTAAAGGAGAGAAGTTTGAAAAACCCGGGAACTCTTTTATCCTCAGTGAACCGAATAACCTTCAATCTACAGACCACATAATCCAAATTACGAATAACAAAGCTTTACCAAAACAACTTCAACACATTTTTCAACCAAGCCATTTCCCAAACACAACTCAACGCACTCAAAGTATGCGTGAGGATCTCGCTAAAGGCACCTTATTAGGGAAGACAGCGCTAAGGTTTTAAGGCCATTTAGAGGTGGAGTTCAAGGTGTTTATAGTGTTTAAGGGTTACCCGATGTTTCGTAGAGGATGCAGGATATCGCGCAAAATTGCAAGAGAGAATGAGTACGTTGATATCCACATTCTCTAAACCACTCTTTCTTCTCCAAAACTCTCTGACGTCTCATTAGGCTAACCATCCACTTTGGGTATACTGGCTGTGTAGAGAGACACTTTTTTCTATTTTACAGATTCACCACTCTTCATCATCGATTTTTTGTTTTTTTTTTTTTGTTTTTTTTTTTTTTTATTGATGATGAAGAGGGACATACATTACAAGTATGTGTCTCTCAAACACTAATATAAATAGGGGTGTTGTACGTACCCAAGTGGAGCTCATTATTGCTGTCCTTTCCTTAGTATTAAATCATCTTCTGAAAATAGGAGCAGGTGCTCAATTGCTTCGGAGCAGGTGCTCGATCTTCAGAAAGAGTGATTTAGATGCAGTGTTTACTCGATTCTCTCCGGCCCTTTTGCGCATATGCTGCACATGTGACAATGAAGTAACAAGAATGCAAGGAGTTTGAAAAGAGGTAATGGTTAAGGAGGGTACTAGCTAAAAATGAGCTAGCTATTCAGGAACAACAAGAGTGGTAAAAAGAATAAGGAGTCCTGAATATGGTTCGTTTCCCTAATCTAGTACCAGTAACGAGAGGAAATTTTGGTCAATCTGAAACCTGGAGGATAGTGCATCGAAGTGTCCCAGCTGTTCCTTGTACCTATGCTATGTAAAAATGGTCACTAGAGAGAAGGTTAATCATAGATAGTTCAGATATCATCATAAGATAAGGTCCTAGTTTCCTACAAAGTTTTGACTCAATAAAACAGAAAATGAAAAAAATAAAATAAATACTAACTTAAAAACAAGACCGCTCCCCCGGACTTAAATCACACCGTCTCCGGTGTGAAAAAGTTCAAGAGATTGGCGACACATTAAAACAAATAAAAATACGGATAGTACAATTATGGATAGAAGGGTGAGAAAGATATCACCGAGTAGTGGCGGAGTGATAGTGGTGGTGTGCGTTGATGAAATTGATCGGAGGAGGGAATTCCGGTGGAGGGGAGGATTGAGGAGGGGAGAAGATGCGGCGCTGCAAAAAGAGGAAGAAAGAAAGTAAGTTAGTAAAAGAAAAATGAAATACTTTTTTTTTTTTTTTTTTTTTTTTAAGGAGAATAGAAAAGAGGGTGCTCGGGCACGGGACCGACCGGTCCTGATACTGGATCGGTCGGTCGTGGTTCCAGAGGCTGCTCATGGTCTGATCCGCGTATGGGATCGATCGGTCCCGGCGTCTGCGGATCGATCCCTTGAATCCTCTGGATCGACCGGTCGGTATATGGGACCGGTCGGTCTCATTTCCAGAGACTCTAGGCGCTTTCGGGTGAAAAGTGGGACTGACCGGTCCGATCCTGCGGATCGACCGGTCGCGTTTCCAGGGGCTTCTCCGATCCCTTGAATGCTCTGGATCGACCGGTCTGTCGACGGGACCGACCGGTCTCATTTCCAGAGACTTGGCAACGCCTTGTCCCGATATTGAGCAGGTGCTCGATTAAAATTCCCCTTTTTTTTTTTTTTTTTTTTAGAATTCAAGAACTGAAAACACAAGTAAAATGTTAGTAATAAAAGGAAAATGAAAATCGAATTATGTACGAGAAACCTTACCGATGGGTTGCCTCCCATCAAGCGCTTGTTTTAAGTCGTTAGCTCGACTTTGTATACCATTTAGGCGTGAGCAGAATCCATGCGAGGACTGGAGTCTTTTTTATCCGGATCAGGGCTAGGTGGAGGTGGGTTGAGGCGTGGTTCACTTGCTCTTTGATCACTCAAATCTAATTGCAGAACCTTGCTCAGCATACTAGTCATAGCCCCTTGACCTTTTTCCTTAAACTCTTGAGTAATGATAGCCTTGACCTTAGAGAAAGGCCTAGACATACCTTTGCCTTTCAGCTTATACTCAATTGTGTCTCCAACACATCTCTGCGGTGTCAAGGTTATATGCGAACCTGTAATATTCTTCTCGCGCTTTGGTTTGTCCCGCTTTTTGACTTTCTTGGGCTTCCTTGCATAAGAACGAATGTCTCCATCCAAGACTTCGTTAACCTCATTCCTATTGCAAAGCGCTGCAGCTGGCAAGATACTTACCTTCCCTGTTACATCGTCTATGGCAACACAAGAGCCATATTTGCCGCCACCATTGGCTGAAATGGCGTTGTAAGAAATCCGCTTGTGGATGTTAGAGAAAACTATCCTTCTGTTTGGTAAGTCAACAACTGCACCCGCTGTCGCAAGGAAAGGTCTCCCCAGAATCAAGGGCATGTATGAACCATTGTTCATCTCCACAACCTGAAAATCAGTCGGGATCAAGCAATCCCCAATCTGGATATCTAAATTCTCAATTAACCCTTGTGAAGTTGTTACTGAGGCATCCGCAAACCTGATAGACATCTGAGAAGTCTTTAGGTCAACAATACCCAAAGATTCTGCGATATCCCTTGACATGAGGTTAACACTAGATCCAGAATCACATAGAGAATCTTCAAAAGCAACTCCAAATATGGAACATGAAACAACAAACTTCCCTGGATCCTCTAGCTTAGGTAATACCCTCAATGGTGGTGGTGTACTCCTTGCTTGTGCAAAGATTGCCTTAGTCTCCTCTCGATTCTCTCTCTAATCTCTAGGCGGAACTGGGTAGGGGACTGGGGGTTTGTAGACACGCGACTGAACCTTACCAACAAGCTTATTCGGCTGAAGCACTGTAGAAGATGGTCCAGCAACCTCTTCATCCTTTTTCTCTCTTGGAGCAGGTGCTCGATGCCTTGCGAGCAGGTGCTCGACAGAATTTTCCGGGCAGTTTTCAGCCACTGTCCCCACAATCGGTGGAAGAGTTCTTCCACTTCCCAGCGTGATGGTGTTCACAAACTCTCTAGGGCTCGCAACTGGTTTACCTGGCAGCACTCCTTGTGGACTCTTGACTGCCTCGGCGGTTTGAGCGACCTGAATCTCAAGCTTCTTCACATGAGTGCAAATAGCTTCAAACTTACTGTTGAGATCATTGTACATGCTGCCCATCTTGACACTGGTCTCATTAGCAGATTTCTGCTGGCCGAGTAAAGCCAACTGCATAAGGGACTTTAGTTCGTCTTGAGAGTTAGATGCATGAGCTTGAAAGCTTTGATTCTGCACATAGTCTTCACCCACATAGTTCAGCTCAACATATTGCTCATTTCCTTTGTTCTCACAAAGCCTGAAGCTTCTCTGATTTCTCTTCAACAACATGTTCACCTTCGCTGTCAGCTCATCAATCTTCTGTGACTCAACACTGCTGACATGTACATGCTCATTATAGTCGTGGCATCGACTCCTGGAACTTGCAGCCAAGTTCTCTATCAATTGATATGCTCCTTCCTTGGTCTTGGTCATAAAATCACCATTACTCGCAGCATTCAAAGTGTTCCTATAGTCACGGTCAACACCATCATAGAAGATACCCAGCAAACTCTCATCGGTAAACCCATGGTGTGGACATTCCCTCTTGTACTCTTTGAACCGTTCCCATGCCTCACAAAAGGACTCTCCTGAATGTTGCTGAAACGCGGAGATCTTGTTCCTTAGACTCGCGGTCATGGTTTTGGTGTAGAAGTGGTCCAAGAATGTTGCTCTACATTGCGGCCAAGTCGTGATGGATCCAGCTGGTAGCGACTTGAGCCAACGTGAAGCTTTGTCCGCGAGTAAGAAAGGGAAAAGCTTGCACTTCAGGAAATCCGGGTTCATCCCATTATAGCTCGTCGTGGAGCAAATCTCCTCGAAGTTCTCTATATGGTCCATCGAAATTTCAAAAGGAAGTCCATGGAACAAGTGCTGCTTAACCAGCGATATCAACTGCGGTTTGATCTCATAATCATTCCGGTCAACAGGAAGGGGAACTATAGCAGCTCAGTTCCGGTAGAAAGCATGGGGATTGTCCATATCCCTAATGGTACGATGCTGCTGTGGTTGTTGCTGCTGATGCAATTGAGCTATTTGTTGTTCCATCCTCCGAATAGCAGCAGCTACATGACCATTTGCAGCTTGGTTATCGGTTTCGTCGCCCATGTTGGCTGAATTAGACACCTGAAACACACGCAAAAGAAAATAAAAAAAACAAAAACGAAATTAGCAAAATTCTTAGACTATAAATAAAATAGAATTTCAAAGGTAACGCAATTGGTCCCCGGCAACGGCGCCAAAAACTTGATGTGTAAAGTTTTGAACCCAAAATAATATCCGCAAGTGCACAGACAATCGCAGTAATATAAAGGGTATCGAATTCACAGGGACCAAGGTTACACTATGAAATTATAGATTCTAATTTAAAGCTAAGATAAAATATGGTTTTGGTTGTAATGAAACAAAAACAAAACAGCAAATAAACGATGATAAATTCAAAGAGAGAAAGGCACTAGATCGAGGTCATTCGCCGGTGATTTTGGACTAAGGACTGAGCAACTATTCAGGATTCAACTTAAGCGCGGTCTAGAACTCAAACATAAAAGTAATATTGCCCCACTGTCGTGATGCATCAATATCTTTGTCTAGCAACCTAAATGCCTAAACTGTCGTTTGGATTTAGTAATGATGCCGACAAGCATTAATGAATTGGTTCAATTTGTTCACAATCGATGGTAACAATCAACTGTCGTTGGTTACACACCAATTGCTCACCAATGGTTTATCTAGCAACCTAGAGCACTGTCGTGAATAAGTTTGACTTGAAATCATAGACTAGGTGATCAAAATAGTCTATGCAATACGAATCCCGATTGATGAAGACATATGATATTCTATCCTATTTGGCTCAGTCACTAAACAATCCTAAATCACCATTGAAATCCCCTAATCTAGCTAATGGACTACTCACGCATAATGGAATCAATCACAACAAAGACAAAAGGAGAATTCATAATCAAATTAAAGAGAATAAGGTTTAGAATTCTTCTCAGAACAATGTCGTGGAATGATTCAGCAAGGAGAAGCAACAAATCGGAAAAATCCCAAATCATGAACAGTAATCGTGAACAGTGTTTTCGTGAATTTTCCTGGTCTGTCGTCTCTGGTAACGTACAATGAAAAATCTCAGAGAAAATAGAACTCCCCTTTAGGAAAGTGGCTGCCTCTAATTTATAGGAAAAATTAGGGCAACTTGGTTCTGAATGCCCGACCGGTCGGTCTGGTTCCGGACCGGTCAGTCCGTCTTAACATTTTGTAAGTCTTCGTGCTGGGACCGGTCGGTCTTCGTATCCGGACCGGTCGGTCCGGATTCCAGAGAACTTCGGCTTCTTCGAGTCTTCAAGCGAGCAGGTGCTCGCTCCAAACCGAGCAGGTGCTCAGTTATGAGAAACGCCATCTTTTCTCCAGATTCGTCCCTTTTGCTCCAATGACTCTCACGGACTCCAATCCATGCTCGAGAGCCTCCTAGAACCTGAAAAGACACAAAATAAACTAGAAAGAACCAAAAAGACTAAAGAAACAATACGTAAAAGAGACCAAAATACCAATATATCAAAGACAATGACCCACAACTGGATAACCTGATAAGAGACCTACATTCTGGTTGGTATGTACCAGGTGATTATTGGGATTGGGATGTGCAGAAGAAGGAGGAGAAGAAAAAAAATAAGTTGGCTTTAGTTCCTTATGACTCTGAGTCTGAGCCACCACCCAAAAAGAAGCAGAAGAAAGATAAGAAACACGAGGGTGAAGCTGGTGAGAAGAATGAAGCTGCTGATATAGAGAAGAAGGAGGATGCAAAGGTAAAAGGTTTAAGCCAGGATGTGGCGGCTCTGAATACCATAGTAGTTACGCTGGATAAGATTGGGAGTAAGTTTGAGAGCCACGATTCTAATTTTCTGAAGGTTGAGTCTTTTTTTGAGAAGTTTGTCTCGAAGGTTGAGTCCATTGATTCCAACGTTGGAGAGTTAACCCGAAAATTTGGTGATATGGAGAAGAAAATTGGTGATTATGTCAAAGATGTAGTGGATGAGCGTCTGAAAGTTCTGGGTTTTTCAGAAAGTGCCCACAACTATGTTCCTAGCCCAAAAACGCAAACATTACCACGACATAAGTCAGTTAATAGTCCATCGGTCCTTAACAAAGAATCTGAGACCTTTGATAAGGCCGAAAGTCAAACTCTGCAGCAGTATTTTCCAAAATTAAAGGGCGAAATTCCTAAGGGTACCCCTAAGAGCTTGGTAAGCCCGAAGAGAAAGCTGTGGGGTTGAAATTGAAGGCCGAAATTCCTAAGGGTACTCCTGAGGCGAAAAAGAATTTGTTTGGTAGTGGTCAAAGAGATTTCGTTTCTATTTCTCCTGCTAAGCAACCAGATTTACGACCCAGGAGGCAAAAACCAAAAGAAAATGAGGCTGATTTGAAAAAGAAGGCTGATGATGCTGCTAAGAAGAGGACTGAGGCTGCTAAGAAGAGGAATGAGGCTACTGCTAAAAGGAAAGAGAACGCTGATAAGAAGAAGGATGAGAAGGCAGCGGCTGAGTTAAAGAATAAGCCGGCTGAGTTAAAGAAGGAGGTCCAAACAAAGGATTTACGTGACGGTAAAATAAGATTACCTATTCCTGGGAAGAAGAAGGGGAAGCCTGGAGGTGAAACTGAGCTTGAGGATGTGACCGAGGAAGCGATCGCAAAAGGAAATGAATTGTTACCGGAGTCTGATGAGGACGATGATGAAACGCTTATGTTAGCGAGAATTAAGAATCTTCGGACGAAGGTTGTTCTATTAGGTACAACTGGGTTAGCAGCTGCGTCAAGTGCTCATGGGTGGGAACCAGCAGTTTTTCCTTATGTTTAAGGATCTTTTGGGACGACGTGCATGAGGAAGGATTTTGAACCTTCATTAACAATATATGATCCTCTCTCACCTGTTGAGCCGGATAAAGTTGATAAACTTGTGCAACATCTCGAGTATGGACTTTTACACCATTTTATTTTATTTTATACAGCTATTAGCAATATTTGCCTAAACTGACTTGTGTTCGATTGTCAGGAACATTCCACTGACAGATGATAGTGAGGAGGAAGTTAATTTCTACAGAACACTCATCACTGAAAGAGCGCAGTGGCCGAATGGTCCGAAGAGTGATTATGGATGGTTGTCTGACACTGTAAGTATACGTTACGGCTGAATTATGATTATTTATGGCTGATTTATTAGTTAGTTAATGGTTGGGTTATGGTTGTTTGATGGCTGAGTTATGGTTGTTTGATGGCTGAGTTATGGTTGTTTGATGGCTGAGTTATGATTGTTTGATGGCTGAGTTATTAGTTACTTAATGGCTGAGTTATGGTTGTTTGATGGCTGAGTTATGGTTGTTTGATGGCTGGGTTATGTTTAATAATGGCTGAGTTATGATAATTCGATGGCTGACTTAATATTCTGTGTACAGCATATTGCTTCGTATATCAGAGTCCTCATCAAAAGGTTCATGCAAGATCCCAGCCCATTTTGGTCCAAGCGCATTGCCTTTGTGGACCAATGGTTCTTAGGATCATTGATTGTGGATTTCGTTCAGTTCAAGTTGAAGCCAAAGATGTTCAAATTCAAAGACTCAGGTTATGAGTCACTCATAAACGGTGCGATTCCCCCAGACCTTCAGACAAAGAAAAAGTGGTTAGAAGATGTCGATCACTTGTACGGAGTTCTTCATACTAGAGGCGATCATTGGGTGGCGTTTCACTTGGATCTTCTGAAGGAGAAGATTGATTGCTACGATCCCATCATTGGACAAGTAACTCCTGAAAGTCAACAAAAAATGGTAGATGCATTTAGGCCGCTGATGCAAATGCTCCCTGCAATGATCAGTGCTGTAATTCCTGGCAAAAAAACCGTTTGCAAAAAACAATTTGCGTTCAGATGGAAAAGCGGCAAAAACATTCCCCAAAACGACCAAGTTGGCGATTGTGGGGTGTATTCACTAAAGTTTATCGAGTGTCTAGCGCTTGGTGTAACTTTTGATGGGATATGTGATGTAAATATTCAGGGTTTACGGGTGAAGATGGCAGCAGAGATCTTCGATGAAGGAGGCTATGATATGTATGGGCAGTTCAACTGATTTTTTTATTATTAGGATTTGACTGTATGTAAATGAATATAAATCAATTGAATGTGCATAGTTTCTTCAATTTATAACTCAGCCGTGAAGTTCCTATAACTCAGCCGTCAATGACAAATTTTAATTCAATTTATAACTCAGCCGTGAAGTTCCTATAACTCAGCCGTCAAGTGTAAAATTTTAATTCAGTTTATAACTCAGCCATGAAGTTTCTATAACTCAGCCGTCAAGTGTAAAATTTTAAGTTGCGAGGTTTCGTCTTCCCATCTCTCCCTATTGCGACGTTTCGCAAGCATTCAATGAACACTTCCCAAAAATGGTTTAAACGGATATGATTAAAGGATACTAATCGTCCTCTATATATATATATCCATTGGCAGATCATATCATCTCTACTTCCAATATCATCTTCTATCCTATTAAGTGTTCACGAAACATGGCGTGGTTTTGGTTTGCTCTGCTTCTTCCTATTTTGGCAATAATTCTGTTCAAACAGAGATTTTCTACCAAACCAACAATATCTCTCAACTCGTTGCCTAATGATATGCTCGAAGAGATATGTGCACTTGTTGGATCTTCTTCCATTTCCGACATCGATAATCTCCATTTTGTGTCAAAGGCTTTCAGAAATTGTTGCAACAAAAGATGGGTTGTAGAAAGAGTAACACTTCGTGACGTTCTATTCCTTCCATGGTTTCCTCACACTTACGAAACATTTTCCAAATTTTTCGATAGGTGCTTAAGGAATGGAAACCCTGAGGCTCTATACCGCAAAGGTGTCTACAACTATTTTGATATAGGTAAAAATGTGCTTTGTCTAGATGATGTAGAAGGAGATAAAGGAAGGGCATGTTTAGCGAAAGCTTCAAAGAAAGGCAATGAAAAAGCTCGTTATGTCTATGGAATGGTTTGCATTGCACAAGGAGCAACGAAAGTAGAAGGTTTTAAAGTATTGTCTTCGTTATTGAAACCGATGATGTCAACGACAGTGGAGGAGATGCATCAACTTCGGAAAAATATTCGTGATGAGATTGAGTGGGGTGGCAATCGGAGGATGAGAGAGCTCAAAGAAAGTTACACTTATGGAGGTTGCAATTGCAATGGTGGCACGAAGAAGTTCTTAAAAAGCAATTGTGCTTGGAATGGTTATGGTATTAACGAAGACATAAGTACTTCTTCTGCTTCATTTTGTGAGATTTATTTTTGGGATTATGAAATAGGTTTGTTTTTAGAAAATGTATAAGAATAATGTGGATGTGATTTCTTTCTTCTTTTTATTTATTAATGTTATTGGTTTAAATATAACTCAGCCGTCTTAACCATAACTCAGCCGTCTTAAACATAACTCAGCCGTATCGTGACGTTTCGTCTTTCTATACCATAACTCAGCCGTGTCATGACGTTTCGTGTTTCTATTTTGGGCGGGAAAAATCCCGCCAAGAATCCATAACTCAGCCATAATAAGAATATATGATGGCTGATTTATGAATGTATGATGGCTGATTTATATAGATAAGATAATACTGATATGGCTGATTTATAATGCAATGTCTTAAAGAGTACAAAGTGAACAACTAGATAACACAGTTAATCTTCAATGTCTTAAAGCGTGGTTAGCTGCGATCTAGCATCCTCTCTCCGTAACTCAGCCATAATAATGAATCCATAACTCAGCCGTATCATGACGTTTCGTCTATCTATACCATAACTCAGCCGTGTCACGATGTTTCGTGTTTCTATTTTGGGGCCCAAAATCCATAACTCAGCCATAATAATGAATCTATAACTCAGCCGTCGTGACGTTTCGTCTTTCTATACCATAACTCAGCCGTCGTGACGTTTCGTCTTTCTATACCATAACTCAGCCGTGTCACGACGTTTCGTGTTTTTATTTTGGGGCCCAAAATCCGTAACTCAGCCATAATGATGAATCCATAACTCAGCCGTATCATGACGTTTTGTCTATCTATACCATAACTCAGCCGTGTCACGACCTTTCGTGTTTCTATTTTGGGGCCCAAAATCCGTAACTCAGCCATAATAATGAATCCATAACTCAGCCGTATCGTGACGTTTCGTCTTTCTATACCATAACTCAGCTGTGTCACGACGTTTCGTGTTTTTATTTTGGGCGGGAAAAATCCCGAATCTATGTATTTAATGCGCCGATTTGACAGTGACCTATACACTCGCCGAAGAGCCGCTACACCTAGCGTAGGTGTGCAGTGACCTATACACCCTCCGAAGAGCCGCTACACCTAGCGTAGCTGTGCAGTGACCTATACACCCTCCGAAGAGCCGCCCAAAATCCCCCCCAAATCCATAACACAGCCGTATTAACCATAACTCAGCCGTTTTAACCATAACTCAGCCGTCTTAACCATAACTCAGCCGTATCGTGATGTTTCGTCTTTTTATATCATAACTCAGCCGTGTCACGACGTTTCGTGTTTCTATTTTGGCCCGGATTAAATGTTTCAAGTTTCATTTGAGCCTATATATACTTGTTATATGGCTCATTTGTATGTATCCAATTATCAAATAAAAATCAGAAAAGTCTTTGTTCTTCTTTTATATCAGACCAATGCTCTTGGGTTTGTGATTTGGAGTATTCGGTTTTCAAAAAGTTTTTGAAAATTTATTTTAAACTTATTAAGATTAAATCGTTATAAGTGTGGTTTCCATTCCCCTTATGCGCTTAATCTAACACATATTTGGGTGATTTCTCTTGCAAGCGAATGATTGCCTCAATCATGGTGTTAAGGAAATATGTTGGGACGGCCGGCCCTGAACTGTGGAGGACAGTAGCACAGTTTAGTACAGCAAGAAGAGCAAGTTATATGTCCCTTGTCACACAGGATCCCGGATAACCCGGTCGTGCAAACGGATTACCACGCGGGTCATCTCTTCGACCCGGTCCCGCGTCCTGTCTGTCCCGTCCTGCGGAGGACTATCCTCCAAGAATGTTTACTGAAGGAAAGACAACTTTACTTAATAGGACCGTGGGAAGAGAGTATCAATTTAATTGGCTGGGTTATAATGTAATGGCTGATTTATATGCGTTGTAAGAAGGAAAAGATTATAAATGTAATTGGCTGATTTATAATGATTAAGTAATTCTGTAATGACTGATTTATTATGTAATGGCTGATTTATCGTGACATTTAAACATAACTCAGACGTCGTAACCATAACTCAGCCATCGTAACCATAACTCAGCCATATCGTGAATCCATAACTCAGCCATAGGAGTATAAATCAGCTGACTTATGAAATGCTACGGTTGTGAGTGAGAGGAAACTTGACATTAAGCAGAATTCAATAAGAAGTTGACCGGTCAAAAGATGTTGCAAGTTTCAACAGTGACGTTTAACAGTAAATGTTGCGAGTTGACCAGTCAACAGTGTCGTTGAACAGTAAATGTGGATGTGATTTCTTTCTTCTTTTTATCAATGTTTTTGGTTTAAAATGTAAAACATGTAAAACATAACTCAGCCGTCAAGTATAATAACTCAGCCGTGATTAACATAACTCAGCCGTCAAGTTTAATAACTCACCCGTGATAACTACTCAGTCGTGTCGCGACGTTTCATCTTTCTATACCATAACTCAGCCGTGTCGCGATGTTTTGTCTTTCTATACCATAACTCAACCGTGTCGCGACGTTTCGTCTTTCTATTTTGGGCGGGAAAAATCTTGCCGAAAATCCATAACTCAGCCATGATAAAGAATCCACAACTTAGCCGTAATGTAAACAAAATCCACAACTCAGCCGTGATTAACATAACTCAGCCATCAAGTTTAATAACGCAGCAAGTTGCAAGTTGACCGGATTAAATGTTGCAAGTTGACCAGCCAACAGTGCCGTTGAATAGTAAATGACCTGGATTAAATGTTGCAAGTTTCATTTGAGCCTATATATACTTGTTATATGGCTCATTTGTATGTATCCAATTATCAAATAAAAATCAGAAAAGTCTTTGTTCTTCTTTTTGGGTTTGTTATTGGAGTATTCGGTTTTCAAAAAGTTTTTGAAAATTTTATTTTAAACTTGTTAAGATTAAATCGTTATAAGTGTGGTTTCCATTCCCCTTATGCGCTTAATCTAACACATATTTGGGTGATTTCTCTTGCAAGCGAATGAATGCCTATTATGGTGTTAGCTCCCACAAGTTCTCATACATGGTTGAAGTTACACCAGAACCCATTGGAGAAGAAATTTTTTCACCATCCGTAGCCAAACTTGAAGAGTTGGTGAAGGAATTGACTGGGTTATAATGTAATGGCTGATTTATAATGATTAAGTAATTCTAATGGGTTATAATGTAATTGAGCTGTATAATAAATTACTCATTTACGGGGTTTGAGTTTGCAGGCTTCCGGTTGGAAGATCATAAGGGTACAATTGATGTGACAGTGGGCCAAAGGTTGAGACTTCAAGAAGGGCTGTTCCGTTGGTTAGGGCCGAAGATGACATTCAACGAGCCAACAGAGTAAGGAAAATTGCTGATTTAAAGGCTGAGACTTCAAGAAGGGCTCTTCCGTAAGGACTACAAGATGTTCTTGGATCATCTTATAGATGACAATAGTTTAGGCCCTCTCTTTGAATTGAATTCAAGTCGTCCTATTAGGTATGAAGTTGACAATGGAGAATCTGAAACGTAATTCTGTAATGGCTCATTTATAATGTTACGGCTGACTTATGCAATGTTACGATTCAGTTTCTTCAGAACCGTTAATCAAATTATGCGTGAATATCGACGAAATGTAAACAATCGTAATTCAAATTGGGCATGAATCCATAACTCAGCCGTAATGTAAAGAAAATCCATAACTCAACCATAATACAACAAAAAATTAAAGCCATAACTCCTCCGTAATACAACATACAAACTTTCTACATTGGACAAGTTCTTGCATTATGTCCAACCTGTTTACAACGAGAACTTGTGTGTTCTTTCCTAAGACGTTTCTTCTCAAGTGCAACTTCTAAAGAAGATTTCATCCTACCTTTCTTAGGCCTTCCTGGTGGTTGACGAACAACCGGGGGAAAGCACGGTTGGTTAGCTACGTTATCTGGAACTTGGACCGCTGAATCTACCGGCATGATCGACTCAGGGTATGCGTTTACTAAATAATTGTTGTGATAGTAAGGACTGCATAGGGATATACGACATTTATCCCTGTACTCGGCAGCTGCGATTGCATGCACACATGGTAATTTCTCTTTTTCGAAACGCCGGCATGTGCATGTTTTTCCGTCCAAATTCACAACATGCAAAGAATCCCCAGAAGATCCATATATAACTTCAGTGTAATAATCATCAATCCTTTGTGCCGTCATAAGTCTGGCGGCAGTAACACGACCCTATTATAAATACAGAATAAAAAAATGTTATTGTTGGACTTATGAAATGTTACGGCTGACTTATGCAATGTTACGGCTGACTTATGAAATGTTACGGCTGACTTATCCAATGTTACGGCTGACTTATGCAACCTGTTTACGGCTGACTTATGCAACCTGTTTACGGCTGACTTATGAAATGTTACGGCAGACTTACATGTAGTTGTTTCTCGACACCACGCGAAAGCGTGGTTAGCTGCGATCTAGCATCCTCTCTCCGTTCAACAAACCAACGGGTCATCATAACCCGTATCGATTCTAATAGTCAAACAATGTTAAGACTTCTAGCATTTGACAGTGCATGGTTCATTGATTCCGCTATGTTCGTAGTCATCAAATTGTACCTTTCGCCCGGGAAATGAACACGCGCCCACAGTCGGACATCAGCTCTTTCGAGGTAGCCATGGAGTTCAGGATTAATCGCTTGAATCTCCTCGTATATCGTAGTAAAATCAGCCATCCTACAACATCTTGCCTCTTTCTTCACCAGACGAAAGACATCTTTTCCTTTGTACCGTTCCAAAATGTTCTAATATAAATGATAAGTGCAAATTCCCCGAGAAGCCAATGGATACACATTCCCAATTGCTTTCCCTATCGAGTTATGCCTATCCAAGATTAATGCAAGACCCTCATCGGCAGGAATCACAAGTTTTAGCTGCGTAAAAAACCAGTGCCACGAATCATCATTTTCAGTGTCAACCACACCGAAGGCAATTGGGAAAATCTGAAAGTTACCATCCTGGGCTAGTGCTGTGAGAAGCGTCCCTTTGTATTTACCCTTAAGAAACGTACCGTCGACAACGACAACTTTGCGCATGAAGCTAAACCCATTTACGCTCGCAGCAAATGCAAGGAACACATACATGAATCTTCCAAACTCATCGATTTGAAGACGCGTAATTGTACCCGGATTTGCCCTTCTTATCTTGTATAAGTAAGAAGGCAAGTCTTCAAACCCACTCTCAAGAGTTCCCATCTCGATTTCCCTTGCAAATCTTAGCGTTCTATGTGATTTCCAATAATCCATCTAACCACATGGAAAATGATACAAATAAGTCAGCTGCATCATAACAATAAGTCAGCCGAAACGTACTAGTAACTCAACCGTTAAGTTTAAATAACTCAGTCGTTAAGTTTATAATATAACTCAGCCGTCTCGTTTATAGAACTCAGCCGTTAAGTTTATAATATAACTCAGCTGTAATATAACTATAAATCAACCGCATCCTAAAATTAAGTCAGCCGCAACGTACTAATAATTACCTTTACACCAAATTTCTTCTGGATAGATATTCCGACACTCCTAGGTCGAACTGACGGACCAACGTCGCCGAGAAAGTCCTTGTACAACTCTCCTAAAATAGCCACTGTTGCTTTTTGAGATCAATCAGAATGCTCAGTTATAGAACATGTATGATCCGAATCGTAAATACGAACATAAAATGCCGGGGGATACCCTAGTGTAGTAGCACGAACTCTCCAGAGACATCCACCAACCCAACACTTAACAACGAGTGTATCCGAATCGGATACGTCTACATCAAAATCAAATCGATCCCTCACCGTAAGAAGTTTCAGTCGTATCTCCAAATCGGCTTTACTCTCGTATCAATGCCCTACCGAGAGGTTTAAGGAAGATATATCTAACCTTGGAACCTCCGGATTCCCTTTGGATCCGCTCGTCGACAAGTTATGACGTCTCTTCTTTGGAGGTAGTGTCGGTAAATCTTCGTCTTCGTATAAACTGAACTTATCATCTTGAGATGACTCACCATCCGAGTCGTCGAACATATCAAATCGGCTTTCAAATTCATCATCTTCTTCATCTTCTTAGCCTACTTCATTTTCTTCGCCTACTTCATCTTCTTCGCCTACTTCATCTTCTTCTACTTCATCCTCCAAATTGAAAGCATCATAACTCCCACAGTAATCTTCGGATCTAGACTCAACTTCTGAGCTATAAGTGAATAAACTTTTATTATTCTCTCTCGCTCCGTCATTCCGACTAATTTCATTCTCCGTAATCTCCACACAAAGACGTAAGTGTTCAATTTTTCTGAAGCTTAAAAAAACTTGCAACTGTCAAGTATTGGAGAGGTAAACTGGTGGAGTATCGTGCGCCATTGTTTTCAAAGCTTTATTCGAGAACATGTAGCTCAGTTGAATCTGATGGCTTGACTCCTTCAATCCGTAATCATCGAGTACTATCTTCGCAAGTTCGTCTAGTGTTGTTTTCTCATCTATATGCACAACTCTACACCCTCTACCGTCGGCGTTGAATACATATCTGTGTTTCTTAACCCAGTTACCGGAAACAATAATTACCGGATCCATAAGATCTCTGATGAATGGAAATAATGAAAAAGGTAGATGAAGAAGAATAAGAAGAAGGTCGTAGATGAAGAACACTAATTTGTAAGAGCTGATGACATGGAAAATCGGAACTGATGATATGGAATATCGGTAAGTCAGCCGCCAAACAAACACATAACTCAGCCATTAATAAATCAGCCATCAAGTATAATGTAAGTCCGCCGCAACGTGAATAGTATTTCAGTAATTAATCTTTCGCTAATAAATCAGCCGTAATTAGGCTAGGAAATATTAAGTCAGCCGTATTGTCAAATAAATCAGCCGTCAAATGAATGCTATTCTAGTAATTAATCTTTCGCTAATAAGTCTGCCGTAACCAGGTTGAGTTATTGTTAACCCAGCCAATTACGGCTGATTTACGTAAGTCAGCCGTAACTACCTCTCATAAGTCAGCCAACCGAAGAACATAACTCAGCCGTCTCTTATCTAAAACTCAGCCAATTTTCCACAAATCAGCCCGCCGTTGTATAACTCAGCCGTAACTTGTGTTCGTTAGTCAGCCGTTATCTCATAAGTCAGCCAGATATCTGTAAATCAGCCGTAACTAACGGCTGATTTATGTTCGTAAGTCAGCCGTTATCTCATAAGTCAGCCAGATTTCTGTAAATCAGCCGTAACTAACGGCTGATTTATGTTCGTAAGTCAGCCAAATTATGTTTGTAATTACTATCATCTCATAAGTCAGCCGCGTTTTTTAACTGAGCCGCAACGTTACTATAAATCAGCCGCAACGTAACCATAACTCAGCCGTAGCGCTTTACGGCTGAGTTCATTAATACACGTCAGCGATTTCATACGTGGTTGCTTACGTGGCTATGGTATTTTTGTAATTACGTTTTTTGTCACAACGTAACAAAAGGGCACGTTGGGTATTAAAAAAATGCCAGTAATAAAAAAAAGTTTTATATGATTCTAGTCATATTACCTAATTTCTGTGGGATTTGAGCAAAGAACCCTAAAATTTATACTTGAAATGGGTAATGCAAAAATTATAAAACTAATACTTAAAGGCATGATATTAAAAATCACCCACGTCCCATCAAATAAATTTAAAAGTTTTTTAAGTGGTAATTTTTTTTTTTTTAAGTAAAAGCATATGTATTGTTTCTAGAGAATTTTCATGATATGTCACTTTACAGTTATGCCATCATTTAAAAATCTTTGCAAAATTGTCACTTTTTTAATTTTTTAGGTTTGGGTTAACTATTTTATATTTTTGGGTATAGTTTTTGGGGGTAGGGGGTTTGAGTTTTGATTCATTCGTGAAAGAGAGAGCCAAAAATAAAATTAATAAATTTTTTTCTATAAAAAGAGACATATTTGCAATAAATTTTCAACGGTCGCAATTTCTAATCCATCACTTTTATCATCTATCATTTTTCTTCACAATTACCACAAAAAACTCAACTTGCATCCACCACCTTTTTGATAATGCAAGCCACTGATGAAATATTTGGTTAGTTCTCTTGAAAATACATTAAAATCTCTAATAATGTTGAGACTTTGAAAATTTATTAATTTAGAAAGATATTAATTAATCGATAAATTAATTTATAGAAATACCTTTTCAATTTCTAATCTTAAAAAAACTATTTTATTTTAAAATGAAAATTTTCTCTAAAGTTCATTTTATAGTAAATAATATTTTACTTAAATTTTCAAAATATTTTGTTGTTTACATATTTTATATATCAATTTTTCTTTTACTAAATGATATTTTCTCTTGTATGTACGAAATTTTAGTTGTTTCAATATTCTTCTTAGGTTTTTGATTAAGCATTCTTCATTTTTAATATTCTATCATTGTTTCAACGCCATAATTTGCAATGGCTTCCCAACTAAGATTTATTACGAAATCAATAAAAGACATATTAGATGCCTAAAGAGTTATGTGAGTACAAAAGAGATCATGTCATGCATCCGAAAAGATTTGCAAACGTAGTTTGAAGAAAATTTTAATCTAAAAATTAATTAAGAGGTTCAATCTCAAACACATTTGAGAAAACAACACAATAAATTGTTGATGCAATAAAAAAAATTAGAGTTAAGCTTCAACGTAATTCCAACTTTAAGAAAAAAACTAACAATATTGGAGTCATGAATTACTAAGCCGTCTTAGTTATATATATGATACTTATGATTTATAATTATTAATTTATCGAGTATTAATTTATAGAGGTTTTAATGTATTAGAGTTTGGTAGTAATTGGTTTAGCGTCAATAAATAAATATGCTTACCAAAAACCGATCCGACCGGGTTATAAGTCGGAGCCTATCCTATCCCGACCCGTACCCAGAACGGGTGGTTCTTTCTTGGGGTCGTTAGCTCGAAACCGGATAAGTTGAAGACATTCCCGACCGTTATTTATTTTCTGAGAGAGATAGAGAAAATCAAACAATGGCAACTGTGAAACTCTCTTTTTCCTTCGTTTCACTATCCTCACCATCATCTTCTTCCTCAGCTCAATCTAAGTTATCGCCGGCGTCTTTCATCCCCAATGCGGCGATGTCACGATTCATGGGCAAATGCCTCAGAGCAAAACCAATCAAATCCATAAGAGGAACATCTCGCTCCGGCGAAATCACGAGCTCTTCTCCGGCGACGACTCTTCCCTCTGCGCTTCTTTTTGATTGCGATGGTGTGCTTGTTGATACCGAGAAAGACGGTCACAGGATCTCCTTCAACGACACTTTCAAAGAGGTCTTTCTTCGATTTTGTGTTTCCTTTAAGTGATGATTTGAGTTTTTGATTGATGATTTTGGGAATTTGGCAGAGAGATTTGGGTGTTACTTGGGATGTTGATTTGTACGGAGAGCTACTGAAAATCGGTGGTGGTAAAGAAAGGTATAGACTTTATAACCTAAACCGGAATTTGAGATGATGAAGTTATCAAATTTGAAGTGAATCTTTTGAATAGTGGAACTGAAATTGCTCAAGTTCAATTTTTTCATTGAGATGGCTTGTTTTTGCAGGATGACTGCGTATTTTAACAAGGTAGGTTGGCCAGAGAAAGCTCCAAAGGATGAAGAAGAGAGGAAAGTGTTCATAGCTGGGCTTCACAAGAAAAAGACTGAGCTTTTCATGGTTCTCATTGAAAAAAAGCTGCTTCCGCTTCGACCCGGTGTTGCCAAGTAGGGTCACTTTATTTTGATGCAGCTTCTCCCTCTTGGGATTGATTCTCTTAACTCAAGCTAGGCTTTGGGAAATTTAGAATATATTTGATGGATTCTTCTGATGCTATGAAAGTATAGTTTTTTTTAGTAATTATATTCATGGTCTAATTAACTGAGCCTTATTGTTGGAAACTTTGGGCAGGTTGGTTGATCAAGCTCTAACGAATGGAGTAAAAGTCGCTGTGTGCAGTACTTCAAATGAGAAGGCGGTATGATCAATCAGGTTCTACTACTTCAGTTTCGTAAAAGTTATACGCAGCTGCGTTGTTATCAAGAATGTTGGCAACTACGCGAAATGCTTTTTAAGTTTGAAGGAATGTATAGCATCATCTGATGGGAAGGAGGGAAATGTAAATACACTTTTTTCTCATTCTGGTTTGATCTTTAGGTTTCTGCTATAGTTTCATGCTTGCTTGGACCAGAACAAGCAGAGAAGATCAAGATATTTGCAGGAGACGTAGTCCCTAAAAAGAAACCTGACCCGGTAATTTACACTCAATTTCCATTCTATATGAAGGAATTTTCTTTGCGTGAATCTTGGTTAAGGACGAGTTATCGAACTTATGGTTAACAGGCCATCTACAACTTAGCAGCTGAAACCCTTGGAGTTGATCCCTCAAAGTAAGTGTTGTTACAAAGATTATTCACAGGAGAAGAAGTCAGTTTTAGAAACTCTTTTAAACTTTTGGTTCTGTGTGTGGGCAGATGTGTTGTAGTTGAAGACAGCGCGATCGGGCTAGCAGCTGCAAATGCTGCAGGAATGACTTGTATTGTTACAAAGAGTGGGTGAGTTTTAGTAAAGAGAGTACCCATCTTTATATCATAATCTCATTCATTATATCAATCAGAGTTGAAATGGTTGTTCATCTTTGGATTTGCAGATACACGGCGGAAGAAGATTTTGTGAACGCAGACGCGGTTTTCGACTGCATTGGAGATCCTCCAGAGGAAAGATTTGATTTGGCATTCTGTGGAAATCTTCTACAGAAACAGTTCGTTAGTTAAAACTACAGACCCCATTGAGAAATGATCCTAAATTGTATTATCTCAACATTGATTTGTTGTATATTGAAGAAAAACATTCAAATAAAAACTTTATAGTAGTACTAAGCGGAGTAGTTTTCGAAAATGGCTAAGGCGTAGTAAGCCCTTTTTTGGTAGCCTTATCGAGACTCGTGTCAAGATTCACAAGTCTCTCAAGTATATAAAATCTTCTTTTGCGGATTGGAATTTTGCAACTAACTATGAGTTTGCTGACCTCGGTCGTATCTGGGTCCTCTGGGAACCATCACTGCAGCTGTCTATTCATTCGAAGTCTTCTCAGACGATCACCTGTATAGTGAAACTTCCTCACTTTGTCCAAGAGGTGGCTGTCACTTTTGTTTACGCTCATAATTGTAAGTATAAGAGGAAGGAGTTGTGGGCTGAGTTATTTGCTTTAGCTACAGATCCGATCATTGAATCAAAGCCTTGGGTTGTTCAAGGTGATTTTAATCAAACATTATCACCGGAGGGAAGCTCTCAGGGTGGAACTAGAATCTCGAGTGGTATGGCTGATTTTAGGGACTGCATCAGTGATTGTGGCATATCGGATCTTACAATTAGAGGGAATTTCTACACTTGGTGGAATAAACGTCTTTCTTCCCCTATTGTCAAGAAGCTAGATCGGATTTTGGTTAATGAGAAATGGCTGCTGTCCTTTCCCTTATCCTACGCAAATTTTGGAAATCTGGATTTCTCTGATCATTGTCCTGGCACCATCAATCTGGGGATCCAAAATCAAGCTAGGAAATCATTCAAAATCTCTCATTTTTTGATGGAACACAAGGATTTCCTACCTAGGGTTGCAGACCATTGGCAAAACACTATCATACAAGGCACGACAATGTTCTCTCTATCAAAGAAGCTAAAACTTCTAAAGCCTACTATCAAAGACATCAACCGTGAGCACTTCTCAAATCTGGAGGTACGAGTTAGAGAAGCCCATGATGATCTCCTATCTCAACAGCAACAACTGATGGCAGACCCTTCACCTATCTCGGCTAGTTTAGAGAGAGATGCTCAAGCAAAACTGAGGACTTTGATAATTGCAGAGGAACGCTTTCTTTTGCAACGTTCTCGTGTTAATTGGTAAGGGCTTGGAGATGGTAATTCCGCTTATTTCCACAGGGTTGTCAATGCAAGAAGATCCGAAAACCAGATTCACTACCTTCTCAAACCTACGGGGGAGAGAGTGGAGGTTCTCAGTGAGGTTAAAGATTACTGTGTGGATTACTTCTCTGGTATCCTTGGCGCTTCTTCTAACCAAATTACAGAGGACCAAGCAGAACATATAAGGCTACTAACTCCTTTCAGATGTACAAACGTAGCAAAGTTGATGTTGGTTGCAAATGTCAGTTCTGAGGATATAAAGCGAGAAGCCTTTGCCCTGCCTTCTGGGAAATCGCCTGGTCCTGATGGGTTTACAGGAGAATTCCTTAGAAAATGCTGGCCAATAATAGGAGAAGATGTAACGGCTGCTGTTAAAGAGTTCTTTGATTCAGGATGCTTATTAAAACAATGGAATGCAACAGCTATCACGCTTGTTCCCAAGGTTACGGGTGCAGTGATGCTTGGAAACTTCAGGCCTATCTCTTGCTGCAATGTTGTGTATAAGATCATCTCAAAAATCTTAGCGCGGAGGTTGCAGGATATGTTGCCGGGTATGATATCTTCTTCACAGTCGGCTTTTGTTAAAGGTCGCTTATTGGTGGAAAATGTCCTATTAGCTACAGAACTGGTGCAAGGTTTCAATGGCAAAAAAGCAACCCCCCGTGGCCTCTTGAAGGTTGATATAAGAAAGGCTTTTGACTCGGTAAGCTGGAATTTCATTCTTTGTATGCTAGAGGCTGCTGACTTTCCTCCCGTCTTCGCAAACTGGATCAAAGAGTGCATCACCACAACGTCGTTTTCGGTCAATGTAAATGGAGAATTATGTGGTTATTTTAAAGGGAATCGCGGTTTAAGACAGGGAGACCCACTAAGCCCTCCTTTGTTTGTCATGGCAATGGAGATTTTCTCATCTCTGCTAAATTCTGAGTTTGATGAAAAGAGAATTGGTTATCACCCTCTAGCACATAACCAAAGATCTCACACTTATCGTTTGCGGATGATCTTATGATCTTCTTCGATGGTTCTGCTAGTTCTCTCCACGCAATTACAGCTTGTTTGGAGGTTTTCGAAGGGATGTCTGGTTTGGGGCTTAATAAGGACAAGTCTTCTCTCTTCTATGGGGGATTGAACACTTCGGAAGCAAACACTCTCCTTAGTTTGGGGTTCCAGAGTGGTTCTTTCCCTGTGAGATACCTTGGCCTTCCCCTGCATTGTAGAAGACTGCGCAAATCAGAATACTCTCCTCTTATTGACAACCTTAAGCAACGATTCTCTAGCTGGACAGTTAAGCCTCTGTCTTATGCAGGCAGGCTGCAACTCATAAACTCGGTCATCTACAGCACCATCAACTTCTGGTTAAGTGCTTTTATACTACCGAAAGGGTGTCTCAAACAGATTGAACAGCTCTGCAGTAGGTTCCTCTGGTCAGGAGACGTTACAAAACGTTGTGCTGCAAAGGTCTCATGGAAAGCGGTTTGCCTTCCAAAGAAAGAAGGAGGTTCGGGTCTCCGAAATCTGGTAATATGGAATGAAACTCTATCCCTGAGGTTAATCTGCCTACTCTTTTCGAATTGTGGTTCGCTTTGGGTTGCTTGGAACAGGGAGCACAGGCTAAAGAGAACAAACTTTTGGCTCATTGAGGACAGAGCATCTCAGTCTTGGCTATGGAGGAAACTACTCTATCTAAGACCTCTTACAAAGCGGCTTATGGGATGTGATATAGGTGATGGAAATTCTGCATCTTTTTGGTGTGATAACTGGCTGCGTTTGGGTCCTTTGATTGATCTATTTGGTGACCGTGGTCCGAGACGACTAGGTATCCCCATTCAATCAACCGTATCGACTGCTGCCACTGCAACTACAGGTTGGACTCTACCTTCGGCTCGCTCTAGGGACATGGCAGTTCAAGCTTATCGAACCGCAATCACCGATTTGAATCCAGCAACTGCTAGCAGAGGACCGGATGTTTACACTTGGGGAGAAGAAGGCTCGAGGAAACCATGTTTCAATACTAAGGTAACTTGGAATCTTCTTCGTCCTACTGCTCCGATGGCTCCTTGGTACAAAGAGGTTTGGTTCAGTCATGCGGTTCCGAGACACACATTTCATTTTTGGGTCTCCACTATTGACAGACTTCCAACTAAGTCGAGACTTCATCATTGGAATGCATCCATATCTCCAACTTGTCCGATATGCGATGGGTGTGAGGAAACTCGGGACCACATATTTTTCCAATGTACTTATGCAGATGACGTTTGGAGAATGGTCACGCCCAAGTTAAATGGTGGTTCACCTATGGCTTTGGCGAATTGGTCCCACTTGTTGCTTTGGATGAGAACTCCTTCGAGGACAACCTCTAGGATGCTGAAACGGTTGGTGGCTCAATGCACTGTCTACCTTATTTGGAGGAAACAGAATGCTCGTGTCCATACGGGTGAGACTCTCTCCGCTGCAGAAATCTTCAAGCGAATAAACCGAACTACAAGAGACTCATTACTTACGCGTTACTCACGGAGGCGATGTAATGGTCTTTTGTCTCAATGGTTCACTTACTCATAGTAAGGCACTAATTTTAATCCATCTTTAGTTCCAAACGGCTTTTTATTTTTTGGGCCTCTGTAACTTCTGGTTTTAAAGCTTTATAAATCTACAACATTTCCTTTTGGTAATATATTCAAATTTTATCAAAATAAATAAATAAATAAATAAATAAAAACTTTATAATATTCAACTATACATTATGAAAAAAGTTGTAATATTTTGGGCTTACACTTTACTATGTGGTTTTGCTTTGGTGGGTTTCACTGTGTTTAGAGGATACACCAAAACGCTAAAAACAAAGCCTGAATGAATCTTTGTGACAGAGATGCTTAAAGTTTCTTCCTTTTTTTTTTTTTTTTTATTGTTTTCAAATTGGGAATTCAATTTTGATTGAATTAAGGAGTAAGAAGGGAAGTGGAGGGGACGAAATTGGTGAGATATGAAGCGATTCTTCAAGCCCATAGAGAAAGACGGCTCACCGGCGGCTAAGAAACGATGCATCTCGCCGGAAAAGCGCGACGGGGACGAAAACGGAGTTGAAGAAGGGCAAAATCACCAGAAAGAGCCTACCAAGTTTCTGACGTGGAACGCCAATAGCTTCCTCCTTCGGGTGAAAAACGACTGGTCCGACTTCTCTAAGTTCGTCTCCGAATTCGACCCTGATGTCATCGCCATACAGGTGATTTCTTCTGCCGTTTTTGTTTTGTTTGGTTCCTTGGGTTGATTCTGAGCAATGCGAGTAAATGTGCTTTAGGGGTTTCAGTGTGGAATTTTAAAATCCTTTAGCGTTTCATAGACATGGATTGAGTGTTTCTCGCTGACATCATTTCGTCAAGAAAAGATATGTAAAGACTCTGGAGTCTACTCAAGCTTAGCTGATAGTGTAGAATATGCTTAGTTACAAATGATGACCAAGAATACATCAGTATGTCAACTTTTGTGTCTTGGGTATTCTCATGGCTTGTTGATACAAATTCATTCACTTTTGGCACTGATGACTGTGATAGCGCTGTTAGTTTCATTGTGTTTCTGGGGACATATACTAAGCTTAGCAGTTTATTGTCTTCTTAATGTTAGGAAGTAAGAATGCCTGCTGCTGGTACAAAGGGAAAACTTAAAAATCCGGAAGAGTTGAGCGATGAAACGAAAGCTTTGCGTGAGGAAAAACAGGTACCGTAGCTTTCTGTTTCGACTGCGTTGTTTTCTCTGTTAATATTTGTATTACAATATCAACAGAACGAATTTCAAAGCTTTGCTTTTCGATGCATTTGCAATTGCAAGCAGAATTTGGTGTATGAGTTAGAATCACTTTTGACGGTTGATGCCGAGATTTTTCCTTTGTCAAGCTAGCAAATTTACATGGTAATAGAAAGATTTAGAAGTAGCAAACTCTTTGTTGTTTGGATAACTGTCCTTGTTCTGACTGCAGATTTTGATGCGAGCTCTCTCAAGTCCACCATTTGGAAATTATCGAGTTTGGTGGTCTCTTGCAGACTCAAAGTATGCAGGGACAGCTTTGTTAGTGAAAAATTGTTGCAAGCCCCAAAAAGTTTACTTTAACCTGGATAAATTAGGTATTTTTGAAAACCTTGTCGCTTACTCGCTTGTTCCTTATCATCACATGAATCTCTTGTACACTACCGATCTGAAACCATGTTTCTTCTCTCTGTGTCATAGTACTTCAATTTTCGTGACCTCAAAGCCTATGTAACATAGCTAGATCAGATTGGTCACTAATTTACATGCTTGTCGCTATCATACAGCATCTAAACATGAACCTGATGGTCGTGTAATCTTAGCTGAATTTGAGACATTTCGTCTTTTGAATACGTATTCGCCTAATAATGGTTGGAAAGAAGAGGAGAATTCGTTTCAGAGGAGAAGAAAATGGGACAAGAGGATTGTTGAGTTCCTCACCCAAACGTCTGATAAACCTCTAATATGGTGCGGCGACTTAAATATCAGGTAATGAAGAACTTTTTCTACATCTTACTCTTTTCTTCAAGCCCTTAGTGTCACAGAATAAAAGTTGATGTTATATACTCAATTCTTCTATTGTAATAATATATGCAGTCATGAGGAGATAGATGTTAGCCATCCAGAATTCTTCGCATCAGCAAAGCTTAATGGTTATGTTCCTCCGAATAAAGAGGTAATGAATCCAAAGTATGTCTCAGTTTTAAATTGATATAAATTGATATAATGGAAAAACAGAGCGGGTTTTAAAGAATGTTAGGTTACTCGTTAGATCAGCCTTTGATTTCTCTTAATTTCTCGCCTTTACATCTGCGCTGTATCCTCTTATGGTAGATGACTATATTATGCCTGAACCAGAATCATTATCCATGAGATGGACTTTTTGATTTTTATAGTGATTACAAATCGTTTTGAACATTTTTATTATGCAGGACTGTGGACAGCCTGGATTTACACCAGCTGAGAGAGGACGCTTTGGTGCTATTATGAAAGAGTATGCCTAATTGTTTTTTTGCTCTGTGAAGTCTTAGTAGTACTACTTTCTAGAATTGAGATTACAGTTACTGAACATGGGATTCAAAATTAAATTCATGGGAATGTTACAGAGGAAGGCTTGTTGATGCATACCGGTATCTACACAAGGAGCAAGACACGGAGAGTGGCTTCTCGTGGTCCGGGAATCCCATTGGAAAGTGAGTAGACACCATCACACATGGAATCCAGAAGCTCTCATTAGCATGTATCTAAAGCTTCATATGGATCTTTTTTTTTTTGTCGCCATAGGTACCGAGGAAAGAGGATGAGGATCGACTATTTTCTGGTCTCTGAACAACTCAAAGGTCGTATAGTGTCTTGTAAGATGCACGGTCATGGGATAGAATTAAAAGGTGCCATAAATATAGTTCATCACAAAAAATCCTAGAAGATTATTGTTTAGCTCGTTTGCAGCAACCTGGTTCTTGATTTGTTTCAGGTTTCTATGGGAGTGATCATTGTCCGGCTACACTCGAGCTTTCAAAGCCATCTTCAGTCACGGAAGAGAACCAGGTTTCTAACTGAAAATCATCTTCTTCTGTATTAGAAAATTAGCCTTCTTTAGACTTAAACCAGAGCTTGTGTTATCAGAGTTGAGATTATGTGATCTTTTAATTTACTTGGTAGAGAGATTCCTTGAAGATTAGGTGTTGTTATTGAGACACTTATTTGGACTTGTTATTCTGATGAGCTCTTAAAAGTACTTGTGTGTGTGTTTAACAAGTATTAATATGCTTCGTTTTCCCAAGCAATGAATCTTCATTTTTTTTAATTAGTTTTTGAAAAGTGTTTATGTTAAAAGTTGTTATAAATGTATTTGGGTGTATTTTAACTTTTAAGCATATAAAAATAAAAAAAAACTTTTAAGCATATATACCCTTTGCTTTAAGGTATGGTCAGTGGGTAGAGGCAACATTAGTTAAACCAAGGGGGTCATATATAAATATAAAATCAAATTCAAATTTGACTAAAAGACACAATACAAACATTTAAGTTATGCATTTTTTTTGGTGTTAGATTTAAGTGTTAATTCTTCATAGAATATTATCTTCGAAATCAATTTTTGCTAAATACAAATCAGAAACTTTGGAAAGTTGATAAATTACAGAGACCAAAAGATGAGAAAAACTAAATTTATTATAGATAATACTCCCTCCGTTTCATATTAAGTGTCGTTTTGAAAAATGTATCTGATTAGTATTTAGATGTATTTAACTCAAAAACACATCCAGATACAAGTCAGATACATTTTATCAAAACGACAGTATAAGGAAAAGGTTTAATGAAAAATGTGAGTTTCTTCTTAGTGTGCAAACAGACTTTACGAGAGAGTAACAACAAGAAATGTGTGTCGAACAAATGAAATGACAGAATCGTAAATATTAGTAAAATCACTACCCTTCACACAATACTTGAAAAGCCCTTCTTCCCAAAAATAAAAATTTACTCACTGTTCTTTACTTGTTTAATGCTGAGAAATCACATCTCTTGCTCTGCCCCAAACCCAACCCCTAAATAAAAATGCAAATTTTCCCCTGTTTCTTTAATCCAATAAAAACAGAGACCTAAGAAACGAGATCAAGCACCGTCGTTTTTTTCGAGGAAAGTAGATTACCCATTTAGAAAACAAACCTATTGGACCAAGAGATGGTATAGAGACTCGTCGTCGATTCTCTGACTTTTGTTTCCTTCCTTCAAAATTTTGTTCTGTTTTTACTCTGTAATGGCGTTTTGATTACTACCCAAAAGTTCAAAAAGAGGAAATTTTTAGAGAAAAGGGTTTTTTTTCTCCCTTAGAGATATGGCAGTTTCTGAGCAGAGTCAAGACGTGTTTCCGTGGCTGAAATCGCTTCCGGTAGCACCAGAGTTCCGACCTACTTTAGCAGAGTTCCAAGATCCGATCGCTTACATCCTTAAGATCGAAGAGGAAGCTTCTAGATACGGAATCTGCAAAATTCTTCCTCCAGTACCTCCTTCTTCGAAGAAAACCGCCATTTCTAACCTTAACCGCTCTCTGGCGACTCGAGCGGCGGCGAGGGCTCGTGACGGCGGCGGAAGTGCTTTCGATTATGATGGTGAGCCTACATTTGCCACTCGCCAACAACAGATCGGATTTTGCCCTAGGAAGCAGCGACCTGTACAGAGACCTGTGTGGCAGAGCGGTGAGTATTACAGTTTTGGTGAGTTTGAGTATAAAGCTAAGACCTTTGAGAAGAATTATCTAAAGAAATGTGGTAAAAAGAGTCAACTCTCTGCTCTAGAAATAGAAACCCTTTACTGGAGAGCTACAGTGGATAAACCCTTCTCTGTTGAGTATGCCAACGACATGCCTGGCTCGGCTTTTATCCCGTTAAGTCTAGCCGCTGCGAGGAGGAGAGAGTCTGGTGGTGAAGGAGGAACTGTTGGTGAGACGGCTTGGAACATGAGGGCAATGGCTAGAGCTGAAGGGTCATTGCTTAAGTTCATGAAAGAGGATATCCCTGGAGTTACATCTCCAATGGTGTATGTTGCTATGATGTTTAGTTGGTTTGCTTGGCACGCAGAGGACCATGACCTTCATAGTGTTAATTACTTGCATATGGGTGCTAGTAAGACTTGGTACGGTGTGCCAAAGGACGCTGCTGCGGCTTTTGAGGAGGTGGTTAGAGTTCATGGTTATGGAGAAGAGCTTAATCCTCTTGGTGAGTATCTTGTGAAGGTTAATTAGTGTTATGTGAGAATAAATTATAGTCACTGTTCTGATTGTTGACTTTGTTGTGTCTCTGTCCTTTTCGTTGCTTTTAACTGGTTTTAAATCTCCAAAAGTTATATGGGGAAGCAAGCTAGCTAACTAAATGGTTATGTTGTTGGCTTACCAGTGACATTTTCTACTCTTGGTGAGAAGACAACTGTGATGTCTCCTGAAGTGTTTGTTAAAGCCGGGATACCGTGTTGCAGGTAATGGTTTTCTTGTGTGCTCTGTTTATCTCATGATCTTTTTTGTTGTCTACCATGTTTCTTCTTCATATAGAAAGCAAACAATTTGTTTCTCCTGGTTTTTTACATAAGTAGCTTTGCGTGTATCAGGTTAGTGCAAAATCCTGGAGAGTTTGTTGTCACCTTTCCAAGAGCATATCATTCGGGGTTCAGTCATGGTGAGCAAGCTATCTTTATTTAGTATATTCAAGTTAGTCGTTCAAGGCTTTATATGCTGAAGTAACTTGATGGTATCTATCTTTGGGGTTGCAGGATTCAATTTTGCTGAAGCATCTAACATTGCAACTCCCGAATGGTTGAGACTGGCCAAAGATGCTGCTATCCGGCGAGCTGCGATAAATTACCCTCCAATGGTTTCTCATCTCCAGTTACTTTATGACTTTGCATTGGCTCTAGGTTCAAGGTATTTTCTACTGTTCATAGGTTTCCACACACTCTCCAACTTTAGAGTCTTAAAACTGCTTAAAAGGTGTGAATGATCCACTCATTGCAGAGTGCCAACAAGCATCCACACCAAACCACGGAGTTCTAGATTGAAAGATAAGAAAAGAAGCGAAGGAGAAAAATTGACTAAAGAGCTATTTGTGCAAAACATTATCCACAACAACGAATTGCTCCATTCTCTCGGGAAAGGATCTCCAGTAGCCCTTCTCCCACAGAGTTCCTCAGACTTATCAGTTTGTTCTGACTCTCTCGGGAAAGGATCTCCAGTAGCCCTTCTCCCACAGAGTTCCTCAGACTTATCAGTTTGTTCTGACCAGCGTGTTGGATCCCATTTGAGAACTAACCAGGAAAAGCCAATCCAAATGAAATCTGAGGACTTAAGTTCTGATGGTGGTATGGTCAGTCTCAGTAAAGGTGTCAAGGATAGTGTTTCAGTGAAAGAAAAGTTTACATCTTTATGTGAAAGAAGCAGGGAGAAGGGAACTCAAGAAACAGTGACAGATGCAGAAAGGAGGAAAAATGTTGGGCTTTCGGATCAGAGGCTATTCACTTGTGTTACATGTGGAATCTTAAGCTTTGATTGTGTTGCTATTGTTCAACCTAAAGAAGCAGCAGCTAGATATCTCATGTCTGCAGATTGTAGCTTCTTCAATGATTGGGCAGTTGGTTCTGGATCTGCAAATCTTGGTCAGCCTGCGAGATCACTTCATCTGCGTAAGCTACTAGTTACTCTTCTTCGTATTTAGCATGTACTAACATTATTTCATCATGCAGAAAGCATGGAAAAGCATGATGCAGATAACTTATACAATATTCCTGTTCAAATCCTGGATCAAAGAACCTCAACACCTTCCCCAACAAAAGTGCATAAAGATGTTGGTGCTCTTGGGCTGTTAGCTTCAGCATATGGAGACTCTTCCGATTCCGAGGAAGAAGATCACAACGGCGTAGATGTTCCTATTTCGGAAGGGGAAACAAGAAAGTATGATCAAGAAGGTGCTTGTGCATTTAAAGCATCATCTTTTGATACCGATGGCAAGGAAATCGCTTTACCATTTGTTCCAAGGTCTGATGATGATACCTCTCGGTTGCACGTGTTTTGTCTGGAGCATGCTGCGGAAGTGGAAGAACAGCTTCGTCCTATTGGTGGGATTCACA
Organism: Draba incana; assembly: GCA_963576765.1. Classification (NCBI taxonomy): domain Eukaryota; kingdom Viridiplantae; phylum Streptophyta; class Magnoliopsida; order Brassicales; family Brassicaceae; genus Draba; species Draba incana. The sequence continues at coordinate 11,460,199 of OY755217.1, forward strand.
TAATGTTACTATGCCATCCAGGTAACAGAGAAACTACAAGATTTAATTTTTATTTGTCTTACAACATTGTCTGGGTTTTCCTGTGTAAAATTGTGTATATGCTTGTCTTATCAACACTAAGGCACGCGATATTTGCAGAGTATCCCAGGATAGAGGCTGAAGCAAAAATAGTTGCCGAAGAACTTGGTGTCAATCAAGACTGGAACGATACTGAATTCAGGAATGTGACCCAAGAAGATGAGGAAACGATCCATGCGGCGTTAAATAATGTTGAAACCAAGGCTGGGAACAGTGATTGGGCTGTGAAATTGGGTATTAACCTTTCTTACAGCGCTATTCTCAGTCGCTCTCCTCTGTACAGTAAACAGATGCCTTACAACTCTGTCATATACAATGCGTTCGGTCGCACCATTCCAGCAACGAGCTCACCATCGAAACGTGAAGTTTCTGGTAAAAGATCTTCCAGACAGAGGAAATATGTTGTTGGAAAATGGTGTGGTAAGGTTTGGATGTCACATCAGGTACTATTGATTAACCTTGGACATTAGTACACTTTTGTTTCTGCTTCGCTTGGTTCAACCTCTGAATAATACTCTTTTCTTCTTCAGGTGCATCCCTTTTTGATGGAGGAGGACTTAGAGGAGGAAGAATCCGAAAGAAGTGGTCATCTCCGAGCTGCTCTGGATGAGGATGTCACTGGGAAGAGTAATGTTTCTAGAGATGCAACCACGATGTATGGGAGAAAGTATTGTAGGAAGAGAAAGATGAGAGCAAAGGCTGTGCCACGCTCACGCAAGAAGCATACCTCTTTAAAAAGGGAAGACGGAGTTTCTGATGACACGTCAGATGATCATTCTTATAAGCAGCAATGGAGGGCTTCCGGGAACGAGGAAGAGTCTTATTTTGAGACAGGAAATACGTTTTCTGGTGATTCGTCAAATCAAATGTCTGATCACCAGCAGCTGAAGGGAACTCGTCGGTACAAGGGTATTAAAGAATTTGACTCAGATGATGAGGTTTCTGACCGTTCTCTTGGAGAAGAATATGCTGTAAGGGAATGTGCAGTTTCAGAGAGCTCATTGGAGAATAGCTCAATGGAGAAGCAGTCAATGTATGATTATGATGATGATGATATCTACAGGCACCCTAGAGGGGTTCCAAGGAGTAAACGGGCAAAAGTTATTAGGATTCCGGTTTCATATGATTCAGAAGAAAATGACGATTATCAGCAAAGGCGAAGAGTATCCAAAAGTAATATACAAGCTAGGCAAATGGGTGCTGAGTATGATTCAGCAGAGGATTCTCTGGAGGAACAAGACCTTTGCCTCACAGGGAAAAGGCAAACCAGGTCCACAGCCAAACGAAAAGCCAAAATTGAGGCAGTTCAGAGTCCAAGAGACACAAAAGGTTACGGCTTGCAAGAATTTGCATTAGGAAAGAAGAATCAAGAATTGGATTTATACATGGAGGGACCTAGCACACGCCTTAGGGTGAGAATCCCGAAGCCCTCAAAAAAGTCTGCAGAACTAAAACCAAAGAAATGTGGTAAGAAAGGAAGTAGTAATGCTTCTTCGTCTAGGGTCCCTAGTGAAGAAGAGTTAGAGGAAGATGAAGAGGAGAAGGAGGAAGATGAAGAAGAAGAGGAGAAGGAGGAAGAGGAAAGTGCGGCGTACCAATGTGACTTGGAGGGTTGCACGATGAGTTTCAGTTCCGAAAAGCAGTTGGCTTTGCATAAAAGAAATATCTGCCCTGTTAAAGGCTGTGGTAAAACATTCTTCTCACACAAGTACTTAGTTCAACACCGGCGTGTTCATTCAGACGACCGTCCACTGAAATGTCCATGGAAGGGGTGCAAGATGACGTTCAAGTGGGCTTGGTCTAGAACCGAGCACGTAAGGGTTCACACTGGTGCAAGGCCTTATATTTGCGCTGAACCGGGTTGTAATCAGACATTCCGGTTTGTCTCAGATTTTAGCCGGCATAAAAGGAAGACGGGTCATTCAGTTAAGAAGACCAAAAAAAAAGGTGCCTGACTGAGGCTTTAACTTGGAATCTATCATTAAGAGATTTAATCCATTGGATTTTCAGGGATTTTAGGTGTTTTAACTGTGTATCTCTCTCTCTAGTTCATGTTTTTTTTTTTTTGGTTATTCAAACAAAGCCTTAAACATTTGAGAGAGCCATTGTTGTTGCAGACAGATTCTCTCTTTGTTGTATTCTCTGTTATCTTATTTACAGTTGAATCTGTAACGAATCCCGGAGTAGTTAAGATTATTGTGTTTTCATGTCACTTTCTTTGTTCTTTGGGTTTGATAAGGAAAGGAGATACTTTTATGATACATTTCAGAGCATAGTCTCAATTTGTTGTTAAGAAGATATGTTTTAGAAGAAATAGTTATAAAAGAAATATATGATACAAAGAAATCATGAGTGTTAGGTTCTTGATTTTAAGCTATCTGTGCGACCGGCCTGTATTATCTTTCAACAATATAAACGAAATAAGGAATTTCAAAGCTTAGTAGTTTGGTACATACGCAATTACAAATAGATTTTGGTGTTTGAAGTTTCTAATGCAGTATCTCATTTCATGTATGACGAAAAGAGAGAGAGAGAATGGTTATAGAAAAGATTTAGAAGAATGCAAGAGCCACTTTTGGTTGGAGAAGCAAACTCTAGACTATGTTGTGTGGACTTCGGATAATGACAAATTATGTATTTTGGAAACCCTTGTTGCATAGTCTCTTATCTTGCACACTAGCAATTTGGTTTTCTCTGTTTCGTAATAATTTTTTGGTTTTCTTGACCTCAAAGGTTTTCCAACTTCCATAGTTCATGCAACATGTTTACAAGTAATTTTTCAGATTTTATATTGTATCTGGCTTGAGTTTCGTTGTAAGAAAATGGAGTAGTTCACTCAATTTCAAATCTTTAAAATCTTCTCACCATTAATTAGAGCTGTGTAAGCTCTAAACCAATCAAAATTCATTCTTCTTTCGTTGAGATTCTTGATCAAACACTTTAAAAGGTTTGACTTTTAATGAACAGGTGTGGAAGAAGGAACAAAGATAGAGGTTGGGGATCCCAATATTGTACTCTAGAAAATCGATAAATTAATATTCAATAAATTAATAATTCGATAAATCAATACATTTTTCCGGTTCTAAATTAGTTTTTTGGTGTATTTAACATATTTGTAAATTAATAACTCTATAAATTAATAAAATACTGTTGACTTAACAATATTAATTTATTGTAGATTGAAGACGAGAAAAAAGAAAAAGAAAAAAACAACAGAAACCCAAAGACAAAAAGCATAATGAAATCATTCAATTTATACAAGGAATCGATTCCACCCACCTTAAAATCATTTACTTCTTTGCCTTCGCCTTTATCTGCAATGGTGCAATGTAAGAAAGTAGTGAAGTTGCATCTATAATTTTAGCACGGGGAGGACAAGGTATCGATTCAAACCACCGTGGGAGCACAAACAGAGATAAAGAGACCGGAGTCCCACATGGATCATATGGTGCATATATCATTTTATCCATATACTTTTTTTTTTTTTTTTGTCAACAACTCCATATATTAAATCACATTTTGTCGGTAGAAACATCCCGAAATCGGGTACTTTCTATCGACTCATCGAGATCTACATGGGAAAATAAATGGTTACGTGTTCGTGCCGCTTTTGGAAGGGCATCGGCACGGTCATTACATGAACGAGGAATATAAACTAGTTGAAAGGACATAAAGTGTTCTCTAAGTTCTGCGAAGTGATCGAGCTCAGACTGGAAAGCTGGCCAGTCTATCGGATCGTCGGTCATCGTCAATAAGTTTGAGCAGTCCGTCTCAAATCGGGCCCTAAGTATACGCTTCTGAATTAGACAATCCATCGCCCAGAGGAGTCCCTCAAACTCTGCATGTAAAGCTGATAGACTTCTTCGACAACCCTGCTTGCCGGTGTGAGTTTGACCTGATATGTCAGTGAGAAACCATCCGAGACCGCTAGTGGGCCCTTGATTCGCCCAAGATGCGTCCACTTGGCAGATCGGGATATGTGGGTGCTCGGATCGGGTGGTATCTTCCGTCACGGTAGTATCTCCTTCCTCCCCTCCGTCTTCTTCTCTAGCCAAGTTTGCGCACCTCCAACTTTCTTCCTCTAGCTGGGCTACTTGGAGCGTAATCGCGGATGATACATTCTTTCCATTAAAGAGCTTGTCGTTCCTAGCCTTCCAAATGAACCAAATGATCCACGGGAATTTATCCCTTTGTGGTTTGGGGAGACCCCTTTCTTTTGCCCTCCAAAATAGGAAATCCATATTTTGGTATAGGGATGTACTCGGGAAATAATCCGGAAGGGACGGATAGTCCGATAAAGCCCACACCTGCAGAGCCGGGGGACACTCAAAAATCATATGATTAATTGTTTCCTCTAGTGCACCACATCTGGGACAACTCTTATCGTTTCCAATGTGTCGGTAAGTCAATCGTTGGCAAGTGGCTATACACCCTGTTAAGGCTTGCCACATAAAATGTCGAAGCTTTCCGGGGGTCTTGATTTTCCATACTTGGCTAAGCAGACCCGTGATGCTCGGCTCAGATATCTGTTGAGGTTGTAGTCTTCTTTGGTTTGTGGTGTGTAGTAACTCGTATCCAGATTTAACCGTATACATTCCTGATTTTGTATAACTCCACGCATAACTGTCTAGTTTGAAAGTTCTACTAGGTTTCAACCCCAGAATTAGGGCGACATCCTCGGGATGGAATAATTCCCGGATTCTTGTGTGATTCCATTCCGGTGAGTTATGTAGCATGAGGTCTTTAACCAGAAGATGGGGGTCTCGTCGAATATGTATATCTAGGTGTCTCGGTAAACGAGCCAGTTTGTCTGGAATCCAAGGTTCGCTCCAAGTCTTGGTATTATATCCAGAGCTTATAGTCTTCTGAAGGCCTAGTCTGAGTAGGGGTTTAGCCACCATAATGCTAGTCCAACCATACGAGGGGGATCTAGCCTCCCGATCTAACATCGGGGATGATTGGTGATAGTATCATCCACGTAACACTCTAGCAAGGAGAGATGTTAGAAAGTGGATCAACCTCCACAATTGTTTTGCAAGGAGGGCTAGGTTGAACTCGTGAAGATCTCTGAATCCTAGTCCGGCTGCGTCTCGAGAGGTACAAATCTTATCCCAGGCTATCCAATGCAGTCCTCTACTATTTTGGTGGGAACTCCACCAAAAGTTGGATATTGCGCTCCTCAGTTTATCTGTGATACCCTGAGGGAGTAAAAAACACGACATAACATATGTCAGAAGGGCTTGTGCCACTGATTTTACTAGAACCTCTTTCCCTCCTTTGGAAAGGAATTTTGCAGACCAAGTGTTAATACGGTTGTTAAGGCGATCTTGAACATAGTTGAATACTTTGTTCTTAGAGCCACATATTTGTTCTGGTAGTCCTAAGTACATGCCCATACCTCCTTCGCTTGTTATTCCGATGGCTCTCTTGATTTCTCTTTTGATCTGCTGATCCACTCTATTCCCGAAAAATAGAGAGGATTTGTTGGGATTTAGTTGTTGACCAGATGCATCGCCATAGGTTTGGATAATTTTTAAGATCTCTGCACATTGCAGGACGTCTACTTTGCAGAAAAAGAGACTATCGTCATTAAAGAGGAGATGGGAGACTCTCGGGCTTGCTTGAGCAATTCGTAATCCTGTTATACGGGATTCTTCCTCTGCTCCTTTGAGCAGGGAGATGAGAGCTTCTGTGCATAGTATAAATAGAAAAGGAGATAGGGGATCTCCTTGTCTAATTCCCCGGGATGGTTTAATTCTTCCTTTCGGCACTCCATTTATCAAAACTTGGTACGATACCGATGATATACAAAACATAAGCCATTTGACCCATTTTTCTGAAAATCCCAGTTTTAGCATAACGGCTTCTAGGAAACACCATTCTACCCGATCGTAGGCTTTACTCATGTCAGTCTTCATGGCCATGAAAGTTTCTCTGCAACATTTGTTGGTCCTTAAGGCATGAAAATTCTCTTGAGCGAGTAAAATATTATCCGTTATTTGCCGTCTAGCCATAAAGGCCGATTGTGTCTCTGAAATTAGGTTCGGGAGGATCTTTTTTAGCCGGTTACAAAGGATCTTTGATATGATCTTGTAGGTGACGTTACACAAACTGATTGGCCTGAATTCTATCATCGCCCGCGGTCTGTTTATTTTTGGAATAAGACAGATGTTTGTTTGATTCAGTCGTGGATCAAAGGAACCAGTGTTGAAGAAGTCTTTTACTAGTTTTATTATGTCTTGGCCCACCACATGCCAGAATCTCTGGTAAAATCGACTTGTCATACCATCGGGACCCGGGGTCTTGTCTAGATTTATGTTGAACAAAGCTTCTTTTATTTCTGCTTCTGTCGGGTCGACCGTGAGTCGGTCATTATCAGTCTCTGAAACCTTCTCGGCAACATACCGGAGTGAGTCTTCCAAATTTTGAGGCTCTGAAGTGGTAAACAATGTCTCAAAATAATTGGTTGCAACTTTTGTGACGCCTTTTTCATTTTCCACCAAATGACCGTGCTTGTCCTTTACACAAATTATGCGGTTTCGAGCTCTCCGTTGTTTAGTTGTAGCATGGAAAAACTTTGTATTTCTGTCCCCGTGGCAGTGCCAAGTGACTCTACTCTTTGAGTGCCAATATATTTCTTCTTCTCGGAAGGCATGGAGGAGTTTTCTTCGGATTTCTTCCCCTTCTTCTAGGGTGGAGTCGTCATCGTCGTTAGCTCGGTCTAATTGATCTTTAAGTTCCTCAATTAGTTTGGCTGAGTTAGTGACCGTCGATTTCCTCCATCTCGATATGTATGACCGGCATGAGGATAATCTCTGGTGGAAATCCCTACGTGGGATTCCACTTGAGATGCCCCATCCTGTAGTCACAGTTTCTTTAAAACCGGGTTTCCCGATCCATCTTTTATCGAAACGGAAGTTTTTTCGCTTGTGTTGAATAGTGGATCGGACTCTCGCTACCACTGGTCTATGGTCGGAACCCCAGAGTTTTTGATACTCCACCAAGGTGTGGGAAAAGAGATTGTGCCATTCTTCATTACCTATGGCTCGGTCAAGACAGCATTTTACTTTCGTTCGTATGTTACCAATTTTACGTCGTCCCACCCATGAGAGTGGGTTCCCCGTATGTGGGAAATAAACCATTCCACAATTATCTAACATAGTTCAGAACAGGATAAATGAGGACTCCGGTCGACTTCGTCCGCCTCGTTTTTTGTGATATCCGGTGATTTCATTGAAATCGCCTATCATGAGCCAAGCATTTTGCCGAATTATACCCATTCTCGTTAGACGTTCCCACACACGTTCTCGGTATTCAACTACCGGATCACCGTACACAAAGGTCATAAAAACCTTATGTCCTTCAAAAGTAGATTCCACATCTATCATACGATTATCCATATACTTATGCCAAGCAGATTGGTTCATGAAACAATCATCATTGTACCCTTCTAAAGCGTCTCTGAGCATTCTATCGGTTTTGTGTCCTCAAGTTACATAATACTCCCTCCGTTTCATAATATAAGATGTTTTAGCAAAAAACACAAATATTAAAAAACTACTTTTACTTTAAAAAGTAACATTTTAAAAATATATAAAAAACATTTTAACCAACAAAAAGAAAAAATACATAATACTATTGGTTGCACAATATTCAATAAAGTTAAAAGGTATCTAGGATTGTCAAAACATCTTATATTTTGAAACAAAACAAAATGTCTAAAACATCTTACATTATGAAACGGAGGGAGTACCAAAATTGTTTTGTTGGTTCCATATATAGACAATATCGCTATCAAATGGATGCATTGCCATGGGTGCAAAAGAGCCGATATCAGACTGGAGAAAAGGGAAGGGGGTTTTCGACAAAAGTTGCCAACATTCATCCTCTAAACCAACATTTTTCAACCTCAAAACCTTCAAAACATTATCTTTTTTTCGAGCTAATGTTTTGATATACATGAGATATCCTTGAGATGTAGTCAATGCTCTTTTGAAGTCCTAGCTGCAATGATGCAAACGATCCGGGAGATGTATAGCCCGATACAGAATAAAAATCATGAGCTAAGACCACTCCGCGATCTACGGACAAAAGATAATGCATCCCATTGTGACTCAAAGTTGAGTAGAAGGTGTAGTCATCAGAGCAGAGAAGTCTCTCGAGAGTCCAAATCCTAGTCTCGAATGAATACATACACACCGCCAATTAATTTGACGATGCATTCTCTAACCTAAGCACTTTGAAGCTCAAACGACTCCGTCCTCGTCCACGAGTCACAAAACCAAACGGGCTATATTTGTATGGACAAGAAGGGATTTAAACCCACTGTTGTAATACTGGATTACCAACGTATACATAGAAACAATAACCACTTGCTTCCATTAAAAGTTTAAAACCGATCCACTGGAAGAAGCAGACGAAATTACCGGTTCCAAGATCAGGGAAAGCTAGAGAAAGAGGTGAGATATATAAGAAGCTGGAGACTTTAGAAGATTATAACAACTAAGCAATTTCAATAACTAGTTTTATGTATATGCCAAATTCATTCAAGACGTTGTTTTAAGGTGTTTTGTAGTTTGTTATGAATGGAATATGAAAAAGGTAACATATAATTGATTGTTTTGTTCTTAAGTTAGTGTTTCCCATGTATAAATTTTTGAACTGAATCATAAATCTAAATTTGAAATAAGATCCAATCAAAAGCCATAAATCAAATCTTACTAAAATTGATAAGTAGCCGAATACTTTACTACATGTTCAAATTCTGCACCTGAAGAAAAATTCAAATACAAATGAACATCTATATTGAATACCTATACTACTAGTTAACAACATTTTATCTACCATTTTATACCTTTTGAATGTAAATTTTATAATATATATAGGGAGTTTTGCACTGTGTTGTTTTTTCGAAGGACGGGACCACATCTTCTCATATGTAGTTGATTGAAATGATATTTCTGTATGGACGATTAATAATGGTAAGGTTTAGGAAGTAGTTTGTGTCCTTACTTTAGAGCATCCATCTGTTTTTTATGGATACTCAAGGTGAAGAAAAGGGACAAGGGCTATACATTATGGCGATTTCAGAGATTAAACACAAAGTAATTCTTAGTGAGGATGAATTTGAGGTAAAGCTTGCAAAACTTCTCAAGCGTGGTCCCGTTGCTGCTCGGATCACCACGACTTCGAAGTATTGGGATGGAAAGGTAAAGTTGATTTGTATTTTTTGTTTTAAGTTTCAATCTATTTTTTTAGAAGTTTCGATCCAATTTAAATTTTTTTTAGAGCATCTTTAATCCGACTGAGAAAAGACTTGAGGGAATCAGCAGGAGGACACATGGTTTTGTTGATTGGAACATGGGTTGATGAACATGGAATTCTGTATTGGGAATTCCAAGAATCATACAGAGAAGTTGTAGGTAAAAGGGGTATTGTTAGAGTTAGGCGATACCGTGGTTTAGTGACACAGTACATGGAGATCACCGTAAGTTATCTATTCTAAAATAAGTTTTGTATCTATTATGTTATGTTTTATATTCTGATGTATTTTGTTTTGGTTTTTGTTTTGGCAGTTGTAGTCTGTTCGTCTCCATTGATTTGCAACTTCCGTTATGTTGGGTGTGATTGGTTGTTTAAAAGATTTTATTACAACATTTGCTTACTATTGAATCAGACATTAACCCTAGGAATCTATGGAAAGTATCCTAACTAGGAAGATTTACACAATATTTCCATATATTATCGACTTATTCTCCAAGTATTCCCAAATCGGTGATTGATCGTGGATTCGGCCTTCAATCTTGAAGATGGGCTTCTTTGGTCGATTTAGGGTCATCTTCCTACCTCTAGATGGATATTCGGGTCGATTCAATCTTAAGTCGGGTCTGGGTAGAGGGTGCAAAACCCGGTATCACCAAATGTAATTTATGGCAGATTTTGTAATAAATTCAATAAAAAAAACCATTAACACTTTAATTATTACTTCATCCAGTATTTCAAAAACCCTTCTTTACCTATACAGTCTCTACTCATACATTTACTTGTTACTCCTTTTATGCAATCCCATTTAAAAAAAAGCAAAACAGAGAAATCACAATCTCTTGCTCTGCCCCAAACCCAACCACTCTCTAAAAAAAGAAAAATACAAATTTTCCCATGTTTCTTAAATCCGATAAAAACAGAGAGACTTGAAAGAAACGAGATCAGTCCCGTCGATTTTTTCGAGCAAAGTAGATTTTGATTACCCTTTACCAAAATAAAAATCTCCCTTTGTAGAGCAGACTCGTCGAATCTCTTAACTGCTTTCCTTTTTAGTTTTCAAATTTTTTTGGTTCTGTTTTGCTTTTCTTATTTTGTTCTCTGTAATGGCATTTTGAATAGTACCCAGAAGTTGAAATCCCTTAAAGTGAAGAAATTTTAAGAAAAAGGGGTATTTTTTCTTTCCTTTTTCATGGCGGTTTCTTTGCAGAGCCAAGACGTGTTTCCATGGCTGAAATCACTTCCATTAGCACCAGAGTTCCAAGATCCGATCGCTTACATTCTTAAGATCGAAGAGGAAGCTTCTAGATACGGAATCTGCAAAATTCTTCCTCCAGTACCTCCTTCTTCGAAGAAAACCGCCATTTCTAACCTTAACCGCTCTCTGGCGACTCGAGCGGCGGCGAGGGCTCGTGACGGCGGCGGAAGTGCTTTCGATTATGATGGTGAGCTTACATTTGCCACTCGCCAACAACAGATCGGATTTTGCCCTAGGAAGCAGCGACCTGTACAGAGACCTGTGTGGCAGAGCGGTGAGTATTACAGTTTTGGTGAGTTTGAGTATAAAGCTAAGACCTTTGAGAAGAATTATCTAAAGAAATGTGGTAAAAAGAGTCAACTCTCTGCTCTAGAAATAGAAACCCTTTACTGCTTTTATCCCTTTAAGTCTTGCAGTTGCGAGGAGGAGAGAGTCTGGTGGTGAAGGAGGAACTGTTGGTGAGACGGCTTGGAACATGGGAGTAATGGCTAGAGCGGAAGGGTCATTGCTTAAGTTCATGAAAGAAGATATACGTGGAGTTACATCTCCAATGGTGTATGTGGCTATGATGTTTAGTTGGTTTGCTTGGCACGCAGAGGACCATGACCTTCATAGTGTCAATTACTTGCTTATGGGTGCTAGTAAGACTTGGTACGGTGTGTCAAAGGACGCCGCTGCGGCTTTTGAGGAGGTGGTTAGGGTTCATGGTTATGGAGAAGAGCTCAATCCTCTTGGTGAGTTTTCATTTCCACCAAATGGTTATTGTTATGGGATATACTCTGTTACATTGTCATTTGTGTCAAGAAAATGGTGGTAAAGGCTTGGTCTGTAAAATTGGGTATTAACCTTTCTTACAGCGCTGTTCTCGGTCACTCTCCCCTGTACAGTAAATAGATGCCTTACAACTCGGTCATATACAATGCGTTCGGTCACAGCTCTCCAACAACAAACTCACCCTCGAAACCTGAAAGTTATGGTAGAAGATCTTCCAGACAGAGGAAATATGTTGTTGGAAAATGGTATGGTAAGGTTTGGATGTCACATCAGGTACTATTGACTAACCTTGGACATTTGTACACTTTTGTTTCTGCTTGGCTTGGTTCTGAATAAGAATAATACTATTTTTTTCTTCAGGTGCATCCCTTTTTGCTGGAGGAGGACTTAGAGGGGGAAGAATCTGAAAGAAGTAGTCATCTCCGAGTTGCTTTGGATGAAGATGGCACTGGAAAGAGATTGTATCCTTGTAATGCTTCCAGAGATGCAACCACAATGTTTGGAAGAAAGTATTCTCGGAAGAGAAAGATGCGAGCAAAGGTTGTACCACGCAAGAAGCGTACCTCTTTAAGACGGAGTTTCTTATGACACATCAGAGGATCATTCTTATAAGCAGAGAGCTTCTGGTAATGAGGAAGAGTCTTATTTTGAGTCAGATGATGAGGTTTCAGACCGTTCACTTGGAGAAGAATATGTTGTAAGGGAATGTGAAGTTTCAGAGAGCTCAATGGAGAATAGCTTTCAGCTATATAAACATTCAATGGACAGAAACGCTTTGGAGGACTATGTATATGGTCATGATGATGATAATATCTATAGGCACCCTAAGGGGATTCCAAGGAGAAAACGGGCTAAAGTGTTTAGGAATTCAATTTCATATGATTCTGAAGAAAATGACATTTATCAGCAAAGTGGAAGTAGGAAAGCTAGTCGAATAGGTGGTGAGTATGATTCAGCAGAGGAATCTCCGGAGGAGCAAGAGTTTTATAGAACAGGGAAAATGCAAACTAGGTCCACAACTAAACGAAAAGTAAAAACCGAGACAGTTGAGAGTAGGAGAGAGTGAGAGACACAAAAGCTCGTGCTTTGCGACAATCTAGGTCCAGAAAGAATAAAGAAGAATTGGATTCATACATGGAGGGACCTAGTACACAGCTTAGGGTGAGAATCCTGAAGGGTCTGCAGAATTAAAACCAAAGAAATGTGGTAAGAAAAGAAGTAGTAATGCTTCCTCCTCTAGAGTTGCAAGTGAAGAAGAGTTAGAGGAAGAGGAAGATGAAGGAGAAGAAGAGATTGAGGAAGAGGAAGAGAAATGCGCGGGGTACCAATGCGACATGGAGGGTTGCACGATGAGTTTCAATTCTGAAAAACAGTTGGTTTTGCATAAAAGAAACAAATGACCAGTTAAAGGCTGTGGTAATAATTTCTTCTCACGGAAGTACTTGGTTCAACACCAACGTGTTCACTCGGATAACCATCCTCTAAAATGTCCATGGAAATGCTGCAAGATGACGTTTAAGTGGTGTGGTCTAGAACAGAGCACGTAAGGGCCCACACAGGTGCAAGACCTTATGTTTGCGCTGAACCGGGCTGTGGTCAGACATTCAGATTTGTCTCTGACTTTAGCCGGCATAAACGAAAGACAAAAAAAGGTGAATAATTTCGGATTAAACATGGAATCTATCATGAAGAGATTAAATTTATTGGATTCTCATGGTTATTAACTTTGTGTGTCTCTCTCACTAGTTAATGGTTATTTTGGTGTCTTAATCAGTTAAAGTCTTGAGATTTGGAAGAGCCATTGTTATTGCAGACCAATTCTCTCTTTGTTGTATTCTTTACTTTGAATCAAGGTAACTTTCTTGTAAAGGCTGTGATAAATAAAAGAGTTGTTTGTAAGATTAAAAAACTATGGTGTATAAATTTAACTTTTTAAACTATGATTGGGACTAAATTGCAATTTTCAGGCGAAAATATCTGAAAAAACGCATAATAAAAAGCACATTTAAAATTGTGCATGTAAAGTATAGGGAACTTGTCAAATATAAAAGCAACCGTTTCTTTGGGATTCTCATTTCATGACCATATTATATATAAACGACAAATAAATAAGTATCCATATAAAGGAAATTGAAAAAAAGCGACCAACTTTATTATTGTATATATTTACTCTTCTTCTTCTTTTATTTCTTTGATCTTCTTCCTCCCTTAAATTAGGGTTTCTGTAATGTGATTGGATTGTAAGAAGAAGAAGAAGAAGAAAAAATCATGGTGAATCCCGATGAAGGAATCTCCGGGTCAATTGCATCTCGATCTTCCTCAGAGGACCGATCTCTTTCCGATCTCAATCTCGCGGCGGAGAAGCTTAGTGACGAGTTTAAGAATGTGAATTTCGTTGAATCTGCGAAAGAGCAGAGCGAGACGATGATTAGCGTCTATGAGAGTAACGGAGGTTTGGATTCGAAATCGGTAGATGGAAATCAGGAGGAGGAAGAAGACGGAAATGGTTGGAGCGAGAGTGAGACTGATAATAAGATCGAGAAGAGAGAATTTTTGTATCCATTGAGGCCAGAAGCAGAGGATTGCTCGTTCTATATGAGACATGGGAGTTGCAAATTCGGATCTAGTTGCAAATTCAATCATCCTCTTCAGAAAAAAACCCAAGTAATTTTCAGTTCTACTTTATGCTTTTGTATTTGACTAAAGGAGATTTTGATTATTTTCTTATTCATTGCACGTTTGCTTCTGACAAAGGATGATATTAGTTTTTTAATTGATGTTAGGGAAGATTTGTTTATGTAATTTTATAATGGTTTTGTGAGTAATTTATATATATGCTTCATTGATGAACAAAAGGAGGAAGCTTTATTCTAATGGAACCAATCATATGATTTTTGTTTTGAAGATTGTTAATTATAAAGTGAGAGAAAAGGAAGAGGATGTTGATAATCTGAGACTGGTAGATTGCAAGGTTTCATTTACTTCTCCTTTAAACTTGTTACATGCCCCTTGTTGTGTATCTAGTTATATGTTCATTTGCTCTAGTTTCTTTTTGCAGTATTACTTCATGACTGGAGGGTGCAAATATGGAGAAGCTTGTAAATTCAACCACGCGAAACCTAAGACTTTTCAGTCCTCGGTCGCCGAGCTGAACTTCCTCGGACTTCCGATTAGACCGGTATTCTATCCTGTTTCGACATTTTTTTGTTACTGGTCTTGTGAACGCTATATAATGTATGTAATGAAATCCATTAAACAGGGAGAAATAGAATGCCCTTACTACATGCGCACTGGCTCCTGCAAATATGGAGCTGAATGCAAGTTTAATCATCCTGATCCTACAATTATTGGAGGAATCGACTCTCCGTCGTTTCATGGTAATAATGGTGGATCCATTGGATCGTTTCCCCCAAAGTCCACATTCCAAGCAAGTTCAACTTCCTGGTCTTCACCGAGGCATGGGAATGGTACAAATCCTTTTATTCCAACTATGTTGTCACAGGCTCGTAGAGTTCCATCTCAAACTCCCGAGTGGAATGGCTATCAGGTAGTAAGTACTTGAATCATATCTGTTTCTAATCGAGTGATCTACAGTTAGTTTATTTTTTTGTCTTTCGTATTTGCTTAGGCTTCTGTGTATTCATCAGAAAGGAGTGTGTTTAATCCTTCCACAACATACCTTATGAACAAGCCATTAGCTGAAACAAACATATTCTCAACATACAAACATCAGATGCCTGCTGAGGAATTCCCAGAACGTCCAGACCAACCTGAGTGCAGTTATTATCTTAAAACGGGGGATTGTAAATTCAAATTCACTTGCAAATACCATCATCCTAAGACTCGATTGCCGAAACAGCCTCCTTTTGCTCTCAATGACAAGGGTTTACCCCTTAGACCTGTAAGTTCGTTTCCCCTTCCGTTTTTCTGTTATTGTGTGCTAAGATACTTATAATATTGCAGGCTTTGTATTGTTTTTTCTGATTAAATGTCCTCAGTTTTGAATGTTTGGAACTCAATACTCTTATGAAAGCCTAAATATCGTGAAGAATCTAGAACTGACCTGATTGGAAGTGTTTAAAATGGAAATCTCTCGGGTTTTGACTGATTGTTTTACTGAAATCCAGGATCAAAATATCTGCACACATTACAGTCGGTACGGCATCTGCAAATTTGGTCCTGCTTGTAGATTTGACCATTCCGTTCAGCCTTCCTATCCGACAGGAAGCTTCCAAGCTGTAGTAGAACCTCCTCAGATCGGCACAAATGGAAATGAAAGTGACGGTTGGAATTGACAACAAAACATTCAGGAGCTTACATAATTGATAACTTTTGTCTCTCTTATGGGTTTGAATCTTCTTTCCAAAACGTTTAGGGTAAACTATAATCTCCAAACAATATCTATGTGGCAAGCCATTCCTCAGAGGATCAGAGTGCCTTTACACCAAAGAACTTTTGTAATCTGTAACCATCCTTTGAGTCTTTGAGGTTAAATGGAGCCTGCCTGTTTCTTTTGTTGGTTGTTTACTTTGTCTGAAACTAATTCCTGGATTTAACCCTAGTTGGTTCATATTGGATGTGATGGGAGCTAAACCCTAGAGCAGAGTTGCTTAATTACAGATTCAGCTCCTGAGGACTTTGAATGTTTATATTTGTCATTATGTGTTATTCAGGGTTTTGAAGCGGTTGCAGGCTGTAGGTAATATGTAAGTCTCAATCTTTATGTTATCAAACCAAGTACTAGCAAGAATAATGTATGTTTATATACCCAAATGCGGCCAAAACAAAGTTGTAAAGAGAAACTCAACGAGCAAGAAGAAGAAAGGAAGTTAGCAACTACATAATGGATGAACACATGTTAGATCGTTGTCATGTTGGAGACTACTCTGCTCACCGGTTCTACTTCCTTATCGTCGGGTTCTTCAAAACAAGTCTCGGACCAGCGTTAACGGAAACAAAGCCATTTCTTCTGGAAATAGAGAACATAATATTCGTGAGTAGGCTACTCTTATTATCAAGATTGGGATTTTTGGGTATCTCTCTCTCTATCTCGAAAAAAGAAAGTACCTTTGCTCGTGGGGTTTGGGAATTACGGTTATGGTTACGGTTATGATGATGGTTGTTGTTCTTCTGTTGCGGTTCTTCGTTTCTTGGAGGTGTAACTAGACTTTCGGGTCCTGCCACAGCGGTTTTCTTTATCTTCTTGTCATCACGAGCTTTGTTGAAAATGACCGTGAATCCTTCGGCCGAAGCTGGATTACCCGAGTCCCATTCCCCAAATTTTGGCAATGGTCTCCCTATATTTCCCTACACACCCCAAAAAAAACCGCAAAAAAAGAGTTTTTCATTATCAAAACCGCAGAATTCCGAAACTTTGGCAAATGGTAATAATAATCCCTCTTTATCAGCCAAAGTTTGAGACTTTTTATAAGACAAAAGACCAGAAAGATTGAAATCATATGAACAATATCGAAATTCGGTATAAGAGATTAAGATGTGAAATTGGTATTGTTCTTACCGTAGCCATTGTTGGAATCAGAACAGAGAATCTGGAATCCGATACAAGGAGAAGCCAAAAAACTAGAGAAAGAGAGAAATTGATGATGATGGTGATGATGATCTGGGAAAAGAGAAGATGAAATTGAAATATAAAGGAGGAGAGAGGAGAATAAGCCGTCGTTGAAAACAAGAAGACCAATCTCCTTTTTTCATATTCTCACCTTTCTTTCTTCCTTCCCGCGGCTTTCCTAACAGGAATACCTAAACTAAATTAGTAAATTTAAAAATATATTTTACAAGAAATTTAAGAACAAAGACAACAAAAAAACGTGGGACTTATTGGCAGAACAATTATTAGTAGTTTGTGGATTTCTTTTATATAATAGCCTTTTCCACCAAAATATATATTTTTATGTTTTAGCCAGTTTTGAATTTATATATTGATGTTTTAGTCTGTTTCATTCTAGAATTAGCGAGCTAGTATTAGGTTTCTTGACGAAAATATGAATATAAAATATAAAATAGACTCTAAGATTGTGGGCTATTACTATATTGCGTTCAAGGATCGCAAATGGTTGGCGATTTAATAAGAAAAAAACTCGTCAACTATTCGGTAAGAATGTTACTTTCCAAATTAAAACAAACACGCTAGTGATCGTCAAAATGGACAAATACTAGAAGCCACATACCAAAGATTTATGAGAAATTTGCTTAGTTTGACACTAATATATTTATATATTAATAGACTAACACCCATTCTAAAACATTTAGTAAAAAGCATGTAAAAGGTCAGTTGAACCTCATACCTTCATTTAATCGCAGAAATGTCATTTTATTCTATTAACTAAAAATTATAACAAAATTATTAAATTAACAACTAAAAATTAATCTTCTTGTCGACAAAACTTCTTCTACATTTTTACTCAAGACAAAACCCTAGATTTTGAATATTCAAAATTAAACCCTAAATTTTGAATATTCAAAACTTTAAATTAATTTTGAATATTTAAAACTAAACCCTAAATATTAAACATAAACCATATCCCCTAAAACTATACCATAATTTTATAATAATTACACAAACCCAAAAATTTAAATTCTAAATTTTTGAAATTTAATTTTTGTGTTTGTGGTAACTTTTGAAAACTAGTGGTATTTTTGGAAATAAATTTCAAAAGTGTGGTATTTTTGAGAATTCCTAATTATACATCTCTCTCTCTCTCTCTCTCTCTCTCTCTCTCTCTCTCTCTCTCTCTCTCTCTCTCTCTCTCTCTCTCTCTCTCTCTCTCTCTCTCTCTCTCTCTCTCTCTCTCTCTCTCTTCAATGCGTTAAAAATTATCTCCACCTTATTTTTTGTACTCGACGAAATCATATAGATCATTATCAAAAAAGAGAAGTCGACATTCCACCTTATTCTTTTTCTTCGGAGTATTTGAAGTCAAAGAATTAACTATTAGCCTCATCATTTTACTTGGTTTTCGTACGACCACCACTAGAACCATGTTTTATGTCTAGGATTCTTGCATATATAGGTTTGTTCATCATTTGTTTTATCAAATACATAGAACAGACAAATCCATGCGATTGTGAACATATGACTCATCTCCGACTAGTGTTGGTGTTGGATTGCTCTGAATTGTTGGAATCTCCAGTTCGGCCGTTGTAAATTACGTAACTCATCAATCTCTGATATGTTTCTTTTCACTATCTCTGATACATTTTAAGTTTTTGACCTCAATTCCTCTCACTCATCTTTAAGACCATTCTATTTTTGATATATTTTCCGTTTTAATTTGTAAGTTTAGTTTAGAAGTTTTTCAAAATACCCAAAACTAAAACTAACGTTAATATTTTTTTTGAGATCTTCACTAGCTTCAAGAACATAGAGATGTAAATGTCAAATGTCACATTTAATTTGTTTTCCATGCTTATTATCTCACATTATAGATATAAATTGTGATAACAATATTGATGTTTGTATTGGTGGTAATGACAAGCATGTAAATTTGAATACTAATGACGAATACGAGATCGATAACTTTCGATGGTCTAAAACTTCATCTCAAGTGCATTCTAACACTATTAGACCAACTATTATAAGTTTTCAATATATGATTTCATCGGCAAAGAATCTAACATGTTTGATACTCAAAACATGACTAGAGATTTTTTGTTTTCCTTGTATGACAATAGACAAATAATCCGGATGAGATAGTTATAAATGATTGTTAGAGAAATAAACGAAACCATATGTGAGTCTAGTTCTTATGTGTGTTGTCTTGGGATTTCAGCTATTTATTTCTTTCAATTAATGCAATATTAATAAAGGAAGTTTACTAGAATAACCTTCAAAAGTTGGGTTTTGACTAAAATGACTCTCAAAAGATTTAATTACGTTTTTTGGAATTTCAGACCGTTTTACCCCTATTTCTTTGATAACAAAAAAACGTATTTACGAGACTGCCATTAATGAATCTGAAATTTTAGCCAGAAAAAGTTTCCGCCTAAAAAACTAAGTCTACCGTTCTGTTACGGTAGATTTATTTATGAACGGTAGACTTGTTTTTTGAACGGTAGACTTATTTTTTGAACGGTAGATTTATTTACGAGCGGTAGACTTATTGTATCCACTTAGTGGTAGATTTATTTCCGAATGGTACACTTATTAGAGTGAATGGTAGATTTATTATTTTCAATGGTAGATTTATTTTGGAGCAGTAGACTTATTAGGTGATTGGTAGATTTATTTCCGTAGAATGGTAGATTTATTTTCTTTGACGGTAGAGTTAATTTGGCGTGGTAGATTTAATTTCGTGATCGGTAGACTTGTTAATGTAGTGGTAGATTTATTATAGTTGATTATAGTGGTAGATTTGTTATAATGGTGGTAGAGTTGTTATGAGTGGTAGATTTGTTTTCTACTTAAATGTTGCGGTAGATTTGTTGATTGTGATGGTAGACTTATTATCCGACGATGGTTATTTGACTTGTTATGGTAGACTTATTACATAGTTGTTATGGTAGATTTGTTTTCTTTTTTAACGTTACGGTAGATTTGTTTTTTGGATGATAGATTTGTTTTTTTTTAACCTTACGGTAGATTTATTAGCTTTTTTATTATGATAGCAGACTTATTATCCGACGAAGCTTGTCATATAGTTGTGGTAGACTTGTTATCCAACGAAGCTAGTCATATAGTTATGGTAGACTTATTATCCGGCGAAGCTTGTCATATAGTTATGGTAAACTTATTATCCGACGAAGGTTGTCATATAGTTATAGTAGACTTATTATCCGACGAAGCTTGTCATATAGTTGTGGTAGGCTTATCATCTAACTTAGGTTCTTTAAACAAAAAATGTAGTGGTAGACTTGTTATCTGACTTAGATTATTCAAACAACATAGTTACGGTAGACTTGTTATCTGACCTAGGTTCTTCAAACAACAATGTTGTGGTAGACTAGTTATCTGACTTAAGTTATTCAAATAACACTGTGGTGGTAGACTTATTATCTGACTTAGGTTCTTTGGATAAAAGGTGCATTGGAGACTGAGATGGAGCGCACTACAAGAAAACAGCGTCTTTTCCGACGGAACATTATTTTCCGTCGGAACTCCGTCGTATAAAACCGATGGTTTTCCGACGGTTGGCCGACCAAAACGATCCCGTCGGCAATCCGTCATATTTGCCCGAGGGCATTCCGATGGTAACCCACTCCGTCCGTATTCCGTTGGAATACCGTCGGTAAACCCCGATAGAATACCGACGGTTATACGCCGTCGTTATATTCCGACGGTATTCCGGCGGATTACCGACGGAAATGGGATTTTCTGATGTCGGCAAAGTTTTCAGTGGTCGCCGTGTAAGAACTGTTTCCCGACGGCCAGATGCCCGTCGGAAGTACTGACGGAATTCCGTCGGAATTCCTACGGTGATCGATGTCGGCAAAGATTGTGTGGTTGCCAAATCGTCTCCGGTGGCCGATGGGAAATTGTGGGGTGAGATGTCGGGGTATTGACGGATTTCCGACGGAATTCCGACGGGAATATGTTTTATATAAGGTAGCCGAATTCGTCATTCCATCGTATCATAATTTCTTTAAACAAACGAAATTCCAAAGATGAGTTCATATTTTCAGGCATGGATGGACGAGCCAATGACGGATGTGGGCTCGGACTTATTAAGGAACGAATACGCTCAAGGAATATGCGAGTTCATGAATTTACCCAGTAATCTAGAAGCAGCCAAAAATGGTCAGGATATCAAATGTCCTTGTTCTAATTGTTGTAATAGAATTAGTGTCGCCATTCATAATGTTTGGACTCACTTATATAGATATGGTTTTAGGCAGGGATATAAGGTTTGGTATTTACATGGAGAAACCAATTATGAATATGGTAGTACTAGTAGCAATGCACCTTATTTTCCAGATACCGTAGGGGAAACGGATACCGTATGGGAACCTACAGCGGGAGTAGATGTTGGGGTAAGTACGGTGGCGATGGTTAGAGATAATTTTAGAGAGGATTTGCATTCGGGTGGGTATGAGGGTGATAGGGTTGAAGAGCCTAATTTAGAATCTCGGAGGTTTTTCAATATGTTAGACGCAGCAAAGTAACCTCTATACAGCGGTTGTAGGGATGGTCATTCACCGCTGTCTTCTGCCACTAGGATGATGAACCTGAAGACTAATTATAATTTGTCCGAAGAATGTGTTGATGCATTCGCCGAGTTCGTGAAAGATGTTTTGCCAGAAGATAACCTGGCCCCAGGATCATACTACGAGGTCCAAAAACTTGTCGCCGGTCTTGGTTTGCCCTACCAGGTTATAGATGTGTGCATCGACAACTGTATGATATACTGGAGAGAAGACGAGAACCGAAACAAATGTAAATTTTGCCACAAACCCCGGTTCCAGGACACAAGCGACAGGGTGAAGATTCCATTCAAACGGATGTGGTATTTACCCTTAACGGAGAGGTTGAAGAGGCTGTACGAATCAAACCGCACAGCTAAGGCTATGAGATGGCATGCAGAGCATAATCAAGATGGAGATATCATGCATCCTTCTGATGCGGAAGCGTGGAAACACTTCCAACTCGTATATCCAGCTTTTGCATCTGAACGACGGAATATATACATAGGCTTATCCACTGATGGTTTCAACCCGTTTGGAAAGCATGGAAGAAAATATTCACTGTGGCCGGTCATCGTAACACCTTATAATTTGCCTCCATCTATGTGCATGCGGCAAGAGTTCCTATTTCTCTCAATTCTAGTTCCCGGGCCAGATCATCCAAGACGGTCGCTCGATATATTCCTCCAACCATTGATCTGTGAGTTGCAGATGTTGTGGGAGCATGGTCTTGAGGCATATGACGTTTCGGTCCAGCAGAATTTCTACATGCGTGCGGTTCTTATGTGGACCATAAGCGATTTTCCCGCATACGGTATGTTATCTGGATGGACCACGCATGGAAGATTGGCATGTCCTTATTGCCAAGACAATACTACAGCATTCCAATTGAAGCACGGAATGAAGACTTCGTGGTTCGATTGCCATAGGTGTTTTTTACCAGCAAATCATCCATATCGTCGGTCTAAAAGACATTTCAGGAAGAATTTACAAGTGTTACATGGTCCACCTCCTAAGATGGATGGTCGAAGCATATTGGAACAGTTGCGAGATTTTGGTGCAGAGCGGACTCCTGAATGTGGGGGTAATGGCCATCACCCCGTCGACGGTTGTGGGGAATATCACAATTGGCACAAGAAGAGTATTTTCTGGGATTTGCCTTACTGGAAAGACCATCTACTACGGCATAATCTAGATGTCATGCATGTTGAAAAGAATTTCTTTGACAACATCATGAACACCTTATTAAACGTCCCAGGAAAGACCAAAGACAACTGGAAGTCTAGATTCGACTTGCCATTGATTTGTTCGAGGCCATCTCTTCATGTTTTGCCTAATGGTAGATTGCCGATGCCTGCGTACCGGTTAGACGCTAGGCAGAAAGCAGTATTTTTTGAATGGTTCTCAAAATTTGTAAAATTTCCAGACGGCTACGCATCTAATCTACGTAATTGCGTGGATTCAACGGAAGGGAAGTTTATAGGAATGAAGAGTCATGATTGTCATGTCGTGATGCAGCATCTTCTTCCATTTGCATTTGCATATCTCCTTCCAGAACCAATCCACCAAGCAATTGGAGGTATATTTCTTACTCCCCTTTGTTTCTTACTACCATAATTTTACTATATATGTAGTAACTTGTTTAATTTTTGTTTATAGGAGTTGGTGCATTCTTCCGCGATTTATGTTCAAGAACGCTTACCGTCCACGAGATACGTAACTTGGAGGCCAATATCCCGGTTCTCCTTTGTAATCTGGAGAAGGTATTTCCACCGTCTTTTTTTGACGTTATGGAACACCTTACTATTCACCTCCCCCGAGAGGCAGCATTAGGCGGCCCTGTTCAATACCGATAGATGTATCCGTTCGAACGTTTCATGTTCCACCTGAAGAAAAAAGTTAAAAATTTGAGCAAGGTGGAGGGATCTATTGTCGCACAAAGCCTAAACGAGGAAGTCTCACACTTGGCCGAATATTACTTTCCATCGGGAGTTCGGACTAAGGCGAGACGTCCGACGCGACATGATGATAGAGGTGAGAAAGCAACGTATGACGTGTTTGTACCCGAGTTGTTTGCCCAAGTTGGTCGAGCAAGTGGAAAAGGAAAGAAACGCAGACTATCATCACAAGAGGTCACACATTTGCATACTTATATCCTCAGAAATTGTGACGAAATTTTGGAGTACGAAAGGTATATCAGTTATGATAATAAATTTATCGAATTATTTGCCTTCATCTACTAACGACTGTTATGTTACAGGATCTACATGTCTCTCGCACGTGATTACCATTATGATAAGACATCTGCCGAACTTGCTGTCTTAAAAGATGAAGAATTTGAGGGGTGGTTGAAATGTTATGTAAGTTTAATATAATTACTTACTCTTACTTTTCCATGTTTTCACGTTCATATGTTACTTATATCTTACTTATATCATTTGTAGGTTTCCGAAAGTTTAGCAAGTGGTCGATCAATCTCGACGTGGTTAGTGGAGTTTGTTCATGGTTTACGCAGCACCGCGACTTCATATCCCAAGTTTTGCACTAGGGGATATTCGTTCAGTATCCGTGAGGAAGGACGTCAAAGATCAACTTCGGACTATGGTATTTCGGCGCAATCCGGTGATACCATGTACTATGGGATTTTAAAAGAAATCTTGCAAATCCACTATCCAGGAATGTTGAACTTGAGGTGCATTGTGTTTATGTGCGATTGGTATGACCCAACCGATGGTCGAGGGGTTCGAGTTGACCCTCTTGGTGTTATTTCGTTAAATTCAAGCCGGAAACTACCGTATTACGATCCATTTATCCTTGCGTCTCAAGCAGACCAGGTATCAATACACTAATATGTTTACCTACGTACTCATAGTTAAGGTGTCTTGTCCATGTATATTAACAATATCCACTAATTATTCATAGGTTTGCTACATTCCATATCCTCGACTTGCCTACCGTACAGATCCTTGGATCACAGTAACTCATGTTAACCCGAGAGGAAAAATATATGGAGTTCCAAAACAAGATGATCTACAATCATCGAGAAGTATACAAATGTCACCTGTTAATGAGATGGATCACATTGACCTTGTCGTTGATGTCACACATATCGGGGATGATCTAGTGCATTCGGACGAAGAGGAAACACGTGAAGAATTTGACGACGATTCAGACTCCATCCCTAGTGATTATGGATCAGGAGATTCAGATTAATAATATGTGAATAAATGTATGATTTAGGAGCAATAATTTACAATATTTTGGCTTTCCCCATTAACAAATCCGATTGTGCAAGACAATCTGAGTAGTACGACAGACAAATAAGAAAACAATTAAATTGCTGACCACCACGGATTCCAACTCGGGTTTGATATAGTTTTAATCTGCGGACGAATCTCGTATATCATTGACATTTACTAGTATGTAACCAGTTCCGGTTACTAATTAACGATATATTTTGATTATGCAACTCCAATAAAACATTACATTTAATTAGACATAACACAAAAAACACTTAATATCATACACAAGTAGAGTAAAGACTTCCATAAGATAAACACACAACGGTTATCTTACAAGTACATAATAGCCAATTAATATTAAGGAATCAATACCAGATGTCTGTATCCACTCCAAACTTACCATTGGTTAGAACCATTTAGTGATTTTTTTTCCTTTTTTTTTCTTTGGTGGAGAATCTAAAACTCCGTCGCACAATTTTTTGATTGCATCTTCATCAATATATAAGACTGGCGGTGGATTTTCTGGGCTTTGGGCGCATATCAAATCATAGTACTGATCCTTACATTCATTTGAAGGACTTCCACCGTAAGTTATTTCCTTTCCTTTTTTTTTCTTTGGTGGTGAATCTAAAACTCCGTCGCACAATTGTGTGTCTATATCTTTAGTGTATTTGTCGCACTGAGATGCCAATTCCCACGACAAATTTGGAATGTGGTGGATGTTTGGCGAGCACTGGCTGTCAGGCACTATTGTTGAGGTGGAATCTTCTTTATGGATTAGTGAGCACGTATCAAATTCCCACGAGTAAGTGGGCATCTCTTTAAACGATTCGTCGCAATGAGTTTGGGTTTCCCACGAGAATTTTGGGATTTTTGGAAATCCAAAAATATCAAGCTCGGGTGTTGTTTCTGCGTCTTCATTAGGAGAGGGCGAAAACATTTTTTGTGTTATTGAGAGGTGTAGAAGATATACACTCCATCAGGTGTATTAATAGTAGAATTTATATGTATATACCGTCCGTATTCCGTCCGTATTACCGAAGTTCTGACGGATTACCGAAGTTCGAGGGAACCATGCACCATAACATCTTCAACAAGGACGAGTACCGACTCGCCACTGGTGTAGGTGCGGTGCTCATCCTAAGAAATGTTACCGTTTGCCGTTTTAACAGGAACTCAAAGTACCTGAACATCACAGAGCGAAACATTGTTAAGGTAGATACACCATACGTTTTTAAATATTTATGGGAATGCTTAACCAAATTCAATTTTCAAATAGATAATCGGTGTTAATTCGATGCTTGCTAAATACTAACCAATGGAAGTTTCTACCACCGAGGAGGAAGATGAAGGAACTACTGCGCATGAATATGAAATAGTTCCAGACTCCGATGAAGACTAAACATCTAACTCGTCCATGATTAAGAATAATGAAATGATAAAAGCTTTAATTTCTGTTGTTTTTATGTTCAATAATGGCCTTTATGTTGTTTTTATTTTCAAATCCATATGTTGTTTTTATGTTCTATAATTTTATGATAAAAGCTTTATGTTGTTTTTACTATTTCCGTAGTAGTAAAATACATCCCACGGCACAAGTTTTAATTAAGTATAATGTAATATAATTGTAAAAATTCCACGATAAAATTTATAAAGTAAGGCGTAAAAACACAGAACCCATACTTTAAGAAATCTCGAACTTATAAAATCTCTTTTAAACAATTAATGTTGGGAAAAAATATTTAAAATTTAATAATTTTAAAAAAAATTAAAGAACCGTCGGAATTTCCGTCTGAAATTGAGACGGAATTCCGACGATTCCTTAATTTTTTATAATTAATGATCGAAGGAAAGAAAAAATTTAAAAAAATAAATAAACAACCGTCGGGATTCCGTCTCAATTTCAGACGGAATTCCGACGGAAACCTTATTTTAACTTGCCGCCATTCATCCTCGTGTTCATCGTCAAAGCGGGAAACCGTCGGAAACCGTCAGAAGTACTGTCGGAAGTACCGTCGGAAGACCGTCGGGATATCGGGAATATAATCCCAGAACTCTTTCTCTTCCCCGACACTTATACAAATCCAAAAAAATTTCTATCGCCGGATTCCCCGATTTATCGCCGGAAATCGTATTCCTTTGGCCGGAATCGTCCGATTCTTCCTCGCCACCGCCGGATTTTGCATCTCCACCGCCGGAATCTTCCTCTCCACCGCCGAAATTGTTTTCTCCACCGTCGGGGACGCCGTTCAGTCGCCGGAACCGCCTGAAACTCGCCGGATTCGCCGCCCCACCGTCCACTCCGTCCAAATCCGGTCCCAATTCCAAAATCAATATAAGTTTGTAAAATTTGTGGATTTGTAAATTGTGTTCTTGTGAATTTGTGGATTTTAGGGGAAATTGAATATGAGAAATGTAGAAAAATAAAAAATTTAGAAGTTATGGATTTGAAAAAATTAAATATGGATTTTTAGGGATATTAGAATTTAGTAAATATAGTAAATTAGGGATTTAGAGAATTATGGATTTATAAATTTTAATAATTGTAATTTTATAAATTTATAAAGTGAGAGAAATATATATGTTTTGTTTTCCGGAATTAAAACAATTATTATAGAAATTTAAATGAAATTGTGAAACATTTTAAAAAAAATGTTATAACAAATTTAGCGAAATATTAAATAATAATATTATTTTATTATAAAAAAACTTAATTATTTTGCAAATTTATTACCTTTTGGGGATTTATTACAATTTACAAATTCTCTCAAATTTAAAAATATAATGTATGTTTTAAATGTTCAAATTTAAATATCCAAATATCATATATAGAATAATTTAAAATTCCTATTTCCCTAAATCCCTAAGTCCATTAATCCCAAAACCACATAATCCCAAATTCAATAAATTCATTTATTACAAAAATCTTAAAATCCCATGAATGCCTAAGTTTTTTAAATAACAAAATGTCATAAAACTAAATTCCTTTAATCTCTATATTTCAAAAAACCCTTCAAAAAACTAAATCCTTATATCCCTAAATCCGAAATTTCCAATAACTAAATTGCAAAATCGAAAAATCCCTAATTATTATAAATTCCAAATTTCAAAAATCCCGAAATTTCAAACTCTTAGAATTTTGGAAACCGTAGGGACTATCCACTATTTCATCAGTCTAGAGTAGGGGCGTCTTCCAGTGGGGGAGATCGGACTGCGAGTGATACGCATATCCCCTACAATAGTCCCGACCTACAGGCCCCACACATGTCTCAGCCCCCGCCTACAGCGAATTCACAACCCACATCCTTGACCATCGAGCAGTTTGTGGCGCAACCTGGACGTGATAGGTTGACTCGTCTAGATCCGGACACGCCACCTAACACGACCTGGTAAGTCTTATTTAAATATGTATTGGATTAAATTATTTTAGTAAAATATTTAACCAAATATTTTAATAGGTTCCAATACTCGCAAAACGGGATTACTGGTTCTATCAACGACATGATGAATACCATGTTAGATAAACCGTATCCCACATACAACGATATACCATTGGAGGAGCGGGACACTTGGTTCCGACAATTTGCGGTATGTAATTTAATTTATAAGTTTAAAATATATGGCGTATATTAGTCAAATTATAATTACTAATGCAAATTTTTGTGGTGTATTTTGCAGCAAACCTTCACGTGGAATCCACAGCTCACTACGTTGGTCCGAAAGGGATTCGACGAAAAGGCGGGGAGGAAGTACTCGTGGAAGATGAACGAGTGGAAAGAAGCGTGGTTCAAGACCGGAAAGCGGCCTCGGGTTATGAAATATAAAGATGCGTGTTGGGAAGGACTAGTTGCACATTGGGAAAAGGAGGCAACTAAGGAGATCTCTGAGAGAAACTCAACTAACCGCAACAGCAACCGGAAGGGGAAGGGACCAGCGACCCACAACCTCGGTGCAACAAGCAAGGCGTCGAAAGCAGACAAAATGGTAAATATTTAAATAATTCATATTTTTTAATAATTTGCTAACACAATTTTATATGTTAACAGTTTAAGGAAACCGGTGTTTTTCCTTCGAACCTTGATTTGCTCAAAGTAACCCACACCAACAAGAAGACCGGTGAAATCCAAGATCCCATTGCTCGTGAAATCGTGGAAACCGTGGAGAGGCGGCAGGAGGAGTACCTCCAATCGCAACCGATGGACGAAAGAACTCAGGCGCCCACCGAAGTTCCATACGAGATGATCAACGAGTTCACCTATCAGGTTAGTAACCGTGTCAGTTTTAAGCACATTTTAAATTAATCTTTAATACAACTAACTTTTTATTTCTTTTTTATCGTAGGCGACTCCCAAGACCAGAGGCCGTGTATTCGGCCTTCCTGAGGCTAGTTGCTCATCGGTTTCGTCTGTGCGACAAGGCGGTGGTAGCAGATTGGAGGCCAAAAACCGAGAACTGAGAGAAGGGCTTAGGGCAGTGGAGGAAGCGAGAAAGAAGGGTAAGGAAGAGGCCGAGGCTGCGAGAGAGAAGGATAAGGCGGAAGCGGAGGCACGATTTGCCGCCATGGAACAACAGCTGAGAGACATCCTGAACGCCCGTAGGCCGGAATAGTCGGATTTAGAGTTTTTAAATATTTTGTAAAACTTTAAAATACTTTTAAAACAATTTTAATTGTCTTTTTTAATTTTTAATACATTTTAAAAGTTTTATTATATTTAATATAATTTAAATTAATTTATTTTTAATTAAAATTTTTTTTTCCAAAAAATAAGGTTCCGTCGGATTTCCGTCGTTGATCGCCGGAATTCCGGTACCGTCGGAATTCCGTCGGTTCTTGCCGGAACTCCGGTACCGTCGGAATTCCGTCGATAATCGCCGGAACTCCGGTACCATCGGAATTCCGTCGATAATCGCCGGAACTCCGGTACCGTCGGAATGCCATCGATGATCGCCGGAACTCCGGTACCGTCGGAATTCCGTCGACGTTTTTATTCCGACGTTAAAACGTTGGATAACCGTCGCAAATAATCGACGAATTTCCGACGGAATTGTTTTTCCGACGAGACAGAACCGACGGATAAATTCCGTCGGAATGCGGTCGAAAATGACCATTTTCCGACGGTAGTCCGACGGTATTGGCCGTCGGAATTCACCCTGTTTTCTTGTAGTGGCGGTACCAGCGTAAGAAAGAATACAAGTGTTCTAATTGTCGTCAGTATGATCATAATCGTACCATTAGTGAAGCTTAAATATGTGTATTATGATTATGTATGTGTTTTTAGTTTTTAATTTTAACTTGTTTTCTGTTTTAATGTTACGGTAATTGATGTTAAAGACATTTGGACACATATTATATAGAGAGCAAATTTTTAGAGTATATACAAAAGCCAATTCATTACATTGAACAGATAATAAATCTACTTGTTGGGTGAAATAAATTCACCTGCATGTCATCACTATAACCTAGTTCAGGGTTAAGAATTAGGCAGGTTCGTGACCTGGATCGTCTGTCGCTACTAATTATATGCTTCAAAGAGGTTTTGGAAGTGCCTACGTTAGGCCGGTTAATGACATGCTCAATAGGATCCTGCTCATTCCCTGCTATAAAAAGAATTAGGCAGTCTCTGGGATTGACTATGAAGTTGCAAGTCATGCCATTGACCATGTCACAGTTCATGGTACTGACCATGTCACTGCAGTCATGAAGGTCACAAATGTTGGCACTTCCCAACAGTATACCAGCGTCGAGGTCCGGTTTATTGACCAACTGGTGACCTTAACATGGGTTCATTAACAAACACTGGTTTAGCAAGGTCACCGACCTGCCGGTTCTTGTTCCTAAGGGAAACGCGTAAAGGACCGACATGACATCCCTTTCCTAAAATAACTAGGACCTGCGACAAGCCCAATCCACTAAAGATTAGGGTTTACGAAGTCTATATATTGGAAGTTCCAAGACAAGGACGAGGAGGATAACCTACAAACATAAACCCTTGGCACAAAAACTCTCGTCTCCTCTCTAAGACGAGCGACAAGCTCGGTCCTTCCCTACGACGAGAGACAAGTCCCGTCCATGCCAGAGCACCATTAGTGCCTAAGACGAGCGACGAGCTCAGTTCTTCCCTACGACGAGAAACAAGTCCCGTCCATGCCAGAGCACCATTAGTGCCTAAGACGAGCGACGAGCTCAGTCTTTCCCTACGACGAGAGACAAGTCCCATCCGTGCCAGAGCACCGTTAGTGCCTAAGACGAGCGACGAGCTCAGTTCTTCCCTACGACGAGAGACAAGTCCCATCCGTGCCAGAGCACCATTAGTGCCTAAGATAAGCGACGAGCTCAGTCCTTCCCTACGACGAGAGACAAGTCCCGTCTTTGCCAGAGCGACAAGCTCGGTCTTTCCCTTTACGACAAGTGACAAGCTCTGTCCCTTCAACAACACCAACGAAGCTCTGATTCATGCTAATCAGACCTTCGAAAACACCTATGAACTACGAGCGATTTGATCCTTCCTTAGGTACGTAGGCAGCCTTATAAAGGTGCAATTGCAAACACATAAAAGAGACAAGTACCGTCTTTGCCTGCAACGAGGGACGGACGATCGACACGATCTTCCCTTTACGGCTTTCCTATTGATTCTTTGTAATTTTATGGAAACTCATTGATCAATAAAGCTAACCTATTCTCGTCATTCCGTAGTACTGTGTCCTTTCAATCCGGTTAAATTTTGCACAAACACAGCAAAGGAAAACAAATCTACCATCATCTAGAATAAATCTACCATAAAAGAAAAATAAATCTATCATACCATTAAACAAAAAATAAATCTACCATTACAGAACAATAAATCTACCATGACTGGACAGATCCACGACCTCCGTCTCTTTCGCCACCACCTTCGAAGGCTCCACGTTCACCAGAATAAATCTACCAACAAAAAAAAATAAATCTACCATCAAAGAAAAACAAATCTACCATCAAAGAAAAAAAAATCTACCATAAAAAAAAAAAATTTACCATACCATTGAACAGAGAATAAATCTACCATCAAAGAAAAATAAATCTACCATCAAAGAAAAACTATCATACTATTAACAGAGAATAAATCTACCATCAAAGAAAAATAACTGCCGGAATCGGTCGCCGGAGCTCGCTTTTGTCTTCGCGGCGTCACCGGAGTCCTTCGCTCCGAAGCCCCCACGTCCACCAGAATAAATCTACCATCAAAGAAAAATAAATCTACCATCAAAGAATTGGAGATTAGGTATTCGAGATTTTTACAAAATTCTCTTTACCACCGTGACAAAACCAGAATTGTCAATTACATATAGAATACACTGGAACTTTCTAAAAGTGCACAAGAACAAGAACAAACCCGGAAATCGAACATGAACAAACCCGGAAATCGAACAAGAACAAATCTACCATAAAAAAAAAACAAATCTACCGTCAAAGAAAAATAAATCTACCATCAAAGATTTTTACAAAACTCTCTCTACCACCGAAACGAAACCGGAATTGTCAATTACATGTTGTAGAATGCACTGAAACTTTCTAAAAGTGCACAAGAACAAGAACAAACCCGGAAATCGAACATGAACAAACCCGGAAATCGAACAAGAACAAATCTACCATCAAAGCAAAATAAATCTACCATCAAAGAAAAATAAATCTTCCATCAAAGATTTTTACAAAACACTCTCTACCACCGAAAAGAAACCGAAATTGTCAATTACATGTTGTAGAATGCACCGAAACTTTCTAAAAGTGCACAAGAACAAGAACAAACCCGGAAATCGAACACGGACAAACCCGGAAATCGAATACGAACAAACCCGGAAACCCGGAAATTGATTCATATCTATATATGAAAAGAAGAAAAGAGAAAGGAAGAAAAGAGAAGTTAAGAGAATCCGAAAACTTACCGTTGGAGTCGCCGGAGAAGACGAGGAAGATCGTCGGAGAAGTCGCCGTTTCGAAGAGAAGAGAGAAGAGAAGAGAGAAGTCGCGGTTTTGTATTTTTTTAAAAAACCTAATTTTTTTTTTTTAATAGCATTTCTGTAATTATAAATTACTTCAAGGTTTAAAAGACCTTTCCTACTTCCCCATCTTATGAGAGTTATTCTAGTAATTAGTAAACTTTTGGAAGTCATTTGAGTAATTATCTCTATTAATAATACTAAATGCGTAGAGCTGTCAAAGTGGGTCAAAACCCACGGGTCTGACCCAACCCACCCTACAATGGGATGGGTATGGGTTCAATAATATAAACCCAAAAAAAAATGGGTCTCATGGGTTGGCCCATGACGGGTAGCGGGTTTCGCGGGTAAAACCCATAAAAACTCACGGGTTAATGGGTTACCCACCAATTTTTAAATATATTATATATAGTTTTAAGTTTATATATACTGTATATATATATTATATAAGCTAATGTGTATATCTAAAATATAATAATATATATAATAAAATTAAACTTAAACAAACACGAAAATTCTGAACGCTTTGGAGAATTAGCTTATATGGCTGCTGATCTTCTTAGTATTCCTATCACTACGGTAGCTTCGGAGTCGTCTTTCAGTATTGGAGCTCGAGTTTTGAATAAATATAGAAGTTGTCTTCTTCCCAAAAATGTTCAAGCATTAATATGCAGTCGAAATTGGTTGCGTGGATTTGAAGCTTATGAAGGTAAAGATTTATTTATTTTTTAAACTTGCAAAATCATATACTAAATTTTGTTTATTATTTATACTATTTGTTTGATCTATGTAGAGGATAAAGGTGAACCTGAAAAAGAACCTACCACACCTTCCGAAGAACGTAGGCAAGAATGACATTGATTCGGGTCAAGGAAGCAAGATGTTTTTTCAAATTATGGACTTTTATCATTTTTAGTATTATTTCTTATTTCAGTTTTTTTATTTGGTTTTTTTGGTTTTCAGTTATACAATATGAATTTATAATGTCCAATTTTAATTTTTCTATGTTTCTTTGAATTTATTGGAATTTATTGGTGTTTTTTCTTTAATAAATCAATTTTTATTTTTATTTTATAGTAAATATTAAAACCCATGGGCCGCCCTAAAAACCCATGGTTTTTAATGGGTTAGGTTTGGGTCTATAGATATTGACCCGCGGGTCTCATGGGCCGGCCCACCGTGGGCAAAAAAAAAAAAAAACCCATGACGGGTTGGGTCAAATGGGTTGGGTTGGCCCATCTGCCAGCTCTATATATGCGTGAGAAAATATGGAACTTGATCTAATTGTTGGAACTCTCGTACAATATTTATGTGAGTTTTTATG
Source organism: Draba incana (assembly GCA_963576765.1). Lineage (NCBI taxonomy): Eukaryota > Viridiplantae > Streptophyta > Magnoliopsida > Brassicales > Brassicaceae > Draba > Draba incana. The sequence continues at coordinate 11,494,247 of OY755217.1, forward strand.
TTTTGAATCATTTATATTAGTTTTAATTTTCAAAAGTTTTGCTTGTTTCTAATCTTATGCCATCTTTTGATATTTGCACGCCATTTAATTTTAACTCATTCTATGTTTCTTTTTGTCCCTTGAAACTAGTTCTTTACAATTTAAGATCACAGATCTTTTTATTTCAATGAGTTTCTCTAAGGAATTTAGTTTGTTTTATAGGTTTATTATCTCAGATTATAATTGGAAAATGTGATAATATTTTGATGTTTTTCTTTTGGCCACACATTACAAGAAAGCATCAAGATTTCCGCGTCGGATCTATCTCGTCGGAAATTGAAGATCCATCGGAAATCCGAATTCCGACAGATTTATGACGGATTTCCGACAGAATTACAATTTTTTTTTTAAAAAAAAATTCTCCGGCGGAGAATTTCTTCTTCTCCTCCTCCTCCTCCTCCTCCTCCTCCTCCTCCTCCTCCTCCTCCTCCTCCTCCTCCTCCTCCTCCTCCTCCTCCTCCTCCTCCTCCTCCTCTTCTTCTTCTTCTTCTTACCAAATAAGAGAATATGAGCGGTATAAAATTAGAACATATTTCGTCGGAAATCCGTCGGAAATTTCCCCCGCCTTTTCGATGATCACGATGTGTTTGGGCGGAATAAAATTAGGGTAAATCCGTCGGAAATCCGTCGGAAATTTCCGACGGATACCGTATCCGTATATGGGATATCCGGTATACGGTTACGAATTTCCGACGGATTTATGATGGATTTCCGACGCATTTCCGACGGATTCCGTAACCGTATACCGTATCCGTATACGGATATTACATCCGTCGGAAATCCCCTTGTTTTCTTGTAGTGACATCTATATTTTGATGTTTATACATTGTATTTATCAAGGTTGAACATTTAGTTGGTGATGATGACAACAATGTTAATTTGAATATTGATAACGGTTATGAGATCAATTACTTCCAATGTTCTCCAACTTTATCTCTTGTGCATAACTCCATTAGATTGGTTATCCTAAAAGTCTTTCAATATATGATTTTTTGAAAAAATATTCTAACTAATTTGATGTTAAAAAAGATGACTAATGTGATTTTTTTTTTCTTGTGTAACATTAGAAAAATTCTTCTGATGGGAGTTGCTCCACTTATTGAGATGAGATTTTCAGAGAAATGATTGCTATAGCATGAGCAAATTTTAGAATTTCGTCTTATTGTTGAAACTCTCGTCAAGTATTATGTGAGTTTCTATGTTTTGATTCACATATGTTACTTGTAATTTTAAAAAGTTTTGCTTGTTTATAATGATGACATATTTTAATATTTGTTTAACAAATAATGTTGAAAATTACATTATATGTTCCTATTTGAAGACGAGCACTTCTGCAACGCTCAATCTTGGAAATCTTATATCATAAATCTTCAATGAGTTTCTCTGAGAAATTTTTTAGGTTTCTCATCTTAGATTATAAATTAAAAATGTGAACAATTTTGATGTTTGTGCAATGTGTTTATCAACGTTGAATATTTAGCTTGTGATGATGACGTTAATTTTAATATTGATAACGATTATGAGATCGATAGCTTCTAACTTTATCTCTTGTGCATTTTAACTCTATTTGACCGGTTATTGTTAGTTTTTCAATATATAAATTGTTAAGCAAATATTATAACTTATTTGATGCTAAAATCATGACTAGTGAGTTTGTACGTTTTTCTTATATAACATTAGACAAATTCATCGGATGAGATAATTGTTATTCTTATTGAGATGTGATTTTTAGATGAAATGATTGGTACAACAATTAAGGAAACAGTAGTTAATTTTAGTTCTTATGGTGTATTTTCTTGAGATTTTTATCTATATATATATATATATATATATATGTGTGTCTTTCAATTAATGCAATGCTAATAATATGCAAGAGAAAAATTTGGAACGTAGTCCATGGTTTTAGTTTTGCGCAAAAGCTCATCCGGATCATAAACATACTCAGAATTGTGCATCATCAAGCTCATCCGGATCTTTCGGGTTGTAGCCCCAACCGATATGAAAAACTAGCAAAAAGGTAAAGTAACATAAGAACCTTGATACCATAAGATGCACAATTCCATCAAACCATAGGTACCATTCATTACCTTCCTTCTCGAACAGCTTCACCTCCTAGCGAGCTAACTGACTCCATCCGTTGACCACTTCCGTCCCATAACTTCCAAGATCATCATTCACCACACCCTTACTCAATGCAACAGTGTGTGCCATTTCGTAATCATTGAGGTAAAAAGTTCTTGACATAAGAGAAGAGCGGTGAGCCTCTATGGCGAGCTCCAACTCCTTTTTAGCGAGTCATCTTTTGGCAAGCTTTCTCGTGATCTTTAACAGTATGAGAGTAATGGATTCTCCACTGGTTTAGACGATTTTTTCGAAACTCATCATTAAGCTTCTGTTCAGACCCACATAATTCAAGAGTACGATCTTCCAAAAAAAAAATTTCTTACTGCAATAGCCGTTCGTTTAACAACCACTAAAAGCAAAACACTGGAAAAAGAAAAACAAAACTCAGAATAATGTTAGAGAAATTAATCAAGAAGATTACGTGGATAACGTGTAAGTGACTCTTGACATGTGCAATAATTAATCATTTCTGATCAGTCAACCAATTCCGGTGTTGCTTTGGTAACTAAAATCATACACACTTAGAGCACATGCATCCATGATACTTACAAAGTATCAAGCGTGTGAAACATCACAAAAAATATAAAAAAATCAATTTCCCCTTGATTTGTGGCTTGATACGTATCAACAGATTGAGTTTCGTGATACGTATCAACAGATTGAGTTTCGTGATACGTATCACCGGGACACGTGGCATGCTCTGATTCGTGGCATTTTTTTTTCCGACTAGCTAATAAATTTTTTTTTGTAGATTAGAAATTTGTCGAGTGATTTTAGGTTTTTACGTTTTTACGTATTGTAATATTACTTTTTTGAAAAATCTTATGTTTATAGATATATTACTCTGATTATTATCTATTTTGCAAACATTTAATATTTTTTTTAGATTAAAAATTAGTCGAGTGATTTTACGTTTTTTCGGTTGCAAACATATTACTTTTTCTAATCTTATGTTTTTATATATATTACTTTGATTATTTTCTATTTTGCAAACAATTTTTTTTTTATGATACCAACACCGGTCTCACCACTGGAAACAGATTGATTAACAGTATCATAATGAATCTCAAATAATAAATAAAAATAAAAATTTATAATAAAATAATGCCCATAATACACAAAAAATATCATGGGTGTGCATGTTCTTACCATCATTAAAAAGTAGAGAGTCAGAGAGGGAGAGAAATAATCATGTTATTAACTACTATCTCTTGAATGTATTTAATTGTTCAGCTATGAAATCCAATTGATCGAACAACAAATTTTACTCTTGTTTTTTTTTTTAAACGTTAAGTAGATACCTCATAATTTGAAAACATAACACATACACAAAGTAAGAATTTTTTATCGTCTTATAATATTTTTATCGTACTTTCGTTTAGATACTCTTAACGGGTAAAAAGATCCACAAAGCTATCTCTGAGATTGTATACAATTCTTATTTACTGAAAGATTGATACTCTAGAGCTTCATAATATATATATATATATATATATATATATATATATATATATATATATATATATATATATATATATATATATATATATTTACAGACAAAGATGCATAGTCAAACCGAAAAAGACAAAGTCTGAATTTTTTGCAAGAACACATACTTACCTTATTTCATTTGTTTTTTTTAATCAAATTTGGCAATGTATAGGTATGAGTCCTAGCTTCTGGTCCTCCACGTACTCGTGGCAACCTTATAAGCTTGGTACAATGGAAAATTCTTAACAGCTTTGAATTACATAAACACTTTTAGGAAATCACCATAATAATCTCCATTAACTTTGAGCATTTTGATAAGTCAAACAAGACACATAAAATTCAATCTCTTAGTGAACCTAAAAATGGCTTCACATTCGTCTTAATTTTTAGAATGAACACTAATGCGATATATTTGGTTTAATTTGGTGTCGTTAAGTTTTATGAATTTGGTCCTCTTTAATGTGCTTAAACCTACACTTTGAAAGCCAAAGAGTTCATTTGGTGAATGGTTTGAAAGTATGTTTTGGAAGCTAAAGAGGTTAATTTGCTTGGTACATGTGGCAGCCTCTTGGTTGATGACGTGTCACATAGATTGAGAAGGTTAACTATCTTTTCATATACTATATAATTTTGAAAAAACTAAAACTTAAATAAATTTTTAATTTGCATACAAAAATCTTAAACGGTCAAACAAATAAAACGGAGAAATGCATGGGATAATGTAATTATCATTACTAAATTGTTTTAATCATTGTCTTCTAAGTCTTTTTTCATATCATTACTAATATTTTATATTTAAACTAACTATTAAGAATATTGTATATTTATTTCACTTTAAACATTTGATTTTTGAAGAAATCAAATATGATGTAGACTTTATATACTATTTTTTCAAAATTTATCATACAGTGAAAACTCTATAAATTAATATTGTTGGGCCAACGATATTTTCGTGATCTATAGAGTTATTAATATATAAAAATGTTAAATACACCGAAAAAAAATTTAGGACCGGATAAATTTATTGATTCAATCGAATTATTAATTTTTTGAGTTTCTACATTATTATCTATTATCAACATATATATATATATATATATATATATTTTTATTATTATTTGAACATATCAAAACGATACTTAGTAGATTTATAAGACAAGCAAAAATTACGTTTTGTTTTATAAAAATAAAAATATTACAAATTTATTTTATTTTATAAAAAATTATATTATTGCAGAATTTTGAATAAAAATCCAATTTTAATTCTAATGTTTTAATATTCAAAAAAATATTTAGTGTTTCAATAAAAGATAATTTTTAATGTTAAATATTTTTTGATTTGTGTGAATATCATTGTTCTAAAAAGCGGTTTAAACGGTCGCCTAGGCCCCGTTTATGTGCTAGGCCCTCAAGCAACACCTAAATGACCGCTTCAACCGCCTAAAATTGTAAATGTTTTGTTTTAGTGTGTTTTTCCAGTTTTTAACTAAATAAATTTAAATTTATAAGTTTTAGTTCTATTTACATAGTTATAAATATTTATTGTTGTTGGATATAAATTAATTAATTTTTTTTGTTGAACTTTTGTTTACGATTATATATTTTTATTTTTCTAATATATAATTTTAAATAATATTTATTTAATATATCTTATTTATAATATTGTATGTGGTAAACGATTAAAATGTCCAAAATTATCTACCACTATCTAGATTTCGATTAAACGTTTTAGGCGCTAGATTTTGGGTCACCGTCAGCTTAGCGCCTAACGCTTTTTGAACATTGGTGAATATGACTAAATCGTTGAAATTTTAAAAGTTCATGCGGTGTTTACACTAAATCGTCAGATCTACAAGTTTACACTGAAACCCATAATTTTTGAGAAAAGCAACTATTAATTATATTACCCTCGAGAATGTAAACACCGCATGAACACCAATGACCGACCTCTCTAGATTTATTATCCCTGTGACTTAAGCTTATCATTATCATTCAGCTAACATTCAACTTTTAATTTTCTTTTTTTGTAACAACAAGATTAATGGGCTCGCATTTAATGCACACTCTGCACCGGACATGTGTAGGTTATGAATCTCATTGGTCACTCAAAAAATAAATTATGACAGCAAAATGTAACCGACCAAAGAGGAAAAAAAAAGAATGGTCCAACACATGTTTTCTTAAATGATTCAGTAGCATCAGCAAAAACATTGTCTTTAGTACATTATCTCTAGCTATTAGACTAACATCAGGATATAAGTGACCTTTTAGAAAGTCATTACAATCAGTGTCGTGCTGAGCATTTTGGGGGTCTAAGACAATTCAATAATGTAATTTACTTTAAATTAAAAAATTATATATTTAAGAATATCATTAAGTATTATCAAATATAGCAAATGAAATATATTCATTATTTTTTTTTGTAATAACTAATAAGTGGTTTATTATATCAAAAATTAATAATAAATATTTCATAGTAATTCACTATTTATAAAATTGTATCCATATCTTCATCGCTTTTGTTAATAAAACCAGAATGGATGAAATGTAAGTTTGAAGTTAGAAATTTACCTAGTAACGCAGAAAAAAAAAATCAAATGGGTTAATAAAACCATGCTATAAAATAATTTGAAAAACTAGAAATGTAAACGTAAAACATTACAAAGAAAAATAGTTGGGGACTATTACCTGCTATGTATGCATAGCCCATTAAAAATACTTGTGAAAATTAAGGTAATGTATTAGCTCAAATCCTATATATTATTTGAGGAGCATTTTGGAAGCACTTTGCTTAGGTGTCATCACCTCCTTTTTTTCAATTTTGTTTTTCATTTAATTAATAATAATTAAACTTAATACTATCCTAATTGTCAAACAAATACTTTTCCAAATAACACTAATCCCATAATAAACTTATCTACATTCCCAAAAAAGTAATATATTTACTCATTTACTAAATTGTCTATGAAACATTCTCATTAACTTCTTTGATAATAAAATTCAGTATATATATCATACATTTACTCATTTACTAAATTGTCTACCAAAAAATAATATATTATCAGTATAATCCTTTCCAATAATATATAGCTATTAAAAATTAAAATAATCCCATGATCCCACCGTTTGAAAATTGTATTTTTATTTTGAAAATTATATTTTCCGATTATACCAATTATACACTCTCGGTTTATACTTTAGGATCCACCGATTTATATAATAAGATTGAAAACTTTATAACCCTCTATATTTAGAAGCCTATAAAGTTTTAAACTATGTTTTAAACCCAAAAAAAAAAACCAAAATATATATATATATATAACTAGGCAAATTAAATAGTAATTCCCAAAATTTAGGATACTATTACCATATTTTATTTGTTTGCATTAAAGCTGGAAGCTAAAAATTAAATTAAATCAATTTCATCCACAAATTTAATATTTACCATAATTAGCATTCTTCCCCATATCACAATTCTTTAATTTTAATTATCTTTTTTTATAAACTAAACTAAACTAAACTTAGAATTTGACGTAATTAATTTTACTTGATGTAAACACAAATATAGCATTATTATTTTCTAAGCTAAACGAAATTCCATGATCCATTTATCAAATAAAATATCCCCAATTATCTATTCAAAATAATAAAATAAATTTCACACTTATAAACTACATTTCCTCTAATTATACAATAACTACCAAGTCTTTTACCATCACAATCCCACAAATTTAGTAAGTATAACATATTTTAATTTGATTTTCAGGATAACACTTTTACAAGGGGATTAAAATCAGTCCCATATATCAAATCTCATAAGTTAAACAATGATAATTAACATATCAATTACAATTCTAAACAGATTTTTATACCTTATTTTACATTACTAATTGATAATCTATATTTTAGGATAATCAAAAACTTCGTATTCTATATATGAAAAAAAACATACCTACTATATCACATAATTGGTTAATCATAAATAGTAAGTTAATAACTAACAAATAAATTATGATTCTAAATTGGATAATTTATTTTCAATTATATATTACATTACTTATTTTTCATTCTGTATATTTTGTTAAGATTTTTCCGTCAACAAGAAACTTTCTAAATAATTTTATTCCATTATCTTATAAAAACAACTCAAAATATCTAATTCCTTAAACATTGACTCACACCTAGATCATCATGAAAAGGAAAAAAAAAATGAAGCTGAGATATCCATCAGTGATGCATCTCTAAAGATCAGACAAAATACCTATATGTAAGTTTATTCATCTCTAAAGATCAAATTCTAATTATGCAGTTTACAATATTCCAAACATTCTAATTGTGTCAGAAATTGCTAATTTGTCTATAATGGTTTATATCAAACATGTTATATTATATATAAATCAAATTATGTATTTTTTTTCTTTCCTAGCTTCAAACGGATAAAATAACTCTACCAACAAAGAAACACGAAAGTGAGTATTTGTTACTATATTCAGAGACCTCACCAATGTAGCAGGCAAACGACAAATGACGTCTCTAAAAATCATATCAACACATTCTATAAATTAATTTACTTATTTTAAATCAAATAATTTTAAAATTAAATTCACGGTTACAATTAAACCCGTGCACAGCACGGGTCCTATTCTAGTATAGGTGAAATGGAGTTTTTTTTACCTATTTATTAAGTAAATATTTAAAAATGGGACCCTAGACAATTGCCTAATTGTTTACCCTATTAGCACGACTTTGATTACAATCATTGTCGTGATACACTATAGGTCGGGAACTCAAACATAAAAATCCACCACAAAATCACATTAATATAAAAATTAATAAGAAACCATAAACTGTATATTTGAATTCCTCCTGGGAACACTTTCATTTCCACTTAAACAGTTGAAGTGGTGTCATGCTTTAAGCCCATTTAAAAATCTGGTGAATAGGCTATTCGACGACTACACTCATCACGGAAGATTAGTCGGATGATAAAACCCGAATTACCCATTGGTATAAAAAAAACCTTATATTTGGTTTTGGGTTTCGGTTTAGTAGTTTGTTGAAATTTTATATTATTGTAAAGGGAGAGTTAATTTTGAACATAGATGCAACGAAGAATTGCACTACTCGCTAGACACTTAAGTTTGTGTTACTTACAGAGTCGTCGTGAGCCCATTACATACCAAACATGAACTTGTAACCTTCTAAAATAATAGAACTAGTTATGTCTACAAAACGATTTTACTGTTAAACAAAAATAATCAACACGATTTTACGATTTCCTAAAACTCATGGCCACTTAGCAAATTTCACATTTAACTCTGTATACATTTTTACTTAAAAATCTATACACCCATGAAAAAGCTAATGTATGTGGTCTGAACGGCATAAAAACATAATCTAGAGACACCTCCGACCATCTTCACCATAAAATACGTTCGCATTATTAGTCATCCCTTTTAAAAAAATTAGAAAAGGTGTGGACAAAAAAATAAAATAAAATAGAAAAGGTAGTCGCATACTACGTATTAAGGGATTTGAGTAGCTGAGTAATTTTTGTGTTACATTTTCATGCCCACGGTAAAAATAAATCCCCTTAAAGTGTATATATACTTTCAAACTCTATTTTACATTTGGATAAGGTGGGGATTGTTAATGATTCTTTATGTTAGAAAACTCTACAAAATGTGGATTTAATTCTCCCATCTTATCAGTGAATACTACAAAAAGACCCGTCAAACCCACCCAAAATGTTCTAGATACGTTGGAATGGACAACGGTTAATAGCCGTGGAAAGTGAGGTCGTAATCAGACGGTAAAGGTGGAGACGATTAAGACACTAATCTCCATCTTACCCCACCATAAATTTCATATTTGAGAGTTCCTCTATCAACTTCTCATACGTTTGTTTCAAATGTATGTTTTCTCAATTGTAAGCTTTAATTAGTTTAACAGTTGTAAACATGTTACCTTTAAATATAATGCATCAAAGTTTTTTTTTTTTTTTTAAACTCTGTTTTACGTTTGGTTTAATAAACTACGTAATCATTAAAAAAAAAACTTAATCAATTTGTCAAAACTATCTTCATTTTGTTTAATTTGTTTATCTTCATAATACATTTTCTATGGAAAATTTAAACGCCGAATTTGTGAGCTGCCCACACGTTGCGAGTATTTACATTACATAGGAGGTGGATGAGACATTTAATGGCTAACTAAAAATCTCTCCACATCCAACAACATTAACCACCTCCATGCCTCACCTACTTCAATTTTTATTTACTTTGTTTATAAGTTATCCATTATGTTTGCCCATATGACTATATGTATATGTTAATGTTTTACTAGTAAATTCATCTAAATTGTGTTATTTCATACATCGTTTAATTTCATACAGCCAATACCATTTTTTAGTATGTGCAATTGGAGCATTAGAATATGGTTCTGATTTTCAAAAGATATAACTTATGTATTTTAAACCAATGTTAATAATACATATAAATTGTATTCTGTAATTTAAATTAACTTATCAAATATATTTTAGATAAAGAATTTATACATTATACACGTGCATAGAAATGGCCTTCATAGGTCTACAACTACATTAAATAATTTAAGTGCCACATTGCCAAAATACTTTATAACATAAACTATCAAATAATGATAATTTTAATCCGTGATAACATTATATTATAATGATTTATACTACCATATTCATTGTGTCACTATCCAAACTCAAACAACAACAAAAATTATATATATATATATATATATATATGTCAATGTTTTTAAAACCGGACCAGCGACCGAACCGGCAAAGATTTCGGGTCATGGGTCAATGTGGTCCAACCGGGTCGAACCGGGTTTAAAAGTTTTTTTTATAAATACCAGTATAAACAATTTTCTATAACTATAATATCTAAATATAAATTATATCCTTCAAATATATATATATTTAGATTTTTCAATCATGAATAAAAATACATAAATTAAATATATATATATATATAGTGTTTTAAAAAGAATTAAAGTGTAACAATTAAAAATCATTAAAAATTTTATTTAAAAAATTGATCAAACAATGAATGAGAGGTAAAAACAAACAAAAAGCATTATGAAATGAAATAAAATACAAACCAAATTTAATTCCAGAAACGAGTACTTTCAAATGTGATCTCATCAAATTCAGTTATTCAAGTAAAAGACAAAGTTTGAAAATGAGTAGTAAAATTTATAAATCAAAAATTTTAGAAACTTTAAATTAATGAAGAAAATAATGAATGAAATCAATCAGATTCCTTAGCTCGGTCAGCTCAGTTTCGGTCTTTTTCTTTTATTTATGTAAGCAACTTAGTTCCATTTTGGGTAACCAATAGGGATAATTTCATATAATTCAATGTTTAGTTGTAAAAAAAAAAAAAAAAAAAATTGTCAAACCCGGGTCAACCCAAACCGGTTAGGTCTCCGGTTCGCGGTTGAACCCGATCCAACCCCGGTCCGACCCCGGTCCGGTCCGGGTTTCAAAACAATGATATATGTGTGATATTATGACAAAAATGAAAATTTTCATTATGGATTGGAGGATATGAGTAAATCTTAATTAGTTTGTTAAATACTACTCCTACTAGTTACCAATTATAGATGCAAACAAATTTTCTTTTTGTTTGCATTTAATTTTTATATTAAATAAGTGTTTCAATTGTCACGGCACATTTTTTTTGTACTTATTCCCAGAAAACATTACCATCACTCAAATACTTGTGGCACCACCTTTGTTTATTTATTTTTGTTTATTCACTCGTGAAGTCTTGTGCGGCCCTCTGCCTTGCCCAGACACCTTCCATGGCTACCTGCTTTGCTCCGCGTTGAGACTTAGGTGCTATTCCGCCTTCTTCATCGAGAGTCTGGAGGGTCATTTCTTCAGTCGCCTGACTTTGAATGTTAACTTTGAGTGGGTAAAAACCGACCCCAACAGTTAGCCCCCCAGCTCAGAAGTGTTAGAGATAACAGTGCCGAGTTAAAGATGTATTGGGTATCAGCGTTAACGTTTGAAGTCATGGCGTTGTTGGCATAACCGCTCACACAGCAGTAGAGGGTGACTTCATACTTGAGGTTTTAAGACTCCGTAAGCACTCTGAAGTTTCAAGACTTCCTGCTTCGCCTGCTGAAGCTGCTGCGTTTCTGCAGAAATTTTTTTTTGTTTTCGAAGGTTTTAAGACTTCGTATTTCCTATGGAGGTTTTAAGACTCCGTGTCCCGAATGCCGGTGGCGAGGTTGCCGCGGGCAAGAGAGCCGAACACGTGTTTGCCAACGCTGTAAGCGTTTGGTTTACCGAAGGTTTTAAGACTTCGTGCTTGATTGAAGGTCTGAAGACTTCTTACTTTGCTTGCCGAAGCCACTGCATTGTTGCAGTACAAAGAAATTTTTTTTGTCCTTTTGCTCATGAATGAGGCTTTGTCCTTTCATGAATGAGGCTTTGTTTGCTCATGAATGAGGCTTTGTTTGCTCATGAATGAGGCTTTGTTTGCTCATGAATAAGGCTTTTTTCGCTCATGAATGGGCTTTTGTTTCCTCATGAATGAGGCTTTGTTTGCTCATGAATGAGGCTTCGTTCGCTCATGAATGAGGCTTTGTTCAGTAGAGAAACGCAAATGCGCTCACGCTCTTTATCTGCCAACGTTGCTGTTGGGCTTTGTAGAATGGTGTTGTTCTCTAGACACGTCTGTCCGAGAACAAGTACACCCTAAGTTTTACCAGCGTGCATCCTGGGTTTCCGAATGACTCGTTCAGGGTACATGCCGAACGAAATTATTAGCAGCTGCATTTTACCAACGACGCTTGTTGGGTTTCTGAGTGATCAGTTGGGTTCGTCCGCCCCAATACTGAACATTGATACTTATATAGCGCGCCTTGAATCCGATGCTGGATGTCATTGTGTCCGTATTCCCGCATCATCACTGTGGCCATCAGCAATGAATGCGGAACGACTCTACTTGAATGAAGCTTTGATTAGCCCATGAAGGATATAGCTGTTCTCATTATGAGGTTTGTGTCAAGTGTTTGAAGTTTTTGGTAATGATGTAATCAAAGAGTAGAGTACGGGTACCCCACTCCCCCCCCCCTTTTTAGACGAAGGAGGGTACTGAAATCGTCTAGAGAGATTGAGCTTGTCCGAAGACAAGGCTTTGAAAACACTTACTCCCCCCCCCCCTCCCCCCCCCCCCCCGGTCAAAAGGGGGGGGGGGGGGGGGGGGGGTTACGCATTTCACAAGCCTCATCTCCGGATGAGCTCCACTGAACTTGTCCGAAGATAAGCTGCCTACGTACCCTTTGCAAGGATCAAGTCGCCTCGTAGTTCATTGCAAGAGCTTCTAAAAGGGTGGTGGCGTCGCAGCGGACTGGGTGGGTTCGCCGGCTTGCTTGGTTTTCTCGCCCCTCCTAGCGTTGACTTCCTCTTCGCTTCGAGCGAAGTCTGTAGTGCGGTGGAGAGCGTCTTGGATGGTTGCGGGTGGGTTGACAGTCAATTCCTGCCAGAATGGAGAGGGGCATCGGAGTGCTCCTCTCAAGGCCTCCAGCGCGGACGTGTTGGTAATACCGTCCACCTTTGACAGCGTGTGCTTGAATCTTGTCACGAAAGACCGTAGGCTTTCATTCTCACCCTGCTTGTTCGTCCACAGCTTCGCATCATAGATCTTTCCTTCAGCAAAGATGTTGTAATGCTGCAAAAACATCTCTGAGAGTTGATGGAAGGTGTGGATTGAGTTCCTCTCCAGCTTGTAGAACCACTGAAGTAGCCGATGTCCTTCTCGGCTTTTGTGAAGTTTGCCCTTCCTAAGGCGACTTCGAATTCCATCAGATGGACAACAGGGTCGGTGGTTCCTTCATAGATTGGAAGCCTGAATTTTCCGGGGTCGAAGATTTGAGCCCTCGCGACCCTCTCAGCGAAGGGTGTGTTCCGTGCCCTCTCGAGCACATAGGCGATCCCAGGAGCCTTCGCCATGCTCCGGTTCATCTGTAGTTGGGTAGCTTTTAGGTCAGAGACGACCCTGTCTAACTGGGCTTTCAGCGCTGCGACCTTTTCATCTCGAGAACCTCGTGGAGCCCTGCGCTCCTGTTCCCTCCGGTACAGCTCTGCTATAATGGGCTCTCCTTCTCCGTCAGCCCTGGCGCTGTTGCCAGCAGTGTTCGTTCGGGCACATCTCCGAGAAAGAGGTTGATCGTCGTCAGACACCTCCACAACACGCTCGGGAGTTCCATCGGTGTCCCGATTACTTATGTTAGTCCGAGGCGTGTTGATGCGGGATCTCTTGCGCTTTCTTCTTGAAAGCGCCTGCAGCTTGCTTGTCGTCGCCTCGTTGAACTTTTTCTGCTACTACGCCTGCTTGACGAGCGTTTCCAGCATCTGCTTGATCTCCGTCATGTCTGCTGGGTTGTTAGCAGCGTTGGGTGCAGGAGCTTCAACGGAGTTCTCCCTCCCCTGGTTGCTCCTGCGAGACGAGGACTCCTCGCTGCTGTTTGACTTGCTGTTGTCGTTGGTCATCCTCCCAGATCTTGTGTAACCTAGCCTTTTTGTGTCAGAAATTCTCTAGTTCCCCTTAGTCGGCGCCAAATTGTGGGAGCCTAAACTAGCACAATTAAATTTGTATGGGTTCGTGAGGAAGCAGAGATTCCTAGGGTAAGCTAAGATCACCAGAGATGAGAAAAGAGTTTTGTTATTGCTTTGTAAAAGTTTGAGTACAAAGTTGTGAATGAATTTCAGAATGCTTTTAGGGTTTGTACAAGGACGTATATATAGCTTCCTAAGTCGGCTAAGCCTCCTAAGTCTTCGCGGAGTCGGTTGCATCAACGTGGGCTTCGTGTTTGGACCGAGCTTTAGGCTATCTCTATGTCGTTGGGCTGGAGGCTGTGCTGGACCGTTGACGTAATCAGCTGCCGAGGAGAGGACGCGGTTAGTCATTGGGCCGAGGCCGTGGTTGGTCATGAAGCCGAAGCCGTGCTCAGTCATGAGGCCGAGGCCGTGCTCGATCATGAGGCCAAGGCCGTGCTCGGTCATGAGGCCGAGGCCGTGCTCGGTCATAAGGCCGAGGCCGTGGTCGGCTCCGTCGTGCCGAATCCGTCTTCACTCGTGAAGTCTTGTGCGGCCCTCTGCCTTGCCCAGACACCTTCCATGGCTACCTGCTTTGCTCCGCGTTGAGACCTAGGTGCTATTCCGCCTTCTTCATCGAGAGTCCGGAGGGCCATTTCTTTAGTCGCCTGACTTTGAATGTTAACGTTGAGTGGGTGAAAACCGACCCCAACACTACTCATAAAGAAAAAAAACCAAAAAAATGCTATATTTCCATCTGAATAATTATTCACAAAAATATGAGGTTTTAACTGCATGCATTCTCCACTTTACTCACATTATTTACAAAAGTCTATTTCCGTTATTTTGCTACCTACTACAATCTCTTACAATATAAAATTCCAGTAAATGATAAGATGTATTATTTGATTTGTAATACTATTTTTATTTTTTTAAATATGTACGTTGTGCTGTCTTTGTGAATTTATTAAGGTCGGAACGAATTGTCCGTAAATTATGTTTTTGTAACAGTTTTTATAATATGCATTAAATAATAAATGAAAACGATAATAAAAAAAAATGTACGTAAATTCTATATGAATGGGTTTACTTAACCAAGCTTTTGATTTATTAATATTATAGACTTACAAGTTGACTTGAAAAAGTTCCTCGCAACTATAAATTAACTCAGACCTTCAATTTTGGATCTCATCTGCCAAAATTCGTTAAAGTAGTAAATACACAAACTATTTTGCCGACAAAAAATAAAATAAAATACATATATAACTTACACTACCATTCCCACGTAACCTTCAATTTCAAATCTCAACCTCTCTTTCACTTTCACAATGCCTTCCTCAATCACAACCACCGTCTCCATCGTAATCCTCTTCCTCTCCACCGTCTCCGCCGCCGGCGTCCGCCGTCCATTCAAAAGAATCTACGCATTCGGCGACTCTTTCACCGACACCGGAAACTCCCGCTCCGGCGAAGGCCCCGCCGGATTCGGACACTTGTCAAGTCCTCCGTACGGTATGACTTACTTCCGGCGACCAACGAACCGTTACTCCGACGGCCGTCTCACCATCGATTTCGTTGCTCAGTCGTTGAATTTACCGTTTCTGCCACCGTATCTCAACCTCAAATCAACTAACGGAAGTAACGGCACATCTACGGATACTTACGGCGTTAATTTCGCCGTTTCGGGAGCAACGGCGATTAAACACGCTTTTTTCGTGAAGAATAATCTGTCGCTTGATATGACGCCTCAGTCTATTGAAACAGAGCTTGGTTGGTTCGAGAAATATTTGGAGACACTTAGAACGAATCAGAAGGTTTCGGTGTTTAAAGATTCTCTCTTTTGGATCGGAGAAATTGGAGTTAACGATTATGCGTACATCCTTGGATCTCCTGTTACAAGCGACACCATTAGAGAACTTGGTATTTCAACTTTAACAAGGTTTTTGGAGGTAAATTTCTGTTAAATTAAGTGCGTAATTAACAATTTAACATTTTGAACGTTTATGTTTTAGCTTTGTTTTTTTTTTTTTCCGATTTCTAACAATATTTTTGGATATAATTAGATAACATATTATCGTAGAACAATATGTATGATTGATATTTACATATTTATGTGCAAATATTGCAAGTCATGATATCGAAGTGATCTAACCTATTAGTCACGCTTGAGTCGAGATATGTAAGACTTCAGAACCGGTTTAGCTCGTTTGCAACTTAACACGCTAATTGGTGCATTATTAATATGCAATAATAGAAAGCGCAATCTAGTCTAATTGATCACCGGTTTGGTTTGATTTGAATCTGAGATTTTTCGAACTACGGAGTACTGATAGAAGAACCAAATCTTGATTGACATAAAAATTTCTTATGTTTTTGATTGGGATAAACGGAATCATCTTCAATGCTTGCTAACCTATAGACCATACTTGCCTACAACTTAACTGGATCATGGAAGAAAAAGGTCCGGTGGTCGTGAACCTAACCGACCGGTTTTATTTGGATTGGTCCTATTATCACAATAGTATTATGTTTGGTTTATAACCTTTTTCTACTTGTAATTGCAGACTTTGTTGAACAAAGGTGTGAAATATATGTTGGTACAAGGACATCCGGCAACTGGATGCTTGACATTAGCGATGTCGCTGGCCGCAGAAGACGATCGAGACTATCTAGGATGTGTACAGAGTGCCAATAACCAGAGTTACACTCACAATCTTGCTTTGCAATCAAAACTTAAACAACTTAGGTCAGTTTTAATAATTCCATCATTTTTACCATTTTGTGTGGTGGTTCATGTGACTAACCGAAGTATCGAACCAACAACAAAATTTGTTTCAATTAGTGAGGCACGTTTTGCTAACCCCAACTCGAGACTTGAACCAACGCCAATTAAACAACATGAACTGAATAGAACCAATGGAGGCTTATTATTAAATTTGTAAAGCATAAATAATACTTATCATAGCTTGTGGAAAAAAAACAAACATACACCCATCAAAGTAGTATATTACAATTTTCCTTTTTAAGAATAAAATCAAAATTCCCATGGTTGAAAATATATTTGGGATTTATAGTATTTTGAGGTGATATGATAGGTAACAGAAAAAACAATACAAATCTTTGAAGGTTCCATTTGATATTTGGATAGTTGAAGAGTTTTGTTTTCTTGCAAAATCTTCCACAATCGTTCATCATGATCTTTTAAATCAATTTAAATGTATAAAAGTGAGTTACTCTGTTTTAAATTATGTTTGTATTCGGTTTCATTTTTAGCCAAAAAGACAAAAAGGCAAATATTGAAACAAAAAACGAAATGTCTATTAACATTTGTGGAAATGCAGGATCAAGTATCCGAATGCGACAATAGTGTACGCAGATTACTGGAATGCGTACCGTGCGGTGATACGAAAACCTAGCAAGTACGGAATCATCGACAAGTTCAAGGCGTGTTGTGGAATCGGAGAGCCATACAACTTCCAAGTGTTCGAGACGTGTGGAACGGCTGAAGCCACGGTTTGTAAGGAACCGAGCCGGTATATCAACTGGGACGGAGTCCACTTGACAGAGGGCATGTATAAGATTATGGCCGATATGTTCCTTGGAGGCAGTTTCACTCGTCCAAAATTTAGTTACTTGTTGGGAAAGAGACTAAACCATTTATGATTGAAATGGTTTTGAGTTTTTTTGACATTGTTTCTTTGATATCACACGAATCTTTACACTAAATTAAAGCAAATGTGATGATGATGACACAATAAAACAAATACTAGAATTGTACCCAATTAATTTGTTTCATACAGTAGTAAATTTTAATCAATTACTGTTTGAAAATAATCATTCCATTTAGTAAAATACGTGGCTCTTATGACTAACGAAAGAAGTTTTGCAGAAAAAATTTTATCAAAAAAAACGAAAGAAGTTTTGCATTAGCCATGATCTTTCATTTATTTGATTTAACTCATATGCATTTGTTTCAAATAATACGTCTTGAAAACCCAAATTGTCGAAACAAGATGTACGCTTTGAATGGCTGTACAATCCGCTTTGGATATGATCAAAGTCATATCAGTCATCTTTTTTTTTGTATTATTCATATTTTTGTCCGAATTTACATCAGATGAAAAAAAAAAAAATTGTTTGTCAGTGAACATTATGCTAACAAAAATATTACTATTTCGTCTAATTTTTTTCAATCCACTCTAAAAACGAAGCGTACTCTAGTATGCAACTTAGCGTTCTAAAATGTTCATCAAATTGGTTTTAGATTTGTAGAGTAACCATTCAAAGCTATAGTCTATGGCTTATGCTTCCAAACTTGATAGGAGTTTTCTAAACTCTAAAGTCACTCATTACCAAAACTAATTCCATTCACAACCGAATCTCATATCTAAGAGACATCAATGTTGCACCTTTTTTTTTTTTTGAGAAATTATTAATGTTGCACTTGAAAGTAACAAATGGTTGGTGAATTCCAATATGTTTTGTAGGAGGTGTGAAAGGTTGATGTCTCAGTTCTACATGATTCTCAGACCATTCATCCTCATAATTGTACAGGTTGAGATACCATATGTTGCCGAAAAAGTATACATGAGAAATGAGATTATTATTATTATGGTACGTAAAAAAATGTTGATTTGTGATGAATCAATTCTCTTCTTTGTAGTGACGTTTTTGTTTTTTGCATTTTTCAGTCTGGTTCTCCTCCCCCTCATCCTCTCCTGAGAAAGAAGAATCAATGGAGCTTTGTATGAAACGGGAGATGTACATAAATTGCACACCCTACAACCCCCATCTATCGTCTTGGTAGCTACCTCAAACGCAAATTTTTGCTATCAAATGAACTGCTAAAGCGCAAGGGATTCAAGATGATCTTGGCGTGCAACGAGGATGGTGCCCATGAAGAAGTGGTAAGAGAGATATTTAGTCGTATGTTATTCCACTCAATTCCGGAATGGTTTGATAAAAATGGTTTTGGAAGACTAAAATGCTCAAAGGATTAGAACATGAACGATTGAAATTTTATATGTACTTATGTGTTTTATCTACCGTGTGTTTTATCTATCGTATGTTTTATCTACCGTACTTGTGTGTTAATATGCTCTTTGAGGTTTTGTAATTTTATTATTGATATAAAGTATTAAACTCAAAAATGTTTTATCTATCACATCAAACACGAGTAAATAACCGTAAGGCAGCTTGGAATCTAAATGACTTAATCAGAGTGCATGATATAGATCGTAAGAGTACATATAGTTTAAGGGTCTTATTGTAATAGAACTACTCATTTTAGAGAGAATTTTTTAATTCGTTGGAAAAAGAAAAAAAGAAGAACAATAAATAAAGAGTTAATTCGGTGTCATTAATTTGTCATGTCATCGATCCACGGCATACTTTGAAACTGTATTATAAACCCTTAGATTAGGAAATCAACTATCAAGATGAACCGTCAGATGAAGAACTTGTGCTTTTCTTTCTCCTCTCCTCTACAACTGCCGACAATAAATAAGCAAGAGAAACATATTTTTCTAGGGTAAATATATCTCTTTCAATATGATTCCTAAATTCTTTCAATCTAAATATTTCACTTTCAATCCAATTTCCGAAATTCCAATCTTTCTTCGGAACTTTTATATTTTTTGGTTCCTCTTTCCATGGCGAACGATTTGTCTCCGTATGAACGTAACAATTATGTTGCATTACATTGGGATTTAAGTACTAATCATTTACCCAATGGTATACTTGATCATTTTCATCGTATTCAACTTGCTCTTAAAAAATTTGGTTCCAATTATTATTTGAGACATGTGTTTGTATGTGGTGATTTTGTGAAGATGGAAAAAATAATGGTAAAGATAAAGCCAAAGAGTGGAGAGGAAGAACTACTATGAAAGATTTTCTCATCGACATAAATTCACATGTATTGTAACCCATTGTCCTAAAAGGGAAAATGATTGCGACTGTCCTCCCTGTAAGCTCGATTTCTTTGCATTTTTTTATTTGAGACAGGTGTTCGTCTATAGTGATTTTGGTGATAATGTTAATGCTAATGCCATGGTGATTTTTGCATTCTTCAGTCTGGTTCACCTCCCCCTCCTTCTCTCCCGAGAAAGAAGAATCAGTGGAACTTTGTATGAAACGGGAGATGTGTATAAATTGTACACCCTACAACCCCATCTATCGTTTTGGTATCTACCTCAAACGCAAATTTTTGCTATCAAATGAACCTGCTAAAGCGCAAGAGATTCAAGATGATTTTGGTGTGCAACGAGGATGGTGTCTATGAAGAAGTGGTAAGAGAGAGATTTAGTCGTATGTTATTCCACTCAATTCCGGAATGGTTTGATAAAAAATGGTTTTGGAAAAATAAAATACGCAAAAGGATTAAAACATTGAATTATTGAAATTTTATATGTACTTGTGTTTTTGTGAGAGTACATAAATAATCACGGGTAGCCGTGGAGAGAGCTTACGAACTTTAATATAGTAGATTATTATTTTGCTAAACGTCAACGTTTTGTGGTTTCTCATCAGAAAAGCAATACGACGACGTTTACTTGTTCTTCTTAAAATTTAGATGCTACGGAAGGAACTTTTTTAATTTGACTCGCTCCAGAGTCCAGAGTCCAAACTTTTTCATCCATGGCCGAAGCGACTAATAAGCAAGAGAAAAAATTGCTCGATAAGGTCGAAGAAGCCATCTCTTCTATCGGTGATGCGACTCACATCGACCAAGTCATCTCCGCTATTCATTCCGTCGCCGTTCTTCTCTTCCCGGTCGACCCGTCCTTCTTTTCCGGTAATCGACAGTCTCTTTTTCCACTCAAAATTGTAGATTTACTTTTAATCTCTCCTTCCATTTTGTTATTGATTTTAGGGAGTATTGGTGAAAAGTACAGAGAAAAGGTTTGTGTTTTGTCTCCCACATTGTTCTTGGTTCTGGAATCAATTTCTTGCTTATGATTCTATATTTGGTCACTACACAGGTCTGTAGCTCTGTAGTTCCTTGTGAAGATGAGAGAAATGATTGGTTGCCGATGTTTTACCGAGGTGTCGCGTTTCCAACGTTTGCTCGAGTTTTATTGCTTGGTATGTTCATATCAAATTCACATTTTTATGATATTGTTAGCCTCTTGGTGTGATTTGAGTTGTGTCAATTGGTGTTTCCTTGATCTAAATGGGATTTTTGGTTTAGTTATGTTCAACTAATTCTTGTATTTTTGTTTTGGTTGTGTGTAGATGTTGCTTCGGATTGGCTATCTTGTTTCCCTATTTCAGTGCAGAAACATTTGTATGATGTCTTCTTCTTAGATGGACCTGTTATTGAGGTTGTTCAGGTCTTGGTTCCATTTCTACATCATGTGGAAAAAAATGGTGGAGTTGATGCTAATTCTGTCCAAACCAATGTGGAAAGGTGCCCAAAATATACACTTTTGTTTTGGGTTCTTCCTTTGTTAATTCTAGTATCCGAATATTCTTAGCCTGTCGTGATGTGGTTTTGCTTTAACAACAGATTGCTTATATTGTGTTTGCTTGAAAATGATGGAGTGCTCAAGATGACTAAAGAAATTGATGATTGTTATCAAGGAGAGAATTCTAGGAATGGGAATCTCAAGCCTTTGTTGTCCAGGCTTTCACAGATACTAACCTCTATTCCTGATAAAGCACGGTTGAAAGCCCCGCCTTTACTTTCTCCTCAGTATCCTTTTTCGCTATGCACACAGACTCTAGTGCCTTCAGTGTGATGTATTTTAGCCTCCGTTAAGTAATTACATACCTTGTTTATGAATTATCAAATGCTTTGAGGTCATTGTTTGTCTTTAACTTGAGCCCTATAGCTTGTTCTTCAAGCACATTACCAATCAGCTTCTACAGATATTGGACAACAGAGCTTCCTGCACTGAGGTCAATAGCACAGTTCTCGTTTTATCGTTTGTCGGGGAAATCTTTTCACGTATCTGTCGACGCGGATTATCAGGTATATACACTCCAACCGTTACTCTTCTCGACCCACCATAGTGAATTACCATGGACTTGCTTGTATTCAATATCTGTTGGGGAGTTTGGAGAACGTAGATCTGATCCTCGTTACAGAACAGGAGAAAGTAGTGCCATAATATCTTTATTTTAGTACCGTTGGTATTCTATTATTGACTGATAAGTTCTGGATGGTGTGGCGATGCAATGTGATTTTTTATTGCAGTTGTTTTCATGACACAAAATTATGATGTACTTCAGATTATGTTTTTAATCTGCAGATTTGCTGTTAAGTGAAGTAACACCTCATGTCCTAGCTCATGTTAGGAGGTTACTAAACTCAAAGAAGGGTTCAATTGAGATTGAAACATTTCAGTTAGACTCGACACCCCAAATTTGGTCGAAAACTATGGAAGCAGTGACAGATCCGTATGCTGTTGAGAAGATGGCTGAACAACTTTTACATCAGCTGTATGCTGAGCATGCAAGTGATGTTGAAGCTTTCTGGACTGTTTGGACTTTGTTTCATCATAGTGTAAAACATCAAGCATCAGTGAGGCAAGCAAAATATTTTCTTTGGCAGCTCGATTCTTTGTTTAGATACCCCCTTTTTTCTTTTATCTCTATTCCTTTGCTAATCATGTGAAATAACGCGGTTCAACAGAAGTGAGCGAGGAACTGGAACTATGATTATTTTATTTACAGATTTGCTGTCTTTTGGTTAATCCCACTTTACTCTATTATGCAAATAATTTTTGTGGACTTTATTTTTCAGGTCCATATTTGTTGACAAATTTTTGCTGTGGAAAGTGTTTCCTATCCGTTGTCTGCGATGGATCTTACAATATTCGGTTCTTGAGTGCCCACCGGTTACTAATACACTTGCTAAAGGTGACATCACACATGGACTGCTTGAAACAACGCAGCGAATAGCCTCAGTTTGGTCAAAAGTGGAGTTTCTGCAGTCCGTCCCATTGGAGCAGCAAGCTTGTATCCTCTTTTGGCTTTTAAACTTGATTTTGGCTGATGAATTAATCATGTATTGTAGCTTTTCATAAGCTTATTTTTTAATCAATGTTTAGACGGTGAAGGAATGCTTTAATCTTCATGCGCTTGTGTATGTCTTTTAGCTCTTGTTTCCCGTAATATATGTTGCAGATATAACTACAGCTCTTGGGCTGTGCCTGGAGAACTTGTCAAGAGAGGAACTAGATAGAAAGAAGGATGTAATGCACAATATTCTTCAAGGAGTTACCTGTATGGACTCATCTCTCTCAGTATCTTGGGTAAAGAAGTTAAATGCTTATGTAGTCTTAAATCTTGTGCTTGTTATTGCCAACAGGTAGACTGGAGAACCCAGGAGATCTGGTACGGAAAATGGCTAGCACTATTGCCTTTATGTTCTCTAAAGTAATTGACCCGAAGAATCCTCTGTACCTTGATGATTCATTCACTGGGAATGCAATTGACTGGGAATTTGAATTGCAAACGGCTGTGGGAGGGGTCCGGTCAATCACAAATTCAATCGAAAATGAAGACGGTGTAACTAAAACATCTATCTCCTTAACCGAAGTAAAGGAATCTAGCCGCAGAAACAAGGAAAAGAAAAGTCGCAAGAGCATATCTGATTTTGTATTGGCTGATCCAGATGAAATAGTTGATCTGGCTACCTTAAACTGTGAAACAGAGAGTGATAATGATGATAATGCAAGTGTCAGCTCGGATAATTCAAGTGTCACTTCTTTGGAGCCATATGATCTATTAGATGATGAAAAGGATTTAGGAAAACAATTTACACAGTTGGTGGATGTTGTTGGAGCTCTTCGGAAAACTGATGATGCTGATGGGGTACGTAAATAAAGACAATTGGCGTTAAAATTTTGCATTGATGATTATGTTTATGAAAATTATGTCGTGCAGGTGGAGAAAGCTATATGTGTTGCGGAGAAACTTGTGCGAGCATCACCTGATGAACTGACTTATATAGCTGGTGATCTTACTCGAGTTCTTGTACAAGTTCGATGCTCTAATATAACAATTGATGGTGAAGAAGATTCAGCAGAAGAGAAGCGTCAAAGAGCGCTAATTGCATTGCTTGTGACACGTCCATTTGAATCCCTTGAAACTCTTAACAGTGTCCTGTACTCGCCTAATGTAGACGTAAGTCAGCGCATTATGATACTTGATGTCATGGCTGAAGCAGCTCGAGAGCTTGCTAATTCCAGGACCTTGAAACCTAAACATGAAGCACATGGACCTCTTATATCAAATATCTCAGATCCTCAACCCTGGTATTTGCCTAGCAATGCGAGTACGCCATGGAAAAAAGTCTCAGAGACGGGATCTTTTCATCTAAACTGGGCAAACCGATTCGAGAGGGAACTACAGTCGAAACCTGGACAGACGAAGAAAGGAAAAACTCGAAGATGGAGCATCAGATCAGGAGACAAAGATCAAAACAGTAGTGACTGGTCCCAAAATAGGTTTCCACTATACGCCGCAGCATTTATGCTTCCAGCCATGAAAGAGTTTGACAAGAAACGACATGGCGTTGACTTACTTGGCAGGGACTTTGTTGTCCTAGGGAAACTTGTTCACATGCTAGGCGTCTGTATGCAATCTGCATCAATGCATCCAGAAGCATCTGCATTAGCTCTCTCTCTTCTAGATATGTTACAACGAAGGTACGGCATAACTTTACCTTTTATACATACTTTGGCACCTATACTGAATACTTTTATGCTTGACAAACTCAATACAGGGAAGTATGCAATCACCCAGAAGCCTATGTTCGAAGGGCGGTTCTTTTTGCAGCCTCGTCTATTTTGGTTGCTCTTCACCCATCATACGTAGTCTCAGCCTTACTTGAAGGAAATCTTGAACTTGCCAGAGCTCTTGAATGGATCAGAACATGGGCTCTGCAAATAGCTGACTCAGATATCGACCGAGACTGCTACACTGTAAGTCATACATTCCTGCTCAGATCTGCCTCTTAGTAGATTTTTCTTATAGATAAAGGAAGAGTAATTATTTGGCTTGTGTTGTGTTAGATGGCTTTGTCATGTCTCCAACTCCATGCCGAGATGGCTCTCCAAACTTCCCGAGCATTAGAATCAACTGGTGGAAGTAGTAGCAGCAGCATTGGACCGATGAGCATAAGTTTACCTTCTGGTGTCTCTAAGTTGACATCAATCAAACTTCCTTCTTCAAATGTCCATCTCTAAAAACACCAAATTGATGTCTCTATTAGGTGTTTTAACCACTTTGATTAACAAATTATATCACAGATACAAACCATATCAGCAGCTGACGACTAATTCAGGTTTAGATACAATTACTGATGCTAAAAAGAGAAATACTTTTCTTCTTCCAAATCAGATTATTTTTCCATTCAGATTCCTTATCTTGAAGCTAAAAATCAATTGGTCCCCACTAGACTTGATTAATAAAAGTTAGCCCCAGCCAAAACCAGAACAGTTTGACAGCATATCAAAGAACCCTAAAAAGGGAAAGAAAAAAAAATGTATGGATAGTAGAAGATAAACTCTAAAATTCCTCTTGATGAAGTTGAGATTCCATACCAACTCCTAACTACTTCAGAATCTCTTTGAATCTTCCCAAGTTCTTCTTCTAATATTCCAAGATGGAACTAATCTTCTGCCCTATGTGTTGAAGCCATTAGGAGTAAAAACTTTGGTCAATGAATGGTTCCCAAAGAATCAAGCTTGTTGCAGAACCCTTCCAAGTCTTTATGGCTAAACCAGTCCTCTTTCATCTGTGCAAATTTTAATAAAAACTAGGTAACCATTACAAGATTCCCCAAAACCAAAACTCCATAAAATGTTTACCGAGTGATGAAACTTACAAAATATGGGTAATCCTCGATGCTGAAGTTCTCAGGGGCATCTTCTATGAACCGCTGAATGTAGTAGAGGACAAAGCTTCCACATTCCACATCATTTGTCTGTTGTGGAACCTGAAATTATGAAAAGTTCAGTCCAATTCTCTGATATAAGCATCAAGAAAATCCAAAAAATAACTTTGGTAGATGAACTCATTACATCTGGCACATGAAGCTCAATATCATCAACCAAGCTTCGGTCTTGAGCTCTTCCCTCGATTCTAAATATGTCCAACACAAACCTGAAATACAACAACAAGTACAGACATATTATTGCAAGAGCTTCGACAAAAGCTCGAGATGGAAGAAAGAAAGAGAGTACTCGCTTTCTTATATCCGGTTCAAGAAGCTGCGAAGAGTTGGTTGCTTTTAACGAATCAAGAAACAACATGCATGTGTTTCCAGTGTCCGGATCATGATTCTCCCCAAAATTGCAAAAGATCAACAAAGTCCAGTGGCTCCTGAGGAAATTAGAAAAACAATAGACTTACAAAACCGTTGCATTCCAAATACCATTTCAAAAACTTTATAAACGGCGAAACTAACTTACCAGCAGACGATAGGAAGAAAAACATATTTCTTTGAGAAGATCTGCTTCGCCTTAATGGATTCGAACACGCTATTTCTAATTCTCTGGTTGTCGCTTTTGTACATACTGAACCATAGACAATCTATGTACACAAAAGAATTCTTTTTCTCGTCCGAGAAGCCTCTCCACATATCCCTATTAGCAGTATTCAAACATTGTAAGTAAAAGAACCGCAAATTCTTTCGTTCGAGTAAAAAAAAAAAGAGATACTGCTTACTCTAGGTAATCTACAAATGTGTTGGATTTCAGTTTTTTGCTTAGCTTAGAGGCTAAATACTTGCACTTGATTCTTCTTAACGACCTGTGACGGCGAGTGCATTCGTCATAGAAACAAGGAGCATTCGATTTGAGTACCTCAAACTCCTTTTCGGTTGGTTTCTGTTTCGTGCCACCACGCGTAATCATAGCAGCCATATGCTTCCAACAAGATCTGTGGTTTGCAAATTCATCTTCCTCACAGTCTGTAACAAAAATGCACCAATTTCAAAAGTCAGAACTAAAAGTATTTACTTTCCAAGAACCATATATATATGCATTGTGATCACATGATATCTCAAAGCTTCAACAAAAGTTTACACCATAGTTGATACAATGATCCATACTAGTTAAACATTTTAAATTCTCAAGAGAATGTTTCCTAAGCAAGATTAATGATAATTAGACTCAGGCAACTCCTAAACTCCAATTTAGTAGCCATTACTACAGAGAAATTTCAAACATACACACATGTAATAGTAGTAAGCATCAGGACCCAACACTGAAGCAGTCTGTCTCATTTGGAAAATACCAGGAAAAAAAAAAAAAAAACTCCGAATTTTCTTGCATCTCCAAAACCCTAATCCCCAAATTGCCCATACCGAGAAACCCAAAAAAAAAAAAAAAAACTAAAACGAAAAAAAAGCGAGAAGAAAATCGAGATTGAGAGAAGGAATCACCATGAATTATGGTAACAGGTGCAGGAACAGTGACGGATTTAGTATTATTTTTGACACGGTTACTTCTTCTTCTCGACATTGAAATCAAAAAGAGCTCGCGCACTATATTTTCTTCTAAATTCCTCTGCTTCACTTTTATTTGGTTGTCAGGAAACGAAAAGGCTTTCTTTTGGCCGTTGATTTTGCTTTGTTATAGTCAATGATTCAACGCTTTGGTACTATAAACTCTTTAATGTTTTGTCTTGATCTTTATTAAGAAAATATTCCTGGTGGGTCGTTTTTTGGCAAATATAGAATACTTTCTAATGATATGTTTTCCCCTGAGAACATAAGTACTCATGAATCACAGTCAATTGCTAACAATATCTTTCTGTTGGTTTTGATTGAATGAATAATAGATGATTTTGTAATCTCCCTATTGTTAGCCAAAACAAAATCTTAATACTATCTCATTTGTTTCTTCCAACAACCCAAACATAAGACATATTGTTTGAAGAGGTTAATGAAAACGTAATTAATGACTAAACAGTAAAGACGATTTGGGCCGATATTTAGATTTGGGCTTTGAAGGAAAGTGAATTTCCCGCTCTTTCTTGTGGAATTTAGGCGCCGAAACAAAAACCATTAATAATTTCTTTGTTGTCTCTTTTAGAATTTTCAATTCAACCAAGACTTATCGATTCAATTTCAGTCAAGCAGCGAATCGAAATCCAAATCGTCGACATGTTCGGGAGACTAAGACCGCCGCCATCTTCGCCGGAGAGTCTAGAGAGATATCCGGCGAAGATCATCAAAGACGATCCTCTCTCCGTCTACGGTAACTACTTTCACACTCTTTCCTATTTCTGAGTGAGTATTGTAAATCTTGATATTCGTAATGGTTTTGTTTTGATAGAGTCAACACTGCTGAAGCTGAAGCAAGGGTCAAGACTAGACACTTCATCAGAAACAGAAGGTGTGAATCTGTCATTATCATCAAACTCTGTTCAAGAAACGTCTCATGTGTCTTCTGATGAAATGGCTATTGACTCTGAGTTAACGAACAAGAATCCATCAGTGTTATCCATGTTTTCTAAGTACAAGAAAGCACGAGACTCGACACAGACTTAAGAACCATGATTGGTTAAGATTATATATATATATATGTTGGTAGTGTACAATTTAGCTAGACAATTATGTTTGTAGGTTTCTACAAGAAACAATGTGATTGTTGTTGAATACTTTATATACTCTCACTAGTCTTGATAAAGGAAATCTGTTAATGTTCAATACATGAGTGTTGATCAAGAGTCAGAAAGGTGACATTTACATTGCCGCCAAAATCAAGAACAAAAAGGATGAAAATTTCGACCATTTCTCCAACAACTTACTCATAGCCATGAAGCCAAAGCCGAATCCCGTTCTTCGTTTCTGAGGATCGAAAGAAAGCTTCCTCACAGAAGCAACACCAACACCTTCCCAAGATAAAGAAAACATCAGAAGCAGTTATTTAGCCTTGAAAATCAGGAAATATATATTAAAAAAAAATGAATTGACTTGTAGCCGTACCATACAAGGAAGTGATGTACTCAATTATCAGTTTAGGAAAGAATGGTTTGGCACCAAGATCCTTGTGATGTTCCTGGAAACCGAAAGCTCATAGATATACTGTGTCAATCAAATCCAAAGCACTTGCTATTCTCTTGTTAAGATTACTCCACCAATTCAATGAAACTCCAACCATGCTCTTGGTAAGATAAATTACAATCAAGTTTGAAGATTTATAATCAACCGTGTTGACTATTGAATACTAATAATGCTAAGATGGAGACAAATTAGTTACTGCAGTATCAATATCAATATCAAAATACTTGGAACTCAAAGGTCTTGAGTAGAAACCTGAACAATGTCAATTATATATTGGGCCTATGTCGTGACCTAGCCTTTTTTTGCTTTTTTTTTGCTTGTGTACATGCATTTAAAATCATTTCTCACTAGTCAGACTTTTCGTCGTCTTTTCTTCTCCAAATTATAAAATGCATTTAAAATCATTTCTCACTACTCAGACTTTTGGTCTTCTTTCTTCTCCGGAATCGTTTTGAAGCTGAATAGTCATTTCTAACCTTTTTGTCGGATTCATAATCCCAGGGATTTGTACCAAACTTGTGTCTCTATCAACGACAATGGAACACCAATGGTATGTTTCACTGTTTCATTTTATGTTTTGCTCTGATTCCCTTTCTATGGTTTTACTTGAACCCTGGCTAAAACTCTCTATATCTTTTGGTTATTTTTCTTTTTGTATATTATTATGTATAGCAAAATCGGTGGTGAAAGTTTGAGAAATGGAAATGCTGTGAATGAAGACAGAATCAGTAAGTTGCCTCAGGATTTGCTTGTGAAGATATTATCTTCAGTTCCGGCAGAGAATGTCATAGCCACGAGTGTTTTGTCTAAACGTTGGAGATCTCTTTGGATGCTGGTGCCAAATCTCAAGTTTGATTCAGACGATACAAGTTCAGAGAGTGTCTACAGGACTCTGATTTTATATAAAGCTCCATTTCTGGAGAGATTGCATTTGACAATTGGAGATGAGTGGGATGAGGTGGAGATTGCAGTATTGATCGGTATGGCATTTGCGCGCAATGTGCGTAAATTGGTACTGAATCTATTTCGGAAGGAAGACGAGCCAGTCACATTTCCGACTGTTATATTTAGCTGTAACGATACACTTGAGATGTTGAAGCTCGATGGTTACATTCTTTTAGACTTTCCTCTCCGGGTTTGCTTGAAATCTCTTAGAAAGCTGCACCTTCACTATGTTGAATTCGAAGACGAAGAGTCGTGTTTGCAACCTTTTATGTGGCTGCCCTAGTCTTCAAGATTTGTTCGTGTTTCGACGAAGCCTTATCGAGTTGACAACTTTCACTATTGCGGTGCCATCATTACAGAGACTAACCATAGAAGAATCCTCACATGGAGTAGGTGATAAATGCCCCTTCTTTGAAATACTTGAACATTGAAGGATTTGTTGGTCTTGACAATTGTCTAATTGAGCATGCGCCAGAGCTGTTAGAGGCCAAAGTCCAACGTGCTTATAATATAACTAATGAGAACATTCTGGCATCTCTAACTTCAGCCAAACGTCTTACCTTATCATCCATAGAGGTAAATTTATGATTTTCAAATACTCGCAGTGGTTTTTATTCCTGCAATTGCGCTAACATTGTATTTTTGTACTAATGTTTACCTCATGCACAGATTAAGTTTCCTACTGGTAGTATCTTTTATCACCTGGAATCTTTGGAGCTATCTACAGAATACGAAATGTGGTTGAATCTAGTTTCGTTCATGCTTGCTAGTTCTCCTAAATTGCAGATCCTCAAGCTCATCGACGTAAGCATTTTCATCAGTTTTTTTTTATTTACTTCCAGAGCTATACTTTCAGGTATTTTCATGATCTCATATCATATGAATTGCATTGATCTCAGCCATGGTATAGTAAAAATGAGTTTCCGGTGAGCCAGAGATGGATCCAACCGAAATGTTTGTTGTTCCATCTTGAAACATTCGTGTGGAAAAGGTACGAATGGCCACGAGAAGATGAAAAAGAAGTGGCCACATACATCCTAAAGAACGCAAGACGGTTGAAGAAAGCAACTCTCTCCACAAAACCCATCAAATCTACAGAGCTCGAAAAGTTGGAAAAGAGACGTGAGATGCTCAATGAGTTGTCTAGTGTGGTCCCGGCTTCTGTTTCATGTCACCTCGAGTGTGATGGTGTGAGCGATGCTTACAGTTCATGTCAACTCGTGTGCGAGTCCAAGTGATCTCTTGAACTTTTACCAAGCTGTTTTGGCCATTGGGAAATGGCATATGCTCAAGTTTTATGTATTTTGTCGCACCATAAACTAAATGTTTAAGCAATTCTATCTCCAATTAATTTTCTTAAATGTTTTCAGAATATGTCCTTTCAAGTTCTTATTGAATCCAGGAGGATACCGCATCGTGATTTTTACAAGTTCTTAATCATGCAACATTAGTTTCATGGAGCACCAACAAACACTGCATCATGTATGTCTACATTAGAGCCTCTATGAATTAATAATTCGATAAATGAATAAATGTTTCTTAGAAGTAAAGTAAGATAGATATCGTTATAAGAAAATAGCTAGGCAAAAGAAATGAATCAATATGGACCATCTCCTAGGCCGTGCGTTTTCATTATAATTCTTAGCCGTTGTTGTTTCTCAAATTCATCACCTGCTAGATTTTTATAGCTAATTTGATTTACATACACAATGGGATAACATTCAAAATTTGTAATGGAGCAAAACACAAAATTAATAAGTAGGCTTTTGTTCAAGTAGGACATGAAAGTAAATGAATGAAACAAAACAAAGAAAGTATGGTAAAAATCAATCACCACTTTCGAGTTGCACTAAGCTTGGAACATATGAAGGAGAACACACAAGGGGAACACAATAGATGTGAGACGTATTTCCAAAAATGTTAGGTTTCGCGATATTTGTTGCGTGTCCGATATACACAAAGTCGAAGTATCCATCTTGTCCAATGATATAAGCTGTTTGGTAGCTACATGACCCGTTTGGCGTACCCCTGTCTAGATCGAAAACCACAACGACTTTCTTCTCCTCGTCAACGAAAAAACTCGCAGCTTCACGATCAAACGTAAAACCAGTAAGCGGAACCATATCAACTTTCAAAAACATACTCCATGACACCGCATTGGGATCAATCTCATTTGTAACCCAAACCTCTAGTACCCGACTACCATCCCATGTTTGTAATAACGCAGCGAGCTTCTCATCTCTAACACAAGACAAAGTCACAGTCTCGTCGAAATAAGAGTGAAAAGGTAGAGGAAGACGCGGTCCAAATCTCTCGGAGGTAAAATCAAAGCAGAGTAAAAAATCTTTAGTCTCGTTTGTAGATTCTATAGGATCATCATCTCCAACTCCTTCCGGAATCACTAATCTCTGTTTAGCAAAAAAGTAAACATTCCCTTTGAGAGTCGCGCCGCGTTGATAAAACTCGATATCCCAGTCTGGAGTGACTTCAAGATCCCTCCATGAGTTATACCCAAAATCGTAGATTTCGTACTCAATAACGTGATATAATTTCGCCACAAACCTCAAGATTTTGTGGTTGAAACTGTTCTTATCATAACCAAGAGCATATACGTCTAATCTATGGAAACTTGTTCTAGGTTTGATCAATCTTGTTTGTGCCAAATAAGGATTCCACACGACGAGACTCGACTTGTCATTGGTGACGCATAGCAATAAGCCGTGACAGTGAAAGATTTTTGATATCTCGAATTGGTTAAGTATACTTACTTGATTTATAGATGGATCTTCTTCTTCGTCACGAAGATTGTATCGCAAGGAACAAACCCTAAAATCCATCATCATGAATCCCACAAATTGGTTATTACTTGGTTTACCAAAGATCCGATTTTTCGATAAGTCGTACCATTTCTTGCAAGTAGATCGCACCAATCTAAGAGATTCCACTGGAATTTTAGAGAGTATTTCCTCTACCAAACTCTCCGGTAGATCGGAGATCGTCATCGTCGTCGCTCGTCGCCTCATTGTTTCTTCGCTTTACGTGATCAAAACGTTTCACACATCGCGTAATATTTATTTATCAAGTTAGTTTGGGTCTACCTGATTAATCAAAAGTTTTGTGGTCAAAATGGAATGTTATGGCTTGGGAAAAGGCTTTTACGGAGGACAATCCTCTGCCTACTATGGACATGGCACATACTTGGGCGCCCCCACACTTTGCGGGTTTAAAATGTTATACGGATGGATCATGGAAAGATACTGATTTTGCATCTGATATTGCTTGGTTCGCTTTTCACAACAAAGATACGGTGGATCTGATGAGTGCTCTTAACACGAGACGCAGTTTATCTCCTCTACATTCAGAAGTTGAAGCACTAGTTTGGGCTATGCAATGCATGCTCCATAACCAGAAGACGGAAGTAGCTTTCACAACAAACTATTCTGACTTGGTGAAGATGGTGTCTACACCAATGGAGTGGCCGGCGTTTGCGGTAAAGCTAGAAGAATTTTAGAAGTTGAAGACGAGATTTCACTACTTTTCTGTGTCCCTTATTCCGCGTACACATAATTTACGAGCTGACAAGCTGGCGAATTGTGCGCGTGTAGTTGATCGTAATGTTTCTTTTGTAAGCTATTAACCACCAAATTAGGTAACCGGTTGGTGGTAAAAGGGTCTTATGTTGTTGACAAAAAAAAAATGGAATGTTTTGATAAACATGGGGTTGATTTGTAATAACTAAATTTTCCTTCTTCTTCTGACTATCCAGATGAGGATACATTATCAGAGAGTGTCTACATGACTCTGATTTTACATAAAGCTCCATTTCTCGAAAGTTTGCATTTGAGAATTGGAGATAAGTGGGACCACCAGACGAGAGAACGAGGTAAATATTTATAATGGACAAGTGTAAGATATAAGAGACAAGTGATGTTTTA
This sequence comes from Draba incana, assembly GCA_963576765.1. Taxonomy (NCBI): domain Eukaryota; kingdom Viridiplantae; phylum Streptophyta; class Magnoliopsida; order Brassicales; family Brassicaceae; genus Draba; species Draba incana. The sequence goes on from OY755217.1 coordinate 11,528,388, forward strand.
TGGATCAATGTTTCACATTTGTCATGTATGTATTCATCTCTACCTTGATGGATGGTTGAGATTCATTTGAAAGAAAACACTAAAGAGGAATTAGGTCTTTTCTCCACTACAAATACTTGCCTTTAGTCCATCATAAAGTAAGACTTAAGAGCACAACATCTTATGAAATTTTATGGATAAAGGGAGAAACCTAATCTCCTATCCAAAGATCAAGCTTTGATCTTTCCATTCAAGAAACCGTGAAGAAACTTCACCGCTACGAGGTATTCTGCTAAACCTCTTTTAATTATATTATGTGATTAAAATAGATGTTTAAAGATCTTAGGGTTCGTAAAATTATGATTACATGTATATTATTCTTGCATATGTTGATTTAACTTACACTTGACTCTTGTCTAATTGAGAATGCGCCAGAGCTGTTAGAGGCGAAAGTCGTTGATGCTTTTAATATAACTAATGAGAACATTCTGGCATCTCTAACTTTAGCCAAACGTATTTCCTTATCATCCATAGAGGTAAATTTATGATTTTCAAATTCTTGCAGCGGGTTTTTTTCTATGTAATTGCGCTAACTTTGTTTTTTCTTGTACTAATGTTTACCTCATGCACATATTAAGTTCCTATTGGTATAGTATAATGAAATGTGGTTGAATCTACTTTCGTTCATGCTCGATAATGCTCCTAAATTGCAGATCCTTGAGCTCATCGACGTAAGCATTTTCATTAGTTTTATTTATTTATTTCAATGCTACACTTTCAGGTATTTTGATGATCGCATATCATTTTAATTGCATTGATCTCAGCCATATCGGTATAGTAATAAAGATTATTCGTTGAGCCAGAAATGGATCCAACCAAAATGTGTACCAGAATGTTTGTTGCTCCATCTTGAGACATTTGTGTGGACAAAATACGAATGGCAACGAGAAGATGGGAAAGAAGTGGCTACGTACATCCTAAAAAACGCAAGACAGTTAAAGAAAGAAACTCTCTCCACAAAACCCATCGAACCAAATGACCTCGAAAAGTTGGAAAAGAGACGTGAGATTATGCTCAACGAGTTGGCTAGTGTTGTCAGGGCTTCAAATTCATGTGACCTTGTGTTCGAATCCAAATGATCTCTTGTACCGAGTGGTCATCAGGCAATGTCAAATTATCAACTTCAGCTATCAATTAAATGCCAGATCTTGGTGACATTTTGAGGTGTATGTATGAGCATCTGCACAAGTTCTAGGTAATTTGTCGCAGCAGGAACAAAAATGTTTAAGAAATTATATCTCCAAATAATTTTTTTAAAATGTTTTGAAATACAAGTGCCCTTTTTGTATACTATACTATCAAACTGTTCTTTGAGAAAACGAGCTACGAAGTTTTGAATCAAAGGAACTCATTGCGCTAAATCTCAAGCACCCATCACATTAAAGACATATGTATCAATCAAATAGTCAGAAGCAAGCTTTGCATCTTTGGAGGTCTCCCCAAGTACTGCAGCAGGAAAAGCCGAATGATCTTTATTAGGTGATACATAGCAAAACACAAAATTAATAAAAGTAGACTTTTGTTCAAGTAGGACATGAAAGTAAATGAATGAAACAAAACAAAGAAAGTATGGTAAAATCAATCACCACTTTCAAGTTGCACTAGGCTTGGAACATATGAAGAAGAGCACACAAGTGGGACACAATATCCGGGAAAATTATTTCCAAAAATGTTACGTATATTCGTTGCTTCTGCGATATACACAGGGTTGAAGTATCCATCTTGTCCAATGATGTAAGCTGTTTGGTAGCGACATGTATCGTTCGGACGAGGTCTGTCTAGATCGAAAACCACAACGACTTTCTTCTCCTCGTCAATGAAAAAACTCCCGGCTTTAAGATCAAACGTTAAATAAGTGATCGGAACCTTATTAACTTTTAAAAACATGCTCCACGACACCGCATTGGGATCAATCTTATCCGTAACCCAAACCTCTAGTACCTGACTACCATCCCGTGTTTGTAATAACACGGCGAGCTTCTCATCTCTAACACTCGATAAAGTCACAGTCTTGTAGAAATATGAGTGAAAAGGTAGAGGAAGACGTGGTCCAAATCTCTCAGATGTAAAATCGAAGTAGAGTAGAAAATCTTCAACATCTCCAACTCCTTCCGGAACCACTACTCTCTGCTTAGCGAAAAAGTAAGTATTCCCCTTGAGAGTCGCACCGCGTTGATAATACTCAATCTTCCAGTCTGTAGTGACTTCAAGAACCCTCCATGATTTAGACCCAAAATCGTAGATTTCGTACTCCACAGAGGTGCTAGTGTTACGATCCACAAACCTCAAGATCTTGTGGTTATGGTTCTTGTCGTCATAACCGAGAGCATATACGTCTAATCTATGGAAACTTGTTCTAGGTTTGATCAATCTTGTTTGACCTAAATAAGGATTCTACACCACGAGACTCGACTTGTCCTTGGTAACGCATAGCAATAAGCCGTGACAGTGAAAGATTTTCGATATCTCGAATTGGTTAAGTGCACTTACTTGATTTATAGATGGATCTTCTTCTTCATCTTCGTTGCGAAGATCGTACCGCAAGGAACAAACCCTAAAATCCTTCATCATGAACCCTATAAATTGTTTATAACTCGGCTTACCAAAAATCAGGGTTATCGATAAATCGTTCCAATTTTTGCATGTAGATCGCACCAATCTAAGAGATTCCACTGGAATTTAAGAGAGTATCTCGTCTACCATATTCTCCGGTAGATCGGACATCTTCGTCTTCGCTCGCCGTCTCAGCTTCGCTTTACGTGATCAAAACGTTTCAGACGTCGCGTACGTTTGGGTCCACGTGATCAATTAAAAGTTGTTGGGGTCAAATTGAAATATATTAATAAATATGGGGTTCGCCCATAATAACTTCAAATGGAAAATGGCTTTAGCTTATCCACACTCTCTTCTCTTCACTCTCTAAAACCCTGAAGAAGGCGAATGATGCAGATTTGCCAAGCCAAGCTTAATTTCACCTTCCCTAATTCTTCTACAAACCCTAATTTCTGCAAACCCAAATCTCTCGCCGCCGGAATTCAGCAACCTCGTCGTCTTTCCTTGCCGCCGTGTCGTGGTTTCACCTCCGATGAGTTCCCCGTCGACGAGACCTTCCTGGAGAAATTCGGACCCAAGGACAAAGATACAGAGGACGAAGCACGTCGACGTAACTGGATCGAGCGTGGATGGGCTCCATGGGAAGAGATTCTCACACCGGAAGCCGATTTCGCGCGTAAATCGCTTAACGAAGGCGAGGAAGTTCCGTTACAGTCACCGGAAGCGATCGAGGCGTTTCGGATGTTGAGACCGTCGTATCGGAAGAAGAAGATTAAGGAAATGGGGATTACGGAGGACGAATGGTATGCGAAGCAGTTCGAGATTAGAGGGGATAAACCGCCGCCTCTGGATACTCTGTGGGCTGGTCCGGTGGTGCTTAGACAAATTCCGCCGCGGGATTGGCCGCCGAGAGATTGGGAAGTTGATCGGAAGGAGTTGGAGTTTATAAGGGAAGCTCATAAGTTGATGGCGGAAAGGGTTTGGGTAGAGGATTTGGATAAGGATTTGAAGGAAGGAGAAGATGCTGCTGTTGATAATATGTGTTTGGAGAGGTTTAAGGTTTTCTTGAAACAATACAATGAATGGGTCGAAGCTAATAAAGATAGGCTTGAGGAAGAATCTTATAAGGTGAAACTTTTCGATTACAATCATTGTTATCAGCTTTAATGGTTTAGAGAATGATTATAATCTAGTTGATGTTTATATTTGTTCAGTATGATCAAGATTACTATCCGGGTAGAAGGAAAAGAGGGAAGGATTACGAAGAAGGGATGGTAAGAATTCGACTCGGGGTTTTGATGTTTTGTGTAGTTTGGTAGCTGATGTAATTATTGAAGTTAATTGCTTTATCTTTCTGTGCAGTATGAGCTTCCTTTTTACTATCCAGGGATGGTAAGAATCATATTCCTAGGTCTTGTTTATTGTAACTAATGGTCAGTTAGATGATTGGTTATGTGGGTAATGTCATAATGTCTATGCAGATTTGTGAAGGCACAGTTACCACTTTACATCTGTATCAGGGAGCTTTTATTGACATTGGAGGTGTTCATGAAGGGTATGTCTATGTGCTACTACTTTGTAAATATAGTTAAAATTTACCTTGATTGTGTTACTGAGGGGTGTATAATCTGGAAATGTTGTCTCTTGTCAATGAAACAAGTTTCCAAATGTTGTCTCTTTGTGAAAGTTTCCAGTTCATGTGTTTATTGGTTTGCAGATGGGTTCCTATAAAAGGTAATGACTGGTTTTGGATCCGGCATTTCATTAAAGTTGGGATGCATGTTATCGTTGAGATCACGGTACTTCAGAGACAGAAATCTCTTTCACATTGATAAAGGCAGAATGGAAATGTTTCATGCTCATGTTTTTATTCGTTCTTTTTTCCCAGGCCAAAAGAGATCCATTCCGGTTTCGGTTTCCCTTAGAGTTGCGCTTCGTCCATCCTAATATAGATCACATGATGTACGCATTCCACACGTCTTTATTTCCCTTTCCATACCCACTAAACAGTTTTGGTTCATGTACGTGTGTTGGCTGATGGTTGTCTTCCAATCTTGCTTCAGCTTTAATAAATTTGACTTTCCACCAATATTCCATCGTGATGGGGATGATAATCCAGATGAGATACGAGTGAGTAGAATCCGTTCTTCAAATGTCAATTCATCTCTTGTTCTCTTGGAGTCTCTCCCTTTATCTTAATACATTGTTTGTGCAGCGAGATTGTGGAAGACCTCCTGAGCCTAGAAAGGAGGATCCCGGATCAAAGCCTGAGGAGGAAGGGCTGCTCTCTGATCACCCTTATGTTGACAAGGTATTTTCCCTTGAACTAAGTGTTGTTTATGAGTTTTCCGCTTTGTTCAATCATTAGCTTGATGAATATTACTATATTGGCTTTGTAATTTGTGTGACACCTTTAGCACATTCCTTTCCCGTTTGCAGTTGTGGCAGTTACATGTAGCTGAGCAAATGATTTTGGATGATTATGAAGCAAACCCTCAAAAATACAAAGGCAAAAAACTATCAGAATTATCTGATGACGAAGGCTTTGATGAACAAAAGGATATCGAGCATGGCGAAGCTTATTACAAGAAAACCAAATTGCCAAAAGTGACCCTGGTGAGAGTTTTTCAACTGCTATGTTGCTGAAACCATAACGTCTCAGTTATCTGAGTAAATGTTTTCTCTTTTTTTTTTTTTACAGAAAACCAGTGTCAAAGAACTTGATTTAGAGGCTGCCTTGGCAGAGCGCAAGGTTAAATTTCCCCTTAACTCCTGTTTTATCTCCAGCTATTCACATTTTAACTCCGTTACCGGCATAAACTTGACTGTTTTCGTTAGTTTACCTTTCTCTGTCTCGGTAAAACCGGTTATCCTTGTATTTTTTGCTTAAGCTCTTTGCAATGCAACTGTGAGATTCACATCGTTGTATGAATCTTTATACGGACAGTGGTTAAATCTCTCCATTATCTATTGCAGTACCACAATAAACTAATGATGGAAGCTAAATCAAGGGGAGAAGGATACAAAATCGATAAGCTAAGAAGAAATATAGAAATGGACGAGTATGATTTCTTACACTGGCGCCGATCTTTGGAGGAAAGAGAAGCATTGCTCAGAGATATCAGCTCGTAAGTAAAAAATTCGCGACACGATCAAAGCTGATAAGTGAAAGATTTATGTTGGTGTTAATGTTTTAAGATTGATGTTGCAGTCGTCAAGCGCTTGGTTTACCATTAGAGGAACCAGGGAGGTATAAGCCAGGAAGTTTCTTTGGCAAAGACCAGTACGATCCAACAAGCGCATTGTACCAGTATGACTACTGGGGAGAGCCAAAGAACTCAGAGATTAGCAAGCAAGAGAGAATGAAGGATGCACACAACAAATCCATTGTTGGGAAAGGCAATGTGTGGTACGATATGTCTTACGATGATGCCATTAAGCAGACAATGGAAAGAAAAAAAGATGCAGCTAACTCGGTGAATCAACAAGAAGAAGAAACAGAGTCCGATGAAGAAGACGATGACGATGAGTATGAGTTTGATGATTTTGACTATAGCATTCTGAGTGATGAGAGTAGTATCGGTTACTCGGAACAGCAACCTCTCGTTAACGGTACCCAAGTCTTCACTGATTGATGTTGTTTGAGGCTTGTTTTGAATTTTTGATTATTAGTTGAAGAAAACACTTGCTTAATAACATAATGGAAGTTTGGCATTATATAATAGAAAAGTGAAGGTGCATATGCAAATCATGCTTTTAATTTGCATTATGTGAAGGTGCAGATGCAATCATGCTTTTAATTTGCATTATGTGAAGGTGCAGATGCAATCATGCTCTTTTCGTTTTATGATTTGCACTATGCTTTTAATTTATTTTTATGTGATGTAATATATGTTTTAAAATTTTAGGAAATGTAATATACTGTATGTGTTTTATGAAATGTAGTATATTTATAATTTTTAATAAAATAAATTATACATAAACTAAAATAATTTCAAGTTTAGAGGTTCTTATCAATGGAGGGAAAAAAATTTGGAAAACTAAAATGGGGTTTCTTAGTTTATTTTAATATTAAAAGTTTTCGTCTTTGGATTTTAGAGACTCGGTGATTCGGGAGAAAGAAAAAGAGATGGTTTTTACTTTCATAAATTCTTATCCATTAGATCGAAATAACAAAACAATATGAGCCATTGGATTATACTAGGTACGGAACCCACGCGAAATTGCGTAAGAACTCGACTTGAATACAAATGTCTAGATTAAACTCTAATTTGTGAATGTAATTAATTTGGTTTTTGAAAGTTGACTGTAAAGTGTTGTTATTTGATCATCAATTAATTTCAAAATCATTAGTGATGTTTTTTAATTTACCATGAAAATTAATATTTTTATTTGCTAACTCTCGAAATTGGTCGTAATTTTGGAATTGAATATATTGTAGTTCAATTGAGATCATTGCTTCATCAATTGAATCAAACGTTGAGTAGTTGTTAAAACGATGGCTTGAAATTTTATAATTTCCAGATGCTTTCCAAACTTCAAAATCACTAATTAGTAAGATTCGACCCTCTACTAATAGATTTTTGAATTGTTGGATGTATTTATTATACATTATCCAACAATAGTATCATTCTACATAAATATAAGAGTTTAAATTATCAATATAGTGTTGACTTTAAAAAAAGAACCATTAAATTGAATTTGAGTATATAATTTTTAAAATACGACAAATATATAAAGACTAAATTTAAATTTAGTTCATTGCATACCTTCTCGTCTAACAGAACCTCGCTTTGGATTTTTTGCTTCCCAAACTCGAATAATTCTGGCTACAACTCTTTGTTGACATCTTTTCATTCGAATATTTTTGAAAAAAAAAACTGTAGTTAGGTAAGTTTTTTTGATTAAATTCTGCCATAGTATTTGTGTATATATTTATTAATAATATTCTAAGGGTCACCTTCGAGGAATCATAACTTTTTACATTATGGAAGTTACATTTGAAAAGGTACCTTTACAAATTATTATTTTCTTTCTTGCAATATATAGAACTTGCATTAGAAAATGCACCTCACTAATTATGAATATGTTTATTTTAAACAATTACAATTTTTCACATTATAAAGGTTATATATGAAAAGGTACGTTAACAATTAGTAAGACACATATATATAAGACGAAATAGTTTTTTCATGAAAGATCGCAACTATTCAAAAAAGTATTAAAACGGTTAATTACAAAAGACATCTTTGAAAAATAGAATATAGCGGTTTTCTAAATGAAAAGTTACATTTTAAAAATAACCATAAAACGGTTATCATTTTTCGCAATTCTTGACGACACAATGATAATGAACATATGCAATTTTAGAAAAGAACTACTAACAATTATTTTTACGAAAAATCTCAACCCTAATGAATCATAATGAAAAGGTCCAACCCTCCAAAATAACTACCCAACGGTTTGTTGTACGAAATTTGCAACTCAAATGATGTAGACGAATTTTTTAACGAGAAGTTCAACTAAAATGATTAAAAGTAACCATAAAACGGTTATTTTATTTGCACCTCTTGACAAAACAGTCATAATGAAAAGACGCAATTTTACAAATCAATTACTAAACAGTTAGTTTTACAAAAAGTCACAACCCAAATAAATCATAATGTAAAGACCCAACTCTTTAAAATAACTACAAAACGGTTTTTTCTGAAAAGTTGCAATCCAAATGTTCTAAACGGTTTTTTTTAATGTCAAGTTCATCTTAAATGATTAAAAGTAACAATAGAACGATTATTTATTCGCACCTCTTGACAAGAAAATCATAATGAAAAGACGCAACTTTATAAATCAACTATTAAACGTTTATTTTTACGAATAGTCGCAGCCCAAATGAAAAGACACCACCTTACTAAAAGTCACAACCAATATGAAAAGACATAACCTTACGAAAAGTTGCAACCCAAATGAAAAGACACAACTCTTAGAAATAAATATTATAAATAAACTGAAAGAACCTTAAAAAAAAATCATTTGTTTGGGTTTGCTATTATATATAGATTTCATTTCTTGTAGAAAAGAAGATGATATCAGTAGTCCTGAAAAGTGGGTTTGTTACTAATATATTATCTATTTATGATATAGTATATACTATATAGTATGTGTGATGTTTTCTGAATGAATAAAGATAATAATAAATAAATTGACGTTTTGTAATTGCCATTCCCCTCCAACGGCCTCTATATATAAAGGGGACAACACCACAATGAAGGCTCTCTTTCAGTCTTGATAACTAATTGAATCGTCACCAAAAAAGCTACACGAACTAACAGAAAAATCTCATGAGTCGATTACGAATAGCCATGACGAGTCTAGAATTGATCGTCGGATCTGTGGTGAGCTTCACGTCTAAGCGGACCGGAGAGTTCTTCGAGGGAACGATTTTCTTTTATCGTGCAGATAATGCTAATATCGGGATCGATTGCGGTAAGTTCTCTTTGAAGAATCTTTTGACTTACGGCGAATAGAGTTGTGGATTCTCCAGAAATTGTTTGGTTTCTTGGAATTTTTTTGTTAGCGGATTTTTATTTCTGTATGAGCGACTTTATATATGTTGTAGTAAAAGAAGGTTGAGGGTGTTTCTGCTCATTTACTAAGTTGGAGGTATTAAAAAGTAGTATCTGAAGGAATTAAGAAGTATCGTGGTAATTTCGTGAATAAGAAAGAAGTATGAGGACTAAAGTGCAAAGGATGGAGTGTATTTGCGTCGGAGCGACTGTTAGCTCATTTATGATTTTTACAACTTGAAAAACATACTCTCTCTCTATTTTCTCTCTTTCCTTTCTGGGTTGTAACAAAGTTTTGATCCATCTTACTGATTCGTTTCTCCATCTCGGAGGAATCGGTGTTTGGACTTCGGGTTGTTGTTTTCGGAATGGCGAACCGATTATCTATAAAACGTACTTTTCAGTTTATTTTTCCGATTACAATTCCGATATTAAAGGTATCAGAGTTGAGTCGAGAATCGGACATGGTGGAAACTTGTTCGCAGGCGTCATTGAGTGAAGTGGTAGTCCAGACAGATGAAAATCTTAGCTCGAAGTTGGAGCAGATGATGAAAGCTCAACTCGAAGGAGCTTTGGCGGAGCAAAACGATCGGATGGTGAGAGGTTTCAGTGATATTGGGAAAAATATAGCGGAGTAATTTGATACGGTTCAATCGCTTTAAACGAATCGATCATCTACGACGGTATGTTCTTCTAGCACTACAAGAATTAAGTAACATAGCCACATATTTTGTGACAACAAAATTTTGTAGCAAAAATTACTCACAAATGGATACAACTTTGTGACTAATTTATGAAATAAATTAATTGTAGCAAATTCATAACTATTTGTGGATAATTTGTTACAAACTAGCCACATAATTAATATTGTAGCACTTTTCATACAAATTGTAACGATATATTAGTGGGTTATTTACACATTAGTAGAAATGTGTAACAAGAGGTACAATTTTGCTTCAAAAATTGTGTGGGAAATAGTTAAAAATTAGCAACAACACATATTTGTAGAAAAATGTAACACAACATACAATTTGTTTCAAAAGTGGGGTGGAAAATGGCAACAAATTAGCTAAAAATTAATTGTTGAAGCTAGCTTGTTACAACTAATTACAATAAAAATGTCACGTTATTCAAATCTAAGTTAAAACATATTTGTAACAAAATTAGAAAATTTATAAGATAAACCCAAAACTTAAATGAATTTGTATGCATATTTGGAATCTAAGTTAAAAAATTATAACAAAATTTAAAATTCAATAGATAATCCTAAATTTTAAACCAAATGAATTAGTTAACCATTAACATTAAATGGGGCAAAAATAATCACAATAAGTTAATTTGCGAAGGAAAAAACAAAATGAAAGTCAACATTAAATAACAATAAGCTTCGTTTTTTTTTTTTTGTCATCAATAAGCTTCGTTTCTAACTATTATGTATGCGAGTAATTTTTGTAATAGCTATTTAAAAACATAAAACAAATCCCACATATTTTGATAAAAAAAAAAATTAAACAACAATTAACCACAAATTTAATCTGTGACAAAAAAAAAAGAAAGATGAAAGCCCTAATTTATTTTTTGTTTGGTTTTCTTAGCAGCCGCCTCTTTCTCTCCTCACTCCTATTATCAATCTCTCCGTCTCTTTCTTTCCCTTCTATGACGGCGAAAGACACAGTGCTCTTTCTCTGTTGGCAACAAAATCGATGCAATTCCGATTGCTCAGCACGTTTTGGCGATTTCCCTTGTCACCATCCCTCCTTGCTTCTGTGAGAGGTCGCGGATGGCCATAGCTTCTTCTTTGATTTTGCAACAGCCATAGATTCCGGTGAGCGTCTCTGCAAATTATCGGTGAGTTTATTGTCCCTGTTGTTCTCTGGTGGTTGCGAGAGCCATAAACCCTAATCCTCTTTGCCTTTCTGATAGTGAAACCCTAGATGCGATTACGATATGCATCTGGCGACGATTTTTCTGTCACCGATTCTCCACGAAGCTCAAGTATGTTGGACTCTCAACCTATCTCTTTATTGTGGTTAATTTTCTTTTGAGATTTTAAGTTTGTGAAATCCTAAAAAATTGAGACTTGTTCATTTCGCAGAACAACTTCTTGGATGAACAAACCATTGTTCTTCCGTTGCTTTAGTGATTACACGTAACCCTCTTCGCCTTATGGATTTTTCCCATGAATCTCCTCTTGAGATCTCCCAAGGTGGTCCCGACTGGCGCCTATATCATTGTTCTGATTATGACGTGGTCCTGATGGCCTTACATACCGGGTTCACGTTATCCCATCGTTAAGGGTGTGGCAGCAACGCGAATCGAACCGCATGCATCATATTGGGATTACCCCCTCAAGTACCACATACCCAACCCACGTTGGTTATCCGCATCAACCTTCCCCAGAGCAATATGCTTCTTTAATGTATATCACACATTCTACCAAGAAAATGGTCGGAATGATGCCAACTGCTATTTCCAGAATTAGGATTGATAATCCTTTTCGATCCCAGTAAGTTTTCTACTTTTCTTTAACTACCAATTTCTCTGTTATTGACTTATAGTTTTTTTGTTTTTTTGTTTTTTTTCAGGCCATGACTCCTGCAAGTACGTGTACAAGCAAGATTCTACTTTCTCCGCCATTCCATTGTTATCTTCTTTATATCTTCTTCTTCTTCTTATTTTACTTCTTCTTCGTTATTGTTTCTGTCTGATAATTATTAACTTATTACGATTCTGTCAAACTGTTATATTTATTATAAATTTAAACAAGAACAAACAACTAATTGAAAATATAAAAAATTGAGCAAAACATAATCAGAATATAAGCAAAATATAAGCAAACAACAAATTATAGAAACTATTAGTTTAATTTGAAACATTGAAATCAAATGATTTTAACCCTTAAATAAACCAAAGATTGTGATACTAAAAGAGATTTTTAAAAAAACTAATTTATAATGATGGTTCTAAACTTTGACGGTCATACAACATTTTCAGAGAGATAACCGAATATATAAGGTTATCAACCGAATAGCATTTTTGTTATTTGTAAGTTCACAACCAGCCGGTTACCAACTACTCACTTGAGTAACCGGTTGGTGGTAAAAGAGTTTTATGTTGTTGACAAAAAAAAAATTGCTACGTAAAATTGAAAATGCATGTCGACAAATTTAGGTAAAAGTGTAAAAACTAGTCAAAGAAAATATATTTACGTTCGCATTCAATAAATCCGGTCAAGTAAAACCTAACACATTTTCATAAGAGTATGATTTGAATCAACGTAAGTAGGAATTTTATTTATTAAATTACTATAGGGTATTAGATTGGCTCCAAATATGTAACCAAATTGTCACTTAAATTTGACAACATCATAAAACCTATAACTGTTTCATCTATAATTACTGGTCTTAGCTATGTGTAAATTATGGTACTAAATCTTTAAAATATCTCAAGCGTCGAAGAAATTAACTCTACATGTAAGGAAAACAATGTTATGTCTATACCTACAAAAAGAAATGGCCTCAAAGACAACTAGCCTCTTATCTTCAGATCTTTGTTTTTTTCTTCTTCTTCTCCAAGCTTTGATTTTGTGAAAGAACCCAAATCGATAATGTAGATTCTGTACGAAAAGCAGAATCAAGAACAAAGATCCAAGACGAGTAAGAATCAGTAGCAGAACGATTATGGCGACGAGAACAAACGTACATGAACAACAAGCTAGAGGTTTGTTCTTCGCGTCTCTTCTTTTCTGGGTTCTCGTTGTTAATCCCGTTCTTAATTCTATGAAATCGATTCGATTCTTACTGGTCTTTGTTTAATTTGAAACGATTATCGTGTAAAATCTTCGCTTTTGTTGAATTTGGTCGATTTCAATTTTGGGTTTTGGCTTGATTTGATTCATTTGACTCGCCTGGGTTTCTGGGTTCTCGCTGATAATACCGTTCTTAATACTATGAAATCGATTCGATCTTTACTGGGTTTTGTCAGATTTGAAATAATTATCGTGTAAAAATCTTCGCTTTTGTTGAATAATTGAATTGGGTCGATTTCAGTTCTGGATTTTCATTTGATTTGATTCGCTTGACTCGTGTGCCCTAACTCGTTCCCGATTTGAGTTTGAATTAAAGATTGGATCTTGATGGGTTTTTTTTTATTGATGTGAATCAGGTGTTCCCGTCGTTGAAGGATTAAAGATGCAGAACAAAAACGGTGGTGCAGTGAAGAATCGTCGTGCTTTAGGTGACATCGGAAACCTAGTTGCAATTCCTGGAGTTCAAGGAGGCAAACCCCAACCTTCAATTAAGTTTCAGTCAGTCTTCTTTCTAGGTAAAGTCTCGTCATTTAATAATCCAACTTTTTCTAGGGGTTTGTTTCGCCTCTTTGTGTGCTTGTGTATAAAATTGTTAGCTAATTGGTTTAGAGTATGTTTAGAGTATGTTTTGCGAAGAAGAAGTTGATGAAGAAGATGCTCCACGTACACACCGATCAAGTCAACAATCCAAACGAACAAGACATAGCACTCGGCTTAGGCACTGGCCCAAGCACCGCACGAGCCACCGCAACCTAGCTTCCATTTCTAAACCCTTTAAAAACTTGGTCTTATTTGAAAACAATGTCAACATTATTTTGTTTTGTCAACTTTCTTTTGTTTTTAGATTCATGTTTGAATGCCTTTATGTTTATTTTGGATTAATGTTTCAATTAGCTTCCATTTCTGTTTAATTTTGTACAGTGTCAATTCTCAAATCTGGTTCAAAAACAAAATATTGTGAATATATAAAAGGTCATATTTATTAATCTGTCACAAATTTGTGACACTTTTGTGATGAATTAAGAACAATAGAATCCTTTAAAAGCGTCACATATTCGTCGCAATTGTGACAAAGTTTACCGTCACAATAGTGTCGCTAATTTATAATGGAATATGAGAGTCACAATTTCGTTACAAATATATGACACTTTTTTATCGTCTCTAAACCGTCGCAGATATATGACGCTTCAGGTTCGTCTCTAAACCGTCGCAAATTTGTGACACTTTTTTATTCGTCTCTAAAGCGCCACAAATTTGTGACGAATGTGCGACGGTTTAGATTTGCAACGGTTTTTTAGCGACGCTTTTTTCGTCACAAAAAGTCGCAAATACTCGTTTTGTGACGCGTTTGGTCGTCACAGATTAACTGTTTTTTTGTAGTGATTTAGCAATACAAATGAATAAAAAAGCCATGTTTGTCATCTTGAAGATATATTAATAATGCGTAAGACAAAAATAAAGCAAACTCTAAAAATCAACCAATCTTTGCGAAATAGTGAAGATATATTCATTCTTTCATCCAATACCAAAAAAAAAGTATCATGCTTTACATTTTTTCAGAAAAATACCATTTACACATTAAATATAACCGTACAAAATACTATATTACACATTCAAATCTTACATGCACAAGTAGATAAAGCACACGCACAAAGGAATCATTATATATAATTATACATTGATTACTATACATAATCCTAATATATTAGTTTTACCGCCGCCTCCACCACTTCCACACCCCACTACAAGAAAACAGTTAATTTGTGATGGATTTTTGTGAGTTTTTTTCGTCACAAAAGATTGCGACGGAAGTAGGACGAAACTGTGACGGATTTGTGACGAAAATGAAAAACGTAACAAAAGCGTCGCAAATTTGTGACGATATAAAATCATTAAAAAAGCGTGGCAAATTTGAGACAGATTAGCGACGAAAACAAATTCGTTACAAATTTGCGACACTTTTGTGACAGACTTCTAACCCGTAACAAATTCGTGACAACGAAAAGGAGTCACAACTGCGTGACAAATGATGTCAGCAAAAAAAAGACAAAAGTGACTTATGTCGGTAACTAAAAGACAGAGGAGTTGAAAACGTGGTAAAAGAACTGTTCCTAATTGCGGTCTAACATACAAAAAGCGTGACAAATACGTGACAAAAGCGTCACAAATATGTGACGAACACGGAAGCGTTGCAAAAGCGTGACAAAGTTTTTTCCTATATAAATGGCAACCCTTTCACTCAATTTTCCACACAATTCTTCCTCTCTCATCTCTCATCTCTCATCTCTCATCTCTCTACAAACCGGATGAAAAAATATTAGAGGTGGAATAAAATTTAGAAAAAAAAAAAAAGGAAAAAAAAAGGAAAAAAAAAAAAGGAAAAAAAAATAATTGATAAAAAAATGTGGCCTACTTCAACGACAACCCGAGAATGGATGTATTACCGCCAAGATCCGCGAACGAAAAATTTGACAGACGAATTTTTGGTGGGTGTGGACCAGTTCTTGGCGTTTGCTAGTAACCAGGATTTCGCTCGACAATGTAGAAATGGTGAAACTCCTAAGACAACTAGAAGGGTTGCTTCTCATTTGCATAGTAGAGGGTTCATGCCAGGTTATTATGTTTGGACAGAACATGGGGAAGATGTAAATGTAGTTGGAACTGTAGGAACTAGTAGTCAATATGAGAATAATGATTTTAGTAGCGGGAATGTTGATGTTAGTTACAAGGGTGAGAATGTTTATGCTGGGATGGTTCATGATGCATTTCATGGTTATGCACCATTTAATAATTATTATGAAGAACATGATCAGAGCGGAAATGATCATGTTTATGAAGAGCCAACCCATGAAGCAAAACAATTCTACGACATGTAGAAGCTGCAAATACACCCCTTTATGAAGGTTGTCGTGAAGGTCATTCGCAGTTATCATTAGCTTCTCGGATGATGAACATCAAAGCAGATCATAATTCTTCTGAAACACAAATGGATTCTTGGGCGGATGCGTTTAAGGAGTATTTACCTGAGCCTAATCAGGCGCCTAGTTCATACTACGAGATGAAAACGCTAATACGAAAGCTAGGATTACCGATGAAGACATATGATGTCTGTGTAGATAATTGTATGCTTTTCTGGAAAGAAGACAATAATTTGGAGCATTGTAAGTTTTGTGGAAAGGATAGATATAAGGCTAGTACTGGGGGGCGAAAAAGAGTGACAGATAGTAAAATGTGGTATCTACCTATCGCTGATAGGTTGAAGAGATTGTATCAATCAGAGAAAACTGCAGCATCGATGGTAAGGAAGCTGATGCATTATTTCTTTGTATACTTCTGTAACTCGTTCAACAGATAACTAAATTTTCTTTCTCCTTTCTTCTGTAGCGGATGTACAACTGGGACCATGCGCTTACTCCATTGATCAGGGACAATTTCTTCAGGGTAGAGAAGAATCGGCTCAATGGAATTATTAGTCAAGCTAGGCACGGACCTGGAAAACCCTACTGGATCGGCGATGATCTTTGGAAAGGAATGTGCGCCTTTTGGGAGACTGCTGAGGCCATTGACAGGAGTACGACTGCTTCCAACTGCCGCAACTCCAATCGTGGCAGTTTAGGACTTGCAAAATACGTTGCGGGTCAGAAATCATTCCTGCGGATTCAACAACAGATGGTAATATCTCTATACTTCCTTTCATATCACTTACGTCATTGTAAACTTAACACTTCTGTTTATGTGTAGGAGCAAGAGTTAGGCCGAACAGTCTCATTTGGCAAAGTCTTCAAGCAAACACACACCAAATCAGATGGGAGCTTTGTTGACAACAAAGCTCAAGCAGTTTCTGAGGCTTATGAGAAGGAGATAGCTGAACTTATGGATGATGGAAACGGCCCATCTCATTCATCTGATGGTGGTTCTCAACGCTCTACTCAACGAACACTGACCCTCGATGAAAAGAACACCATTTTTCTGAAGTTATTTGCTTATCTCTTCTGCCTATGTTTGTTTCTAGTTTGCTTTGTTCTTGCTTTGAGTTTCGTCTTGCTTTCACTTTCAGCTCTGATTTGTGTATGGTTGTTCATACAGATAATACTTGTTTTCCTTTGTTCTTTTCTTGTTTCAGTGTACTAAGACAAACGCCAAGGGCGAACCCTTTGGACTTGGCCAATTAAAAGATGGTTCGGCCACAAGAAAGAGGAAGAGGGACGATGGCGCTTCTTCGTCTGACCTTGAAGGAATCAAGATCCAACTTGCTGCTGCCAATGAAAAGATTGCTGAGCATGAACAACTTCAGGCTCGCCGTGATGCCAAGGTCAGCAGAATGGAGAAGTTCTTCGAGTTCATGAGGTAATCTGATCCTCGCATCACAGCACACTTTCAAGAAGAAGAAGAAGAAGAAGAAGATGATCAACAAGTTGATCCACTGACTCGTCTAGTCGACATAGCCCTCGGCCTAGCCACTGGGCCGAGCACGAGCAACGCACCACCCAACGCAGAAGGTACCGCAGCACCCACCTAAACGTGTAGGTGTTGTTTCTTTTGTTGTATAACTTGTCTATCGGATCCTTTGAACTCTAAACATTGTTTAAAGTAATTTTGTTGTTTTGTAAACTCATTACTCTTTTGGCTTTTGTAAACTATGCTTTTAGTTTAATTTCTTTTACATTTCCATCATTTTCATGTCCAATACAAATATCAATTAAGCAAGTTTCACATTTATATTTTTAGTCACAAATTGGATACTTTTGTGACTGAATATGAGCAAAAGAATCCTTCAAAAGCGTCACAAATTCGTCGCAATTGTGACAAAGTTTACCGTCACAACAATGTCGCTAATTTATGATGCAATATGAGAGTCACAATTTCGTAACAAATATATGACGCTTTTTTATCGTCTCTAAACCGTCGCAGATATATAACGCTTCAAGTTCGTCTCTAAATCGTCACAAATTTGTGACGCTTTTTAATTCGTCTCCAAAGCGTCACAAATTTGTGACGAAAGTGCAACGATTTAGATTTGCAACGGTTTTTTTGCGACGCTTTATTTTCGTCACAAAAGAGTCGCAAACACCGGTTTTGCGACGCTTTTGTGACGCCTTTGGGCGTCGCAACTTTCATGTTTTCTTGTAGTGTGTATCTTATATTATCTTTAAAATAAGTTCTAAAGATATATATCTCATTTTATAGACATGTCGAAGACTTATTACCAATTTTCCGAAAACGGATTTTACTGTCGGGCTTTTCTCGAATATATATCTCATTTTTATAAACATGTCGAAGACTTTATCTTTCTATGATACAAATATATATATCTTTATATTATTGTTATAATTGGCCTTTTTAGATATTTTTTGGGGCGATTGAATGAACTTTGGTTTACCATTACATAGTCTACAAAACTATCCATTTTTGGTATAAAATGGTATATTTACTTTGAATGGACTTGTTATATGGTAAATGAGTTTTTTTCTCATTTTCATTTGAGATAAGAGTTATGGAGAAAAATATGATTGTACTTAGTTCCATCTTATTTGTTCATAACATGTGTGCATGCATTTTGGGGTTCATTAGTTTTAGAGGCCAACTTAGTTAAGTAACCAAGCCTCACATTATAAAAGCCTATGTAGAGGGATTAAAATGTCCCTTAAAACTTAATCACTTTATGTGGCAAGCTCTGTTAATTTTGATGGCGATTTTATCCATGCTTAATCATAAAAGGATCAACTCGTCTATTTTATGTTTGTGTTGTGCTTTAGATGAGGAAACAATTAACTTTGCAGTATTTGAATGCCCAATAGTCCTTAGAGTCTAGGCATTATATTTATCTCCACATGAAAGATTGCATTTTCGTGTACATTGGTATATGCAAATATCGATTTTCTTTTTTTTTGGTGGATTTTTAGTGGAAATACCATTAATGAGAAGTGCAAGTTATTTCCATGGTTTATGTGGTATATTTAAAATTTAAAGAGTAGGACATGTTTCCTGGGAGTTGATTCGGACCTCTTAATATCTTTCATTTGGAGGACAGTAAATTTTTGACTTAAACGGACGCACTACTTTGTTTACTGAAGGATAAAATAACTTCATGGGAAGTCCCCAGAGACCCAAACAGTGATCCCACCATTGACTCACCTCCACTGCCAGGTTAATGGTTCGTGGAAAGAGACATTTTTAACATTGGGGTTCCAAGGGAACAATTCGTGCTTTTAGGTGCGCAAGTTTTGTGACCTTCCTACTCTTTCTTCCACCACAGACTGCATTAGATATTTTCGTGAATTATGTATGTATGTCCGAGACAAAGTTTAAGAGAGATCTAATTTCTATAATGCAAAAAGAGAAAAAGAGACAAAAGTTTTATGTGGGAGTCAAGTGATTGAATCACAAAGAAATACAGATAAACACAAAAGAAAAGCATTACATATGTGTTCTATATGCATAAACACCTATAACTTTGTAGACATGGTACTAAATATTTATTGCAGGTTTTATAAAACTACAAGCAATATTATTCATAGTATTATGAATAGACTCGTATTAATTCATGAAACGGAAGAATCATTAAGTCATATATTAATTAAACTTCAAACTTTAACTATGACAAATTTGGGAAAGCCCTTGCCATTGGTTGATCGAGTGTTAATTGATTCTTCAACATCAGAAGATTTGGGATTCTGTTTACATATATATGCGATTTATTAGTAACTATATAAATTATGGAAGCAAGTTTACATAAGATCTCTATTTACAAATATATGCGATAAATAAGTTTCCCTCATGTAAGGCGTCAGTTGGCTGAACCTTTCACTGAGGTTATGTGGCACAATGGTGTATGGTTCTCTGGTCATGTCCCTAAACATGCTTTCATTCTTTGGCTTGGATGTCTGGAGAGACTAACAACCAAATCTAAGCTAAGATCATGGGGTGTTCTTGAAGATGATACTTGTGTTGTGTGTGAGATTTATTATGAAACCAGGAATCATCTTCTCTTCAACTGCTATTACAGTCAGGACGTGTGGAGATTATGTTTCAACAGACTCAATGCTCTTTACATGGGTTATGAGGGCCTATACGATTACAGAGGGAACTATTCTCCGGCTGCTTATGGCTCAACAAATAGTGTACGACCTATGGAAGCAAAGAAATAATCGTATATTCAACAATAACCGTCTTTTGGCGGAAGTTCTTTTCAAGAAACAAGTGGATAAAGGCATTTGGAACTCATGTTTTTCTCATCGAGAAAAACCAAGATTCCTTCGGTCTCTCTCACTGTGGTTTAGAGGTACCTAACCTCTTGTAATCTTTTTTATTTCCTTTTCACCTTCATGGTTTTAATGACCAAGGATTGCAAATTTCTTTCTCCCTCTTATGTAATCAGCTCCGATGAAGTATAACAACCATAAATTAAAAAGAAAAAGATCTCTATAATGTTCATAATTGTTCGACGTAAAATTTCATACATTAAAAGTAGAAAGTGTCCATCAAGAATATAAAACATATATTTCAATATATTTCATTTATGATGGATCTTTAAAGGTTGGATTGAATTGGCCTACTCTGGCCGTCTCTTCAAAGGTCGAATTGAATTGTTGATGGTTAAATCATTTTTGTAACCGTCCTCACAATTTGTAAAGGTTAATAAATCAGACGTTTAGAAAAACTATGGCAGATTCAATAGAGAAACATTAATATCTAAGAAAGTTGATAACCCTCACTTTTTGAGTTGAAGAAAATTACTGTGTTTTATCAAGCTTTTGATTTAGTTGCGATTTCAACTTTTAGTCAAATATATTATTAGTTTGAAGAAACTTTCTTTTATTAAGTTTCTTTGTTGGTTTAAATTTGTTTTTCTGAAAACAAAATAAGTAATTTTATTAAGTCGTTATTAACATGTGAACCAAATTTCACATCAGTTATTTCGGTTTGGTTTGTCAATTGATTCTATATTTTAAATAAGGAAAAATATTTAAAACACCAACCTGCAAAGAAAATGAATCTAGGACACACATAGAAGTGAAGGCTGTAGCGAGAACCGTTGTTGGTGAAATCGACCGACTAAGAAAGAGGATGATGAAACCTAGCTACATAGATGAAAATAAACGAGAAAAAAGAAACTTGAAGATTAATAGATTTGCGATTTATGAACAACAGTCGATAGCTAAAAGTATATATCAATTAATACTATAATCTACCAAAAAACTTTATTTAAAACTTCTTCTGAGTTTGAAAAAATCAGAATATGCATGGATATATCATTAAAAGTTGATGAAGATGAGATGTAGAAGGACCCACCTAGAATATGGTCGGAGAAGCGAAAGCCACAGTGAAAACGGTGGATGGTGAAGACTATCTACAAAGATGACATAAAACGGCAAAAAAAAACATAGAAGACTAAGAGATATTTTTCACTTTTTACTAAAACTTTTACAAATAGAAAAGGAATAATATCTCAATTAAAGTGGTATTTTTTAGAGCTATTTGCTTAGATTATTTTCTTATTTTGCAAAGGTATTAAAAAAGTATTTTTTCTGGTCAACATAAAAGTAGTATTTATTGAAAAAAGGTCTATTTATTTGTTTCAATTAGAATGACACGATTTTGTAAAAGACATATAATCTTTATTCTGTTCATTCTTTTTTTCTTAAAAATATTAAAACTATTTAAAATATGATATATATTATTGTGTGTTTTTTCTATTGGACGTGTCAGAAGCCTATGCCCAAGTCTGAAATATTCTTGGCATCCTTGTCACTTGACTTACTTCCATCCATTTCACTGTATTATCTACTTGATTGATGCATTTCTAACTGTATTTCTCCCTTCGATCTTACATCTATTCCAATATCCAAGTAAACACATTAGATATAAGCTTAAATTCAGTACTACTAAAAAACATAGAATTTAAAGTTTGTCATTTAAAGACAAACTAATCAAAATTATTGACTCAATACAACTTAAAAATAGATTGACAAGAAAAAAAAAAAAATATATATATATATATATATTGTGGGACAATCTGTAACGCCCCGACCGCCCCTCCCATTGGCCCCCGTCCACTCACTGGCCCGTGGGCCCACCATGTCCGACGGTCGGTGCGTTAGTCCGGGAGGACTTAAAGTCATGTTTACTAACCCTGCAAATCACCACGCGATATTTTCCCATGTTTTGACCTCACTCACACGGTACTGGAAATGACTTCCTAGTAGGTCACCCATCTTGAAACTACTCCAGCTCAAGCACGCTTAACTCTAGAGTTCTCTCAAGACCTGTGACCGAAAAGATAAGTGCACTTTGGTGATATAGGTAGCCAAATCAATTCTTTTAAGCCTCTCCGCATATACCGCATATACCATATATGCCCTGAAACCGGGGTGTCACAATTACCCCCACTAACAGATCGCAACGTCCTCGTTGCGCATACCAAGATCGTTACCCCGACAATCTGACTCTTCACAGATGTCAGGGTTCGCTCTGATACCACTTGTAACGCCCCGACCGCCCCTCCCATGGGCCCCCGTCCACTCACTGGCCCGTGGGCCCACCATGTCCGACGGTCGGTGCATTAGTCCGGGAGGACTTAAAGTCATGTTTACTAACCCTGCAAATCACCACGCGATATTTTCTCATGTTTTGACCTCACTCACACGGTACTGGAAATGACTTCCCAGTAGGTCACCCATCTTGAAACTACTCCAGCTCAAGCACGCTTAACTCTGGAGTTCTCTCAAGACCTGTGACCGAAAAGATAAGTGCACTTTGGTGATATAGGTAGCCAAATCAATTCTTTCAAGCCTCTCTGCATATACCGCATATACCATATATGCCCTGAAACCGGGGTGTCACACAATCCGTATCAAGATAGATCCAAGCTCTTAGAGCTTTCTTAAGATAGATTATGCAAAGTTAAAAAATTAATAATAATAATAAATAGCTCATATAAACTTCATTCAAATGCAAAAGAGTAAAGAAATGAAAGAGATTTTTTGTTCAAGAAGAAAATTTATCACCAAAAACTTTTAGATTTGATAGGAGAAATTTTAAAGAAAAAGAGTTGCTTTGAGGCAACTCTCTAAGTTAACTTACACTGATCTCATAAGACATATTTATATGAATATTTGCTAAACCTAATTTCATGGATCAATATGTCAATATGATGGGCTTGCGAATTGGGCTTTTTTATGGATTTTCTAATAACCATTTGTAGATTTATGTGGGTCAGCAAAAACAAATGAGATTTGGGTGGGCTGACGAATCCATTAATGTACAAGAAAGAGAGACTGCTTTGGGCTTGTTGTGTGACTCAAGCCCATGAAGAGTTTATGACAATTAACTCCAAGGACAAAGAGGAAAATGAAATTGAAGATCTATATCAGGAGGAAGACTCCAATGAGATCATCATCACAAGGATCACGTATCAAAAAAAGCTTAGGGTTTACATTATCCTCTAAGTTTTTTTCTTTTTTATCTCTCTAAGAAATTTTTTTTGAGAAATCCTAGAAACCGCCATAGAAGACGTGTGTGTAATCTCTTGATTCTTCTAGGGTGTCGATCGACACCAGTTCCTCAAAAGTGTTCTTCTGTTGTGTATTGTTGTGATTGTTTGGTGTTTGACATTCTAATAGAATGTGTGTATAGCTAGTAGATGGAATTACCATCTTACTAAGTATTTATGAAATACTTACGCATCTCTTTTTTCCATGTGATGCTAGTAAATATAAAGTGTGATCGTGGAATCATGGCAATGAGGAGATGATGATTAGGACTCGGTCTTTAGTGTTTTTCTGTCACTGAATCTTAGAACCTAGTGTTTAGGTTGCTAGATTATTATGGAATTGATATTTTGGAATAATTATTTTGGTTGAAATTATTTTATGGAATTAAATGGTTAAATTGCCGGTTTAAGTTGAATGTTGGTTTCCGCTGGTTATTGTTAGTTTGCTTGGTTTGAATTAATCGTTGAGAATTAGTATTTATGAGATTACTTAATTCAAATTAATTATTAAAAAAAAAACTTGGTTGTTTCATTAATCCTCTCGGTGTATATCGGGTCCTCTATCCCGATTTGGTTTAGCATTTGTGGGTCTATCTTTAAAACTTTAAAACTTTATTAAATTAAAAACCAATCAATTACCCGTTACATGGCCCAGAAGCAAGGCCCGATTTTGCCAATCGATCGGCTACAATGTTTTCTGATCGAGGAACAAAATTGAAAACGATAGATGAAAACAAAGTCTAATATCAGCCAAAATTTCGTGCAATTCAGAGATCGATTCTCCATTGTTGATGGCTTGAATCAGTGTTTTTGAGTCCGAATTGAATATCACACGATTCAATTTCCTCGTTTCTACATCCATAACTGCCGATCTCAGCGCAATCGCTTCGGCTACCAACGCTAATGAAGCTTCCTGATCATAAGCATAATGTTCCGTTAAGGGGGTGTTCGATGACTGGAAGGTCCAACCAACACCAACCCTTCCCGATTCGACTTGCCAAGCCGTATCAGTGAAATTGTAAGTGAATCCATCCTTAAAGGATTTGGGATTTTCAAATTGGCAATTGGCCTCTCTCGGGTTGCTTGAGCATTACCCCACTCTCTAGCATCTTTGAAGACTCGATTGGTTACCTCCCCAACCGTGAAGATGCGATTCATGAAGATCTTTTGATTTCGAGCAATCCAAATGAGCCAAAGGATCCATGGAGCCAAAGCTCCTTTTTCCATTCCCACTAATGGTAAAGAGAACAAATTCCTTACCTTTTCCACTCCATCAGCTACGCTTCGCATCAAGGACGGGTCAAAGCCAAAGGTCTGCCATACTTCTTTTGTAAAGGAGAAGTGAAAAACATATGGAGAATGGATTCTAGTTCGTCACATCTGCAGCTTTTAGCCAATGGGATAGCATTTCTTACTTAAAGTTGTTCTCCTACGGGTAGGGAATTGTGTAAAGCTCACCACATAAACATTTTAATCTTTGGAGGGGTTTTGAGGTTCCAAATGTAGATGTAGCAATCAATATCTCTGAGGTAAGTATTCACTTGTAGTTCATTGGTCTCTACAACAACTCTATAGCCGGTTTTTGTATTGTATTCACCTGATGAATTCTTGACCCATATTTGTTTATCCTTTGCTCCAAAAATGCTAGGTTTGAGGAGCATGATCATTGGCTTGAAATGAGGAATGATTCGATCAATCACATCATCCTTCCAAGTACCATCTTGATGATCTATCAGGTCACTTACCAGCATATGGGCCTGCTCCCTTGGCATAGGTCCCATTAGCTGCAATTTCTCAGTTGTAGAGAGCCAAGCTTCACTCCATATGTTAATATCTCTTCCATTTTCCACAACCCATCCAAGTTGCTTTTTCATTAAATCTCTTCCAGCTAAAATACTTGTCCAACCATGTGATGCAGCCTTATGCTCTAGACATTCTAAAAAGGAAGCATCTTTGCAATATTTCCCAAGTAAGACTCTTGCTAACAGTCCTTGTAGTTGATTTAGAATCCTCCAACTGAGTTTAGCTAGTAGAGCCACATTGTAGTTTGTTATATCTCTGAATCCAAGACCTCCAAATCCTTTAGGGGTGGCCATTTTATCCCATGCCACCCAACTGATCTTCTTCTTATCAGGTGAGGAATCCTACCAGAACCTTGTCAAGGCTGATTGGGTCTTCTTGTATAAGGATGGGGGTAACATGAAGTAAGTCATCGCATAGACTGACATGGCAGATAATACTGATTTCAGCAACACTAGCTTACCAGCTCCTGACAAAAATCTAGATGACCAACTAGCTGCTTTCTGCTGGATCTTGTCAACAATAGAGGAGAACAAGTCTCTTTTGTTCCTGCCAAAATGTTCAGGTAAGCCCAGATACTTTCCAACCCCTCCTTCATTATTTATCTGTAAAATCTGCATCATAATAGCCTTAATGTGAGGTGGGGTTTTCCTAGAGAAAGAGATAGAGGATTTATTGTCATTGACTTACTAGCCAGATACTTCCTCATAGCTAGATAGGATTCTCTTCAGTTCTTTGCAGTTTTTCCTATTATCATTGCAAAAAAACATGGTGTCGTCTGCGAATAATAAGTGGTTCACTCTAGGAGAGCCATTAGCAATTTATTCCTTCTAGTTTTCACTTTTCCTGAGCTCTAAGGCACACAGCTGATAAGACTTCTCCACATAAAATGAATATGTATGGAGAAATTGGGTTACCCTGTCTGATTCTTCTTCTAGGTTTCACATAACCTCTAGGAGCTCCATTCACTAAGCAGGAAAAAGACACAGTAGTGATACACTCCATGATCCAAGATATCCACTTAGAATGAAACCCCATTCTTTCCAAAACCCTATGAACAACTTTCTATTCCAAACGGTCATAAGCTTTGCTCATGTTAGTTTTGACTGCCATGGAGCAATTGACCTGAGCTTTAGAAGTCTTAAGGAAGTGTAAAACTTCATGTGTGATCAACACATTGTCTGAAATAGCTCTTTTAGGAACAAATGCAAATTGATTCTCCAAAATCAGTTTCTCTAACATAGGTTGCATTCTTCTAGAGAGTAATTTAGAAATAAGACACTACACAATACTATGGGCATGTACTCAACAACTCTCTTTAGTCCAATGACCTTTGGAATCAGCCTAATATGGGTTTCATTGATAGATTTTGGCACGATTCATGTCTGGAAAAAATCCTTGACCTCTCTAATCATATCCTCTCCTACTATCTCCCAGTTAGACTAAAAAAGCATGCAGAAAACCCATCTGGTCCTGGTGGCTTATCAGGATGAATGAGGAACATAACATCTTTAATTTCTGCATTTGATGACTCCTTTGTAAGTGTCTCATTCATTTCATCTGTCACTACAGGTTGTAGGGACTCATCAACGAATCTCTTGAGGGTAGCTTCTTGTAGATCCTTAAAGGTAAATAGTTTCTTGAAATATTGCATTATCACATTCAAAATCTTTTTTTTTCATAGACTGCTTGTCATGCATCATCCTCTAGCACTGAAAACTTGTTTATGGTATATCTGGACTTTGTTGATGCATAAAAGTAACCAATGTTTTGGTCTCCTAGGTTTAACCAAAGATGTCTGCTGCGTTGACGCCAACATTCCTCTTCAGCTTTGTAAGCAAGTTCCAGCTTTTCAGCAATCATATGGACTTCACTTTCAGGTAACTCAGTAGGTATCATAGCCTCTTCTAGCCCTTGTTTCAGGTTTTTTATCTGAGCCTGACTGTTTCTTTGTTGCTCTTTATTCCAGGCTACAAGAGTCTGTCTACAACTCGCTATTTTATGCACCATAGTTAGACCAAGCTCTTCTCTCCAGGTCTTAGTAATTAGCACTTTAACCTCTTCATTATCCTCAATCTTCTATTATATCTGAATGCTTTCTTCGTCTTTTTTTTTATCAGGCTCAAAGAATGTTAGAATAGGCTTATGATCAGATGCTTGGAATCTCAGGTACTAATATCTACCCGTTGGGAACATTTCAACCCAAGCACTGTTAGATATAGCCCTATCAAGCTTGCATCTAACTTTATGTACACCCCTTGTTCCTCTCCAGGATAAGGAATCACCCGAATGTTGGAGATCATAGAGGTTTCCTTCATAAAAGAAAGATCCGAAGTCACCAAAAGTACTCTCAGGCCTTCTAGTACCACATTCCTTTTCTGAATTATTCAGTATATCATTAAAATCCCTAATCAAAAACCAAAGAACATCTCTTACAATGGCCAGGCTGATCAGGTGATCCCATGTTTGCTACCTTAGTTTTTATCTGGATTTCCATAAACAAACGTAGGGTAGAACCTTTTTTCTTCAAAGGTAATATGTGTATCAATGTAGTTATCACATGCTGCCATCACATCTAGCTTAATGTCCTGCTTCCATACTAACAATAGACCACCCCCACCATGCCCATGTGTGGACATAATGGTATGATTTGGAAAGCCTAACTCTTTAACTTTTTCCTTGAGAACAACATTGTAGGAGTCGTAACTCGCACAATTGAATTTGTAAGGGTTGTAGGAGAAGTGCGAGACTTCTGAGTGAATAAAAATGCAGAAAAGTAGAAAGACTGTCGCTATAGCTGTTAAGTGAGCTTTATTATTGATGTTGTGAAAAATTACAGATCCCCTTTCTGGGTGAATACAATGAGCTATATATAGCTTTTTAGACTAGGGTTAATAATACATTTGGGTCTGCCCCATTAAGCAATAAATAGGCTTTAGGCCCATAATATCATTAAACTCATTTTAAATATGGATCTAACTCTATTATGGGCCTAATTACAAATTGGGCCCTTGTAAGCCTGTTTAGGATTTCTTCCGGACTTGGCAAAATTATTCTTGTTGTTGCATTGATCTCATAGAGGTGGGATTCGACCTCTACAAACATCAGGGTTTTTTGTCTCCGAAATGAAGATAATATCAGGATCAACTTTTAGTTTAATCTCCAGGAGACGACAAACTGTCTTAGGGTTCCCTATTCCTTGACAGTTCCAAGCTGCAATCTTTAAGGAAGAGGAGAAGACGGATTTTGAAAATCCACCTGTGTTTTCTTCTTTTAACTTGTTATGTGCTTTGGAGGTTTTGGAACATCAGGAAGTGCACTTGGTCCTCCTGTCTCAGGATGCTTTTCTCCAGTCTTCCTTCCTGACTTTTGAATTACTCTGATTAATCTCTTGCTAGAAGGAGCCATAATAGTTGCTGCCTTCTTCTTCTTTGCATCTGGTTTCATTGGTATGGCCTGTCCACTCAAGGGATTTTTTGAAGGACGCCCTATGTTCCTCTTAACTGGTAATATGGTCTGAACTTGAGCTTCTCCTTGATTGTTTTGATCATTTCCATCTGTGAAGCCAAGTTTTTTTCTTACAGGAACTTTTTCCTAATGTTGTGAGGATTATATAGCCTGATCAACTGAATTCCTCACCAATTGTACTGCATTTCCACTACTTCACCACTCTCCTCTGCTAGTCTATATCTCTCTCTTCTAGTTGCACTCTCAGAGGGGTCCTCGCAGTTGGAGTATTGTATCCTAACCTGCCTCACTTCATTCACTGCTTTCTTGACAGCCATAGATTCTGAGCCTTCTTCTTGGTTAGTTCTCTGCTCACCTCTCTCTAAGGGAGGTCTCCTTTCCTTAGATGATGCAGAATTCTCCTGGGAGGATAATAGAGCTCTTGGTAACTCTTTTCGTCTTTTTCCATCCAAACAGGTTTCTGAAAAGGCCTTTTAAGTCTAGCTTCCTGGTGGTAGAAGCCTCTTGATGAGTGGGAGTTATGGGTTCTAGAGATATCAGGTCTGTGTTCATACCTGCAATTGTATTCAGGTTTTGAATGTATCTCATTCCTTGCTCGATAAAATTATTCTTACCTTGAGCTTAGAGACCTTTCTCTGAAGGTCCTTAGATTAGGGGAATCCCTTTTGCAGCTCTGGGACCTCTCTTTTTCATTCAACTCCCTTAATACTTCTCTCCTCGAAATGACTTCCTGGTTATGATGTTTCTTTTCTGATGCAGGGCAGTCTTTGACTTCATGGTCCAACATGAAGCATTGGGAGAAATGCGTTCTAGTTTTTCATATACTAGATGAGCTAGCACGTCCTCACCAGTAGCAAAGTCAAGAGTAGATGTTGTGATAAGAGGTAATAGTCCATTTACTATAACCCTTACCCTTGCTGAGAAGAGAGTAATTTCTGACTTATCATACTTACCTATATTTGAGGCAATGCTTTCCATAAGCGCCTTTGACCAGAGCTGACTATGTACTCCATGTACCTTTATCCAGAAAAGAATCGGAGATGGGAATGAAGGGGCAACTGTTGGCTCCCATCTTTGGAGTATTATCATCCAATGAGCAAAATGGTAGAGTCTATTCTCTAGCACAAATTGAATATCTTCCTCAGATTAATTTGGAACTGAAATTTTCCTTGATCTAGGTCAATTCCAATGGGTCTAGAAGCAACTTTCCAATGGTCGGCTAGGAATGGAAGGAGAGCTTACATCTTCTGGATTTTTGGGTTGGTTATTCGTTCAACCAGCATCAATCCATGGTTATGAACCAACTCAGACGGGTTAAAAGCTGGAACCTTAATTCTTGCAGCTCTTGGAGGTTCTTCTTCATACACAACTTCTTTTCCTTTTTCCGCAGTTGAAAACTTTCTATTCATCTTGTTCCTTTCCTATGGTTGTTGATCTTCAGGAATCCGTAGAGGGGATTAGACTAAACTTTGAAACACCAGTTTCATTATACCAAGCTTTGGTGAATCCTTAGAGGAGATCAAGCAAATCTTCTCAAAAGTATCACAAGAAATCTTCAATCCTTTAAGGGGATTAGGCTAGGGTTTAAGTTCAAATTTCTACACCAAAGTGTGAAGATTAGTCCAGCAAATAAAGATGTAACAGAGTAGTAAGGTTACCTTGCAGCTCCAGAAGTCTCAGACAATTTGGATGGTCAGAAGATGCAGACTCAGGCAGCAATTCCGGTTGAGATCTAGGGTTCACGTTTGAAAAAGGGTATGTAGCTTGGTAGATGGAAAGAGGTTTTTGAAAAACTTACCAGAAGAGGGAAGGGTCCCTTGTGTAATAAGCTTAACACTCAATTACCTAACAGTTAGAAACCATCTTGGTAAATGGGCCAGAGATAAAAATCGCCTTACCTTGGCTTACTAAATTTAATTTAGTTTTCATTTGATCTTTTAATCATGGGTATTTTGTGCCTTTGTGTGCTTGATTTTCGGTTTTCTCTCTGCCCCGTTCATAACGGCAGAGGCGAATTTCTTAACCGGTTTCATCTCCGCTTTGGTTTTGGAGGTATTCCCCTTCGATTTTACTCCATCCTTGCAATCTTCTCAAGGGGCTCGGATTTTGTCCCAGGGTTTGTTCGTATGTGCCGCCTCAAATGGCTCGGCTTTGCCGAAGCATATAAGAGGATTTGGTAGGGACAGATCCGTGTATTACTTGTAATAAGGAGGAGCTTCAATTGTAATTCGGTTGGGTGATTTTCTCTATTTTTAGATCTGTTCTATTCTTCAAAAGGATCTTGTTTCAGTTTAGCTCATGAGTCTTAGACTAATTCTCTCATAGTTGATCGATTTGTTTGACTTGGATTATATCTTTCGTTTATGTATTTTATGTTTTAGTTTTTCGGAAATCGACTTGTGAGACTTTTGGAATCGGGTTTATGACTCCCAAAAATTAGGCATGTGATTTTGGGGAAGCCGGCTCGTGTAAAAGTTTGTGTTCTTAATAAAAATATTTAGAAAAAAAAGTGTAACAGAAAGTATGATAGACAAAAGTAAAGACGTTTTAGAGTAAACTAGACATTTATTTTTTTTCCAAAACGCAGTTTTATACGGCGCATCAAGTACCAGTTAAAAGAACCAACGTAGTTGCAGCGTAATGGTAGATTGATTCTCTTTCACAATGTTATTCTCATTAGACTAAAATATCTTGTATATCAAAGTAAGATAAAATTTTGGCAAAGAAAAAAACAGAATAGACCTTATTCGTTTGTTACTTGAACACATGACAATAACCTGGTCTGGTCTTATGACTGAACTCCTGTTTCAATGTTGTTGCTTGTATTCATGATAAGTCATGTCTCTTAATTAGGTTTGATTTTTTTCCGATTTGTCATTTATTTTCTTATCTGGAGACAGTAAAATCACTTTTACTATAACTAAAAAATGAGAAAAAATATCTTATTTTGGCCAGCCTTATTTGAGCTCAGATTATTAATTATGAACATACATCTCTTAAGTTTTGTAAATGAGAAAAAAATCTAAAATTTGTAAGAAGCATGAATAATTTGTAAGAAGCATGAATAATTTGTTTTGGTAAAATCAATAATCACTAAAACCTAAGCCATACATATGGAAACAGTCACACCGTTGAACTTTATGAGCCTGACGTTTTCTATATCTTTGTTTGTAATACTGGAGTTGATGTTAAGTCCGAACACACCCACACACCTACACCGCATATAGTATTAACATTGGACCACGTGACATTTGCATTATTGATAGATGATATATATGCCCCCACATATCATTGTTTATAGCACAAATTTACCGCAGGTGTAGACTGTAGTACATTCAAAATGTAGCAGTAGTACAACATTTATTCTTCACCCTCCTCTTTTGTTTTCTTTTGGTAGACATGTCACCTTTTGATTGGGTCGTTTTACTTTCGTTATATTCCTTGTTTCATCAAAATGTGAAAGAAAAATCGAATCAACATGTGAGTTCGCCTGATAAAAATCTGTTCAGTGAGCAACTCAATATTATCGCACAAAATAAAGAGTTTGTTTCCACATTTCTAATCGTTTATACAAATTTCCGAGTACGGAATGCTTCCAAAATATCACCACCATTAAATAGTTGGTTTCTTAGAGAAAAATAGTAAATGAAACAAAGAATTTAATATCTAGTGAAAGGAAAAAAATTAAAATAAGGATAAGGATATTTAACCCAAAAATAGGGTATCAATGAAAGTAGCATTATATCGTTTTGGTCAAAGAGGTAGGTTTTAATGAAGGTTTAATTGAATGGTAAATTATATCGTTAGATGATAGGGCATTTTACATGGTTCGATCATTCATGAACACATTGTTTCAAACCCGGTTCGTTCAAATTCTTTTGTAACGACCAAAAAAGTAAGTTCAAGTTTTGGACTACTTTAAGATTTGAATTTGCATGGTTGACGGTGACGACGGTCGGTCACCCCGACCATATATTCCAATCTTGCCGTAAAATACGACAGCGACGATGGTAAACGCATTAAATACTTACAATTTTTTCATTACTTATCTGTAAAACACTAAGCTCGAAATTTAGCATGACAAATACAATAAGGGAAGAAATAAAAAACATTTTTACAAAAATTCTAAAGAAGATCTATATCAGAGACAACAAAAATACAGAATAATTAAAAACCATTATAAATTTAGTTTTACGAATGCATAATTCGTTTCAAGGAGCTCATATAATTAATGTAACGTTTAAAGGCACAAAGCGGCCTTAACGTCGAGCCTCCAAGCAAAACCTCCACCGTCCATTCTCCAAACGTCGCAAGGCACCGTGACTGATCCTCTCTCACGATCTTGACACGTATACTGTAGTTTCACTCTGCATGTGAAGGCCGGGTACGTTAGCATCGGCCTCTCCCTCATCACCAACCGTACGATCACATGAAAACTATCGCCGCTCGTTGACTTATCCGGTGAACTTTCTTCCACCGGAATATTATCCCTTGCCATCTTCCTATACGCGTCATTGGTCCACGTCACTCTCCCTGAACCGTCGGATATAAAACCAGGACACGTGTCCCTCACAAGATTCATCTTCCTTTCTTCATCGGTTCTCCCTAAACCGTAACCGTCTATCCAAGCGTCGGTTACACGTTCCACCGTCATACACGACGAGATCACCACCGTCCTCCTCCGTACAACCTCCGTCGTCTTGTACGCCGGAGTAAACATCCCGTCGCCTTCCACGTCGCTGAAACTTAGCCAAAATGGACCTTGTCGCTTCTGCTTCTCCACCGACAGCTTCAGATCTCCTTGATGAGGCTTCTCCGGTAACAGAGAAAGAGTCACCGCAGTAGCTCCGCCGTGAACGACGGGCTTCTCCGATCTCCTCCGCCGAGTACACCTCTTTGTATTACCACCATTCTCTTTATTCTGCTGACATTTTCTCTTTCCTCTACCTGACTTAATGGATAAGTCGGAGCTTCCGCCGCCGCTATCTCCGCTGGATACGGACTTTCCTCCGCCGCCGCCGTCGGTGGTTGGTTTAGGAGCGATGGGACGAAACCGAAGCATGATGCGATCTGCTTTGGAGAGATCGTAATCGTACGGTCTAGAGCCAATGGCGTACCTAGCTATGCAACAGCCTCCCCTACCGTCCATTTTTCTATCTATAAGATATTTTGTGTGTTAAAGAAGAATATTTTGAGAAATAGCTAATATGAAGCTTTAGTGGAGCTGAGGAACACTGAAGCAATGGTTAAGGGTTTTATAACGTCTGTGATCTAGACACGTGTCGGATTCTACAAGCGTATTTTGGTCTATAAGGATTGGTGATACGGACACGTGTTGTAGTCTGCACGCTTGTGTTGGTCTAGAAGACGCTGATAATGGTTGGGTTGCACATGGAAAGTTATTCTTCCTTAAGTAAGATGATCTTCGTAAATGCAATCTCTAAGAATTATTAATATTTGGCAAACAATACGAAACAATATCTAGTGTACGTTGATAAATCTAACTAGTTGTTTCAAAAGTTTTTAGAAATCAAAATGATCTAAATCAAATAATTTTCTTATTTAGAAAATTAAATCAGATACTTACTTTCTGTATGACAGTTTGTTCAATCCGTGAGGTTTTAGATGTGTATCAAACAGAATATATTAATATAATGCAAAGACCAAAATTTGGAGTGTTTATACAAATTCCCGTTATACAAGACCTAGGTTCCAAACACAGGTGATGTTTGATACAAATTATATAAGCAATTGGTTAATTCATTATTAGACACTTTGACCCATGTTCTTTCTTTGAACTAATTTGGTTTGGTATTTTTTTGTGGAGAAAGGAAAGATATTTGACAATTACCTATCTTTCAGATAAAGACAGGCTTATAAGTGTATTTATATAAACTATGGAATACGGTATTTTGTTTTATCGGTAACCAAGTAATTAACCTTCAATGGCTGACAATTAGTAAATATTTTCCCTTCCATAGTACGACAAAATGGAATACAACTGGATACCAGATACGAACCCACGACCGGCAGTCAGCCGAGGCGGCATGGTCAATCCTCTGCTTCGAGTATCAGATTTTATTCACCAACAGAGTCGAAAGTGGAATATCCAGGCAATACGGGCCAATGTGCACCCCCATGATGTCCCAAGAATCCTAAGCTTGAGGCTACCACCAAGGGTGTCGGAGGATAACTTATGTTGGCATAATACCAAATCTGGGCTCTACTCGGTTAAGTCGGGTTACGAGCTTGCCAGGATATCTAAGGATGCGGAGACACAGTTTTCGCTCCAATTACCATCTGATAACCCGTTTAAGGCCCATGTATGGAAATTACCTGCTCCAAATAAATTACGTCACTTTATCTGGCAATGCCTAGTGGGAGCAGTGGCGGTAAACGAGAGGCTTAAGTTTAGACACATAAATGAGCTTGCGACCTGCCCTAGATGTACTGACCCAGTAGAGTCAATTAACCATGCTTTCTTTACGTGTCCCGCTGCACAGGAGGTTTGGTCACTATCTGGCCTCTCGACGGACGCCCACACCTTTCCGTCAGAGAGCATTAGATACAATTTAGACTTTCTATTCTGGCGTATCCCTCGGTCCAGAGCCACAAAAGAGGTTTCGCAGGCTTTCCCTTGGATCATATGGTATATATGGAAAGCACGAAACGACAAAGTTTTCAATACGGTGCAACGCGAAGCATCAGCAATACTAGCAATGGCATTTAAAGAAGCACGAGAATGGACCGAGGCAAACAACGCGGAACAAAGGACACCTTTACAAACCACCACCACACCGACCATGTGTTCAACCACCTTCCAATGCTTCGTCGATGGATCATGGAAGAAAGAAGACATGACGAGTGGTGTGGGTTGGATTTTGCAGCTCCAAGACGGGATGGCAGACCTGGTGGGTCTACAAGGATACAACCGAAGTCTCTCCCCTCTCCATACAAACACTACAAGAAAGGACCCACGTTTGCGACGGCGGTATTGGTCGCAAAACCGTCGCAAATTTGAAAAACGTCGCAAATTCGCCGCAAATTTAGCGACATACTTGCGGCAAACACTTTGCGACGTTTTAGCGGCGATTTTAATTCGACGCTTTTTTGCGACGCTTTTGCATCGATGTTGCGGAGCAATTATTTGCGACGATTTTGCGACCAATTTATTTTGCGACGGTTTTGCGACAATATTTTTGCTACGACTTTGCGGCGAAATATTGCGACGATTTTGCAACACTTTATTTGCGACGGGTTTGCAAGTAATTGATTTGCGACGAAATTGCGAGGGAGTGTCGATCTGATTAAAAAAAAATACAAATTAAAATAATTATTAATTTTAAAATATTTAAATATAAAAACTAAAACCATTCGAGAATAATTAAAATTACATAAAAGTTTTAAAAGTTTTAAAAGTTTAAAAACATAAAAATAAAACCGAAATAAAATCTAATCGAAATTAATTTGTGATTCGATCGGTTCCTCGTCTTTGTCTTCCTCTTCTATCGCTCTCATTTGCTCTGCTGCCGCTTCTCTCTTCTCCCTCAACAACTCGTTTAAGAGGGGGTTTGTCTACGCTAACAGGTCGAACATGTTATCGTAGGCCGTATCGCTAGCTTGCAACATCTTGATCATCTTTGCATCTTTCTTGACTTGTTTTTTCGTTTGAAGGAGCTCCTTTTGCATCGTTGGATCAGTAGCATAGCTGGAAACGGGACAAAACGGAACTCCATGTTCATTCATCCGGATAGATTCAGCAAATGCCATCTTCCCCTTACGGTTTTTTGGAGCCATCTAGGAAAAAAAGGAGGAGGTTAAATTTGAAAACATTTTTAGTAATATAATAATTTTAATAAAAATAAAGGGTTAAGACTATAATGTAATTAAAATTACTAATAAAAATAAATTTAAAAATTAAAATATTTTCTTACCTCAGCGGCGAGGCGGTTGATCTCAAATGGTGTCACCTGAATAGGCTGACCATCGGGAGTAGGCTGGGATGAGAGTTCCTCGACCCGGCTAAGCACATCGTCGTGGAGCTTCCCGACACGTTGATCAATCCATGATCTATCCGCCTTGTGGTGCGTCTTGTCCCAAACCTCTGGCATCGTAGCGGGAGCTCCTTTTTTTAATGACTAAAAATAAAAATATTATTTAAAATATTATTTTTATAATATGTAAAACAAAAATATTAAAAACTTATAATCTGTCGCGCGTTCTCCTCAAAAGATCTCTATCCCGCACAATGCTTTGACGGCTGGTCATCGTTAACCGGCGTCAATCGAGCGGAAGAACACTGGGCTGATTTTTTCTTGCTACTCTCCTTCTCCCAAAACTCGACAAGACTAGCCCAAATGGTCGGGTTAAACCAGCGTGGCATACACACTTTCGGATCTGGGTTTTCCTCCCACTTGTCTTTCCACCGTCCAATTTGGTCGCTGAGGCGACCCTTCGCTTTTGCATCAAAATGTTCCCGAACATAGCCGTTGATCGCGGGGTTCCAGTAATACTTTTGCTAAAAAAACAAGAAAAACAAAGTTAATATAAATTTAAAAATTAAGAAAGATAAAAAAAAATTATATAATTACCGCAAATGTTTTGTACCACTGGGCCTTCGTCTCCTCGGGAACAAACTTCCAACTCGTATGTAGCATGGTGAAATCCCGCTCGATAATCTCCCTAATAGACTTTGCGACTGAGTTTTGCGAGAACATGAAAAAAAAATCAGTAATTGAAAACATGTTAGGTAATAAATGTAATTAATAAAAATATTATATTTTCAAAAGAAAATGTAGTACCACAATTGGTTGCCGGACGGCTCAGGATGTAGCTCGGGAAGTACTCGGCGTGCAGGACTAACGAGAAGCTGAGCAAAAGTCATATCGTCCATCGACGAAACTCTACGATCGTCCTCTGGAGGAGCCTCCGGAGTTGGTTGAGTCTCGGGTATCGCAGAAGAAGAAGGCCCGTCGCCTCTATGCGCATGAAATCCCGGCCGTGGAGGTCTACGTGAAGGGTCCCCCTGTCGAAAGTCAGTGTACTCGTTTGGTGTACGACCCGTCATCTACAATTATTTAAAATTATAAAAATTTATGTTAAAATTTTATAACAAATTAAAACACAATATAGTAAAAATTAACATTTTAAACTTCTAATCCTAACAATTGTAATAATTCTCATAATTCTAATTATGCTCATAACATATTACTAACCATTCTACTAAATTCTATAATTCAATAAATAGTAAAAATTAATATTCTAATATTCTAATCCTAACAATTATAATAATTCCCAAAATCCTAATTATTCTAATCAACAATATTATCCTAACCATTCTAATAAATCCTATGATTCTAACAATTCCAAAAATTTAATCCTAACAAATTTATAAATAAATTAAAAGTAAAGAGGGAATTTTGTACCATGAAATCGGAATTTGTAGAGAGAGGAAACGGTTTTGCGAGATGGGAGAGAGGAATGTGCGACTGTTAACGAATCTGGGCTCGCGCTTATATAGGAGAATATCCGTCGCAAAAGCGTCGCAAAACTTTGTTTTCACCGCTACTTCCGTCGCAAAATCGTCGCAAAACTTTGTTTTCACCGCCACATCCGTCGCAAAATCGTCGCAAATCAGGTAATTAAATACTATATTTAATTCATTTGACTGCGCTAATCGTCGCAAAAACGTCGCAATAATGGTTCTCTCGCAAAATCGCCGCAAACGGGGTTTAGGGTTGTTTTAGGGTTTCGAGTTTTCTGGACCAATTTTAGGAATACAAAATGCTAAATATACTTGTTTTTGGGTCCCTTGTGCATATAGCGAACAAAGACGGATAATAAATGAAGAAAATCAGCAAATCGGTGTAAATGATAGATTTATCATATTCATTGTCTAAGTGTATGATGTATATACTTATGTTTCTCACGGTTGATAGATTGATGTTATAATAATTTCAATAAGAAAGTTTTTATTGCTTATACTACTGACTCTTTAGTTAATATAACCAATAAAGGATGTTAAGAACAAGTAACCCAAAAATTATATGTTCAGGGTTTAGGGTTTAGGTTTTGCGACGATTTTGCGAGGGAGTCGTCGCAAAACCGTCGCAAACTATCCACAGTTGCGACGGTTTTGCGATGTCTCCCTCGCAAATTCATCGCAAAACCTAAACCCTAAACCCTGAACATATAATTTTTGGGTTACCTGTTTTTAAAATCTTCTTTTTGTGAGATTAAACTAAGGAGTGAGTATATAGCAATACAAATTTTCTTGTATTGTGTTGTGTATTGAGGGTTAAGGGTTTGCGACAATTTTGCGAGGAAACCGTCGCAAAACCGCCGCAAAATTTGCGACTGTTTTGCGACGGTTTTCTCCCAAAACCGTCGCAAATATCAATATTTTAATAA
Organism: Draba incana; assembly: GCA_963576765.1. Lineage (NCBI taxonomy): Eukaryota > Viridiplantae > Streptophyta > Magnoliopsida > Brassicales > Brassicaceae > Draba > Draba incana. The sequence continues at coordinate 11,567,521 of OY755217.1, forward strand.
AAAAAAAAAAATTACATCGCAATTACATTTATTAATCTTCTTCTTCATTATCATAAATATAAGTTCCTACTCCCCCTTCATTTTCCTCCTCATCTTCCTCCTCAGGATCTTCTTCATCGTCGTCTTCATCAAATTCATCTTCGTTTCCATCCGAATCCTCGAATATCACATCAAGACCACTGTGGAGCGGGTCAATTCTTGTCAAATCAGTGTTTACCTCCGTTGGGATTGAAACTTCTTCGGTTCTGGCAGGTTGCACTGGGGGTTGATCATCAGCATCAGCTGCTAACCCACCGATAATTCGACCCCTTGGGTTAACTATTATCACAGATAGCCAATCTTGATCGCGTCGTGCACGAGTGCGTGGGTAAGGAATGAAGACTACTTGCTCTGTTTAGGATGCTAAAACAAATGGCTCTAACTTGTCGGTGTAGCTCCTATTTCCTTTTACGTCAACAACTCCAAATTTGCTGGTTCTAACCCCGACACCAATGGATGGATGAAACCAATCACAACGAAATAATACACTTTTCAAGTTCAACACACCAACATACTCAATCTCGATGATTTCTTTCAAAATACCATAAAATTTTGTATCACCAGGGACATGAATACCATAATTTGCAGTGGCTTTATTTTGGCCATGTTCAAATGTGTGAAAAATAAAGACGCGAGTACAATACATCTTACTCGTTTTTATGCTTGCAATAGGCCCCAAAACAAACTCATGTACCCATAAAGGCCAATTGTGTCGAGATCTCTTCGCCACCTATTCTCAAAATGAAATAATTAATTAGTATATATAAATATACATGTATATATACATATATTAATATAAATTATGCATGTTTCTTACCTTCTCCCGCATCCAGCCAGCAAAATCACGTTCTAGGAAAGATTGGATTTCTGCATCATTTAGATCAGGAAAAGCTTCTCATATTTGTCCTTCTAACATTCTGCATGTACGTACACCCGTTAATTAGTTGTATATATATATATATATACATATATTAAATAATATATTCTCATATATGTATATATATATACCTCTCATATGGCTGAAAGTAGTTACAATTTAGCAATATATACGTATGGGCAGCTTGCATATGCTTGAAATCACACCACGTTGTTTCCTTCACTTTTCCACCCATTCGACCAACATCAGAGAAAACATCCGGTACACCCTCTAAGTGATATGTTCGGCCAACCCCACCATCGTCGTATCGTCTACGACGGTTTTTCTTAGTTTTCACGGTTTGGCTAAAGTAGTAATTAAAGAAGTTTGATGTCTCCTCTGTCAAACTTCCAGCAATGATTGATCCCTCAACTCTTGCGAGATTTTTCGCCTTCATCTTCAGTTGTTTGAAGAACCTTTCGAAGGGGTACATCCATCGAAATTGGACTGGTCCACCCAAATCTAACTCATGAGGTAAGTGTACAACCAGATGTTACATCACATCGAAAAAGGAAGGTGGAAATATCATCTCTAAGTTGCAAATAGTGAGTGGTGTCTGAATTCAACTTCGAGATTTCGTCCTTCATTAAGGTTCTAGCACATAAGTCTCTGAAAAATGCTCCAATACCTGAAATGGCAATCCGGTCCGAAGTAAGTTAATAATTAACTAATACACTTACAAAATATAATTTAATGTATATATCAATAACCAGGAATAAACGTAACACATGCTACTGCGTCGTGGACATTTTGCGGTAAAAGCTCTTGAAAGGCAAAAGAGAGTAGTCGTTGCATGAACACATGACAATCGTGGCTCTTCATCCCAGAAAATTTGCCCCCTTGTTCAACACACCTTGAAAAAGTGGACACGTATCCATCTGGGAACTTCACCAAGTCCTTAACCCAGTTTATCAAAGCATTCTTTGCAGCAGGTGATAGTCGGAAACTGGGAATCGGTGCCCTACCATCCCCTGTTAGATGTAACTCTGGCCTTATGCATAAAGCCGCGAGATCGAGACGAGATTTCCGATTGTGTTTTGTTTTACCTGCAACATTCAACAATGTGTGTATAATATTCTCGAAGAAATTTTTCTCCACATGCATGACATCCAAGTTGTGCCTCAAGATTTGATCCTTCCAGTACGGCAACTCCTAAAATATACTTTTCTTATGCCAATTATGGTACACCCCATACCTAACAGGCATATTTGCTAGATTACTTTGCCTATTACCCCCAACTTTTACAGTTTCTTTTGCACCATATCCATCCATTTGTTCTTCTAACTCCTCACCTGAGAGGTAAACCAAGGGGGAAGTTTTAACAATTCTTTTTCGGAACGTCCTACTCTTTCTATAAGGATGACTCCTTGGAAGAAAACGACGATGGCAGTCAAACCAACAAGCTTTCCCTCCAGCTGACAATTGAAATGATTCAGTCTTATCTAAACAATAAGGACATGATAACTTTCCATGCTTGTCCATCCAGATAGCATGCCATACGCCAGAAAGTCGCTTATCGTCCACATAAGGACAGCCTTCATGTTGAAGTTTTGACGGCTCGACGAATCAAACGTGCGTACACCAACATGCCACAACTGCTTTAGTTCATGTATAAGAGGCTGTAGGAATACATCAAGTGATCTTTTTGGATGCTTAGGCCCTGGAACCAAAATGATGAGAAATAAAAATTCTCTATGCATACACATTTCCGGCGGGAGATTATATGGCGTCATTATGACTGGCCACAATGAATACTGCCAACCAGACATACCAAAAGGACTAAACCCATCAGTGCAAAGACCTAAATACTCAAATCTATGTTCTACAGCAAAGTCCGGATGTACCGTGTGAAAGTGTTTCCATGCCTTTGCATCTGATGGATAGGCGACCACCCCTTCCTCACAATCATGTTCTGCATGCCACCTCATTGCCCCTGCTGTCTGCTCTGAATTATATAATCGATGCAGCCTATCTGTTATTGGAAGATACCACATATGCTTGAACGGGACTTTCGTTCGACCACTAGTCTTCTTATATCTTGGATGAGAGCAAAAACGACATTCCTGCAGCTGACCATCATCTTTCCAAAAAATCATACAATTATCAATGCATACATCAATCATCTCAGACGGTAATCCAAGACTTGCTACCAATCTTTGTATCTTATAGTAACTCTCTGCAGAGTTATTACCCTCTGGTAAATACTCTTTAAACAATTCACCCCATTTATCCATGCAATTTTCACTAAGGTTATCTTCGCTTTTAATTGTCATCATCCTAGATGCTAGGGACAATTTTGATAGCCCTTCTCTACATCCTTCGTAGATAGGTTCGTTAGCAGCATCTAACATATCATAAAAAAATTTAGCACTCGGGTTTGGTTCTTCAAAAGTATTATCACTAAACGCAGCAATAGTTTCTTGAAATGCATCATTAACCATGTCATTAAACCTATTCCCATCAGTATTTCCATACGAAGACTCATTAAAATTATCATGACCATACTGATAATTATTATCCTCATAATTACTACCACCTTCAATATTCCCACGATAACTCGTACTTGAACTACCCGGAACATTGTTAACAAAATCCTCCCCATGCAAAAACCAAACATAGTAGTTAGGTAAAAACCCCTTTGTAAATAAATGTTTCCAAACAGTTTGAGTATCATGTGGTGTCAAGTTTTTGCATTTCACGTAAGGAAAAAAAATCTGTACGTTACTGGTATAGGTGATCCAGCATGTGCCCTTTGGTTGTTTATCGCCTGGTTCAAAAACTGGTCAACCCCTTCTCTAAATTCTCTTGTCACTTCGCCGGTTTCTGGATCACGACGATTGTACATCCATCCTCGAATCGTGTATATTTCATGATAAGACATACTAATTGATGATTAAGAATTTTTTTTTTCTGTTTTCTTTGTTGTGTTCGTTTATGATCATACATTCGTAGTTTTTATAGAATTTCATTTCAGTTTGCGACTAATTTGCGACGATTTTCCAACACTTTTGCGACTGATTTGCGGCTAAAATATTACACTCATAAACAAGTAAGAATCAATTAAAACGTCTTCAACCTACTTTTGTCGCAAAGCCCCCGCAACTCTTAAATCGTCGCAAATTCGACGCACATGTTGCGACGGTTTGGCGTCTATATGTACAACTCGACGCAAAACCGTCGCAAAATATACATCAACGCAAACTCGTCGCAAATTTTGCGACGGTTTTGCTTCCAAACGTACAAGTCGACGCAAAATCGTTGCAAATTTGCGACGATTTTGCGTCGCCAAGTTCCTACGCAAATTTGCGACGGTTTTGCGAGTTATTAAGACTGTTAGTCGCAAAACTGTCGCAACTTGGACGCAAATCTGCGAGGATTTATTTCCGTCACAAAATTTCGTCGCAAAACCACCTGTTTTCTTGTAGTAAAAGTTGCATGGCCTGTTGTGGGCCATGAAGTCTTTACTACAAAAACAACGTTTTTGCTCTACCTTCGTCATGGAGTCAAGGGATATGGTGAAGATGGTGGATGCGCCACAGGAGTGGCCGGTTTTGAACCGGAGTTGCGTGAACTGGCAAACCTTCGGGAGTCTTTCCCCGAATTCGACCTCATCTACCGACATCGGGAGAATAATACCAGAGCGGAGTCGTTAGCAAGGAATACACGCACGCGAGATAGAATCTTTTCTTTTATTAGCACTTCAATTTCCTATTGGTTTTCAGATACCAACAATGTATTTGCTTAACTAACAGAGAAGTACGTTTGGTGACCAAAAAAAAAAATGTACGACAAATTGTTTCTTCATGTAAATCTTCAATTTCCATTAGCGCAAAAAAAAGTGAGAATTTTCATGATAGTTCGTTTTTGCCATGCTATTTTAGTCATGTCATCGTTTAAAAATCTTTGGAAGAATGCGACATTTTTTTTTAACTTAAACATTTTCAAAAAAAAATTTCCAAAATTTTTTTATTCAAATCTCAAATTTTTCTTCCTTCGATCTTAGACCTCGTCTCTCTCTTTGTCTCTTTGAACCAAATCGCATCTCTCTCTCATAATCAGATTAAAAAACATGAATTTTTAAAAAAATTACACCAAAAAAATTGGATCTCGTGGGTTTGAAAAGAAGAAGAATGTTCTCATAGAAAACGAAAATGCAACCAAAGACACAAACACACAAACGTTTTTTTAATTTTTAGGTTTGAGTTAATTATTTTACATTTAGGGTATAGCTTTGGAGGATAGGGTTTATGGAAGAGGGGTTGGGTTAACTATTTTATAAGGTTTTTAAAACATATAATAAGGGTTTTAAACATATTATAAAGGTTTTAAAACAAATTATAAGGTTTTAATTCAAACTATAAGGTTTTCTTAAAGAGATTATAAAGTATTTTAAAATCTTAGATACCTTTAAAAAATCTTATAGTCTTATAATCTGTATAAAAAACCTTATAGCGACATCAAAACTTTTTTTTTAACAGATTATAAGGTTTTTAAAATTAAATTATAAGGTTTTTTAAATGAAATTATAAGGTTTTCTTAAATTGAATTATAAGGTTTCTAAAAGGTTTAAAAATCTTATAATACTTTGTAAAACTTTATAGGGACATTTACAAAAATGCCACTTTTGACATGCCACTTTTCAAATATGCCACTCTTCAAATATTTTCTTACCAACATGCCACTTATAAATCCGTTTTAATAACCTTATATCTCACAATTTTCAATTTTAAAAAACATTTTGATTCCTCACAAACCTTAAACTCAAAAAACTAAACCATAATATAACATAGTTAACTCAAACATAATTGATTTTAAAATTTGGAAAAAGTGATTGTGACATTTTTGAAAAGTGGCATGTCAAAAGTGGCATATCTTGAAATTTCTCAACTTTATAATATGTTTTAAAAACTTTATAATAGGTTTTAAAAACTTTATAATAGGTTTTTTTAAAAACAGATTATAAGGTTTTTAAAGTAGATTATAAGAGTTTTTAAAGCAGATTATAAGTTATAATCTGCTTTAAAAACTCTTATAATCTGCTTTAAAAACCAACCTAGATTTTTGTAATC